>CM058170.1:6002500-6381523 GCA_030254885.1 Vitis rotundifolia
AAAAAGAGTCATTATAATGTTATTCTATATAAATTATTTATATTTAATGAAATCAAGTAAGTACTTTAAAAATTCATATTTCTTATTAACACATATAATATAATTATCAAATATCATAAATTATATCATACATATATTATTTTTTTCAACAAAACAACTTCAATAATTGTATTATCATTTTTTTTAGAGTTTTTTCTTGATCAACTTTTATTTTACCAATATTTTTTGTTAAAATTTTTATATGATATTTTTTTTTTTTTCATAAAATCTCTTCATCGATATTTTCATAATTTATGATATTTCAATCCTTAGTTTTTGTTATTTTCTTTATATTCAATTTCTTTTAATAATATAAAGGCATTTTAAAGTCATAAGATCCATTAAACTTAAAGTGGATAATGATTATTGAGAAAACGAGTTACTACAACTTACAACGGTCTTTAACCCAAATATAAGACTCTGAGCAGGTATTTTGAATTGCCCCCAATCTCGTGGAACATATTGAAGGTGTTTTATTTGCATTATGCATGTAATAGGTTTTTCTTAATAATGTACGTGGGATATGCAAAGAGAATCAGTGAATGGATAGTTTGATTAGTCTTCAACATATTGATTTTCGAGAACAAGTTAGTATTGAAGCCATCAAAGGCAATTGAATGAGAGGAGGATCCAGAAAATGGATTTGTACATAGTTTTTTTTAATCATAATTTTATTTAATTATATGATAAAATTACCAAAATTATTCTAATTTTTAATAAAAATATTTTATCCCAAACAAAATATTTCCCTGTCCCTGTTGAACGTAAACTAAGTAGTATCCACAGAGACAGGGGTGACGGCGCAACCCTAATAAGATGAACCTCCATAATCGTTTTTAAGAGATTCGAAGATCAAAGCGATGAATACCCAGACTGAGAAACACCAGAAAAATGAAAATGAGAATTTCCCAGCCCTTTTCCCTCCTCCTCCATGAAATGAAATTAGCTGCAAATCAGAATTCAAATCCTGCGCTGTTCAATCTTCTTTCTCTCTCCCCCAAACGCTTCTCCTCTCTCTCTTCTTCACCGAACCCCATCATCGTCAACTACCTTATTCAAACATTTGGCTTCTCCCAAACCCTAGCGAACTCAATCTCAAACCGCTTCTGGTGGGCCAAATCCACAGAAAACCCCCAATCTGTAATTCATTTTCTCAGGGACCTCGGATTCTCCGAAGCCCACATTCGAACTTCGGTCCGTGTTGCGCCCCAGATAATGTTCTCCGATATCGATAAGACCCTCAAACCAAAGGTCCACTTCTTTCAGCAACTGGGTCTTGTGGGTGCCGACTTGGGTAAGTTCATTTCCAAGAATTCTAAGGTTTTGACTATTAGTTTGGAGAAAAAATTGGTACCCTGCATTGAAATTCTCAAGAAAACGCTCTCAGATGATGAAAACAATGGTGATTTGATTCGTGTTTTGCGGAGGTGCACTTGGGTCTTGTCCAGAAACCCTGAGTTGTTGCTTTCCAACATTGAGTTCCTGGAGAATTGTGGGATTGTTGGGTCCCAGCTCTCAATGCTGTTGACGCGGCAGCCACGACTATTTGTTATAAAGCAATCCACTCTTAAGGACCTTGTTTCTCGGGCTGTAGACATGGGGTTTTCAATTGAATCGAGGATGTTGGTTTATGCTCTGTATACTATTAGTTGCCTGAGGGATGAGACTTTAAGTAAAAAGTTTGAATTGTTTCGAAGTCGGGGGTTTACAGAACAAGAATGCATCGAAATGTTCAGGAGGACACCAGGGTTGCTTAGGGCTTCCGAGGAGAAATTAAAGCTGGGAATGGAGTTTTTCATGAACACCATTAAGTTTGAAAAGACACTGTTAGTTCACAGGCCTACGATCTTGATGCTCAGCATGGAGGATCGGGTCATTCCTCGATACAGGGTTTTACAGGTTCTGAAGTCAAAGAGGCTGTTGAAGAGGGAGCCGAGTTTTATTAATGTCTTGAGTTTGACAGATGAAGAATTTCTGGACAAGTTTATATCGAGGTTTGCAGATGATGCTGAGGAAGTGTTGGTAGCTTACAAGGGTCATACTTTGCAGGAAGTGGATGAATGAGGATCTAAATGGCATCTTCTATTCAATTTGGCATAGCAAAATTTTTGTTGTTCTTTTTTGGGAGCCTTGGACCTCTGTGAGATTTAAACTGTACCTTCCATCTCCATCCTTTCCTGTGTTGATATCACAGTGTTTACTGGAAAAGCCCTTCAGAGAATGAACAGAAAGCTTTGGGAATGTGAATTTTCGTTCATAATTCTCTAGAATGGACAGAATTTGCCCTTGAACCCATATCTGAAAACAGCACTCAATTTTGTACCAATGTTGAGCACAAGTTCAATAACTGCAGAAGCTCAGGTATGATGCCTTTACTCTGATCCTGTTTTCTTTTATAAAGCATGCTCACGGTTATATAAATACACAATTCTTTGAATATGTCTATAGATGATAATGGTGCGCTTATGTGCCATTTTTATGAGGAATTGTATCAATATATAATCTAAATATGTTTGTGACTGGTGGTTGCCAGAAAGTTATTACTCAGACAATGGATATATCATAAATCTGTCTTCATCAAACCAGTCCCGTAGTGATTTACTCCATGGAAATGACTTGTAAAAAGATCTCAAACTGGGAAATATGTAGGTTTTGTTAAGTTGCAGAGCCACGGGCATTAAAAAATGTCTCATTGATATTCAAATAGAGGTTTACCTCTACGGTGGAAAGAATGGTGAAGACTTCTATCACATAAGAAGTTTATAGAGATCATGCTTTTCTTGCTAGAGTGGTGCTCCAAATTCTAGCTCCTAGGAAATCTTTTGCCACCTTTCTAGGTATGGATAATATAATTTAGAGTACTGCTAGATAGGTTTAATTAGAGCAACAATTCATGAGGAATCCTTACCATTCTTGGGGAACAAGGAGCCAAACACTGTCTCAATCATATTAGGAATAAAAGCATGGGTAAATTGTAGAAATCTTATCCACACTCCCATGTCTTAATTAGCCCCTAAACCCTTCTTTTTTTTTTTTTAAGCAATGCCAACCCTAAGTTATGTCCAAATGTCAAACAAGCTCTTCTGTTAAAAAATTTTCATCTAAATGGATGGATAAACCTTTGTGACAAGCAAGGGAACAAATTGGATATATCCAAATAACATCATATAAAAACTTGTTCAAACACACACTAGCTTGTCACATGGATTTCTCTATCAAGTTTTTTGATGTAAAATCTTAAGAGAATGACCTATTTGACATTTAAGTACAGTTTAAGATCAATATTGCTGCAAATGAAAAGGGCTAAATTGAGACACAAATGAAAGTACAGGGTGATTTTTGTTATTTACCCTAAAAACAACTAGGCAACCTATGTTGATAAAAATAAAATAAAAAAAGGGTCAATGACATACTATTTAACCAATCAAGTGTTCTTCTTCTTACAGATTGAGTTCAGTTGCATGATCAAGAAGGCCAAGGAATGGACTGTCTCATAGAAATGGGGAGATCCTCAAAAGCAATGGATGAATTGCTCAAGTGCATTCTTCCTGCTAGAGGTATAACACCAAAAAGGTTTTTGAGGTTCTCAATTCGATTTCTGTTTTAAATGTAATTGCACCCTGAAATTAATTTTTAGTTTCCTAGATCTTTATCGCTTTTCTTTTTGGGTCTTGCCTTTTCGGTACCATATCAAAAGTGTCACCCAATCTGAAACAACCACATAGCCAAAAACAGATCTCATTGCTTTGTACTTTGACAATAATCTCATTGTTTTGTATCTAGGTGTCATTACTTTGTACCTATGTCGCATTTCTTTAAACTTGTTTACAAATCTTTAGTCTGGTATGTTACCTATAAGGTCCAAGCATTTTGATAGTCTTTTTTTTTTCCTTCAGGTTTCTTTAGGGATGTGTTTGGTGTGTGGAACAGAAATGGAAATAGGATGAGAATGGAGGTGAATCATAATATCTTGTAGAAGAAATGAATCAAGATCCTGTGAGAGTGGGATGTGGTTTCCATTTCCAAATAGATGAGAAATAGAATTGATTTCTTATTCTCATTCTTTATTCTAACATTTCAAACATAGCCTAAAGGAATAATCCATCATTGATTGCTTTTGGAGTGTAGGTTTGAAATCGCCTTGGATACTGTTACTATGGTCTCATTTGGGATAGCTTCCTGTTCTTGGCTTTAGTTGGAAGCCGAAGGCAAAGTCAAAAGTCATAATTTTTTAAGAGTAATATTGATATTATAAAAGTTTTATTAAATATAAAAGAACTTCTTAGAGAAGTCGAAATAAAACTGTTACAAGAAGTAGCATTTTCCTACCAACTCTTTTTTCAAGTCATAAACTTCCTAAACAAAATTAGTCAAACAAGCATAAAAGCTCATATTGAGTTTTGAAAAAAGAGTTTTTGGCATTTCATAAGACAATCCAACCAGAGGCTAAATAATGGACTAATAAGGCTAAATCTATCTTCATCTAATTATTTCAACAGGGACCCAAAAAGAGATGGTAGCAACAAGCAAACAATCATGTTAATATTCCAAGAAAGAATCCTTTACAAGACAGACAAAAGCCCTTTTAGGTTTATTTAAATGATGTGAAATGGTGCAGGCTTCATTTTGAGGTATCAACTTTGAGAGTGTCTCGAGTGGCAATCAGATTCATACCCAATGGCCCAAATACTTCCACTTCCCCATCTTGCTTTTCATCTTCCTTACTCCTTTGTTCTTGTTCTTTCTAGTTTTCTTGCTTCTTTTTCCCCTTTTTTCTTGCTTGATTCTTCCTGTGCCTTCTCATTGCTTCTGGTTTCTTCTTTTTCTTTGCTTCCTTGATTGCTCCTTTGTTGGTTTTCCCTTTTCCCCTTGTTTGCTTCCTAGTTGCCTCTTCCTTTTGAGGTTCGCTGCTGCTGCTTCATAGAATTTAGGCCACAGCCCCTTTTTATTAAGGCATGGTGTAGGCTGCACATGGAGAGCCCCAAGCCCAATAAGAATGACAACTTTTTTTTCTTTTTTTAGTCCTTTTTTCTTTTTTAATGGAAGTACTTTCTGCTGTTCAAATTTATAGCATATTTGGGATGGCATTAACTTCTGTTTTAAGGAAAACAGTAGAAAAGGTTGACATAGAGGATGACAATTCAAAATTTTATTCAAATAAAAATTAGTTTTCACATTGTGATTGGGGAAATGCATAAATCTCTTTGTTTCTTCAAAATGTTGATAAATCACACTAACTAAAAAGTTTTGAGACCTGTGACTGACCTTACGCTAAAAAGGCTCTATCCTTGCTTGTAAAATTATTCTTTATTCTAGCTTCATTCCCCGTCTTAGATTAAGAGAGGCAAGAATAAGGATTCCTTCTTAGGGGAATAAATTCCAATGACTATGAATTCCTATTAGTAATATATAATTGGGGTAGGGCACGGGATTTTAAAATTTTTTGTCTTGACCCCGATTGTTACTCTCCGTCTTCATCCCTAAATCTTATATGAGATTAGAAGCACACCCAAGACAAAATAATCAATGGAATTGACTTCATCCTTTCGACCCACCTCAAAGGCGCTCCAAGATACCATGATCAGTGGGTTCACCCATGCTAATGAGTTTGTTTTGTACAAAGACAAAAATAAACTTGAACAAACCATTTTTTTCACCTAAGCTTCTTGAAAGAGATCATGCTTGGAATCTATAATAATTTTTAAAATAAATTTATAGAATATAATGTTAAATATCATAAAAGGTTTAAATATAATAAAATTCAATAAGATAAAATAAATTGACTTTTATTTATTTTTTATTATAACATAAAATGTTGGTATTCATCTACACTAATTGGTGAGTTTTGTGCATTTCATAATTTTCTCTTCATATATAAAACCTAAATTTGAGTGAAAAATATGGCATCTATTAATTGAAGTTGTCTTGGGTGATGAAAATCTTTTGCTTGGATGCTTTCTTTCAATAATATTCCACAATTCTTTTAAAATTTTCAACAATAAATTTTATTCATGGACATGTCTCTTCTAACAAGATCATACAAAAGAAATAATTAATATAACCCTAAGTTTGACCAAGAAACTTCCACCATTGTCAAACCCTAAACTTTGATCTTTCTAGATTCTATAATGTAGTTGTCATTTAAATTATTCTAAAAGGAGTTGAAGTATCCATGCCCTTACCCTTGTCTTATGCGTGAATTTTTTTTAGTTTGCAAATGAGTTTAATAGCAGAATAAAATTATCAAAAAAATCGAGATTTTGATACTATATTAAACTATAAATTAAAAAAAAAAAAAAAAAAACTTAGATTATGAAGTAATATAATACTCTAATAATATAACTCGAATCAATAATCTTGATAAACTAATTTATATTTTGTCTTCAATAAATAAATAAATCCAAAAAAAAAGTCAAGACTTCCATAAAATATATTAATTCGAAATTTTGAATTGTGAAGTAACACTCCCAACAATATATATCAAATCAATATAACGATAAATTAATTAATAATTAATGAGTAAAATCAACCAATTTGTAAACTCAATTGGATTATTTGGCAATCAACACTAGCCGGCCTTCAAGCACAATAATACAAAATTGAAGTCTAGGCATGGGTGGCTCATCTAGCAAAAGGTTTAGAAGAAAAAATAAATACAAAAAATCAACTTCATCCCTCAATATATAGTCAATGGTCTATGTGATGTTGATGGAAAGTGGGGCCTTAAGAAGGTCAAAGTAGCCTTAAGAAGCAAAATTAACAACAATTTATCATTTTTAATTTGATTAAACAATTTATTTTTTCAATTACATCATGGACATATAGTTGTTGACTTCAAGTGATTTTTCATTAATATATGCAAATAATAAATGTTCAAATAGCTTACAACACTATAATAGAGCATATGCTTGTGCATGTTATTGACCAAATCTCATTCAACTTCTTTGTGTCCTTTTGTTGTGACAATAGGAGCATTTTATATATGCTATCTTGGCCAGAAAATACCAAAAAGTTTGGCCCTAGCATTTGAGGGATTTTGAGAGTGTAGATATGAAATATATTTTTAAGCATGAATTAAATATAAAGTATCGGGTAAATTTTTTATTATAAAATAAAATATGTTAGGGTCTAACAATGTCAGTATTAAGCTCGAGGAATGAATCATCCAAATAATAATTTTTAAAATAAATTTATAGAATATAATGTTAAATATCATAAAAAGTTTGATCTATATATTTCCATTAAAAATCAATTAATTTTTATATAAATTATTAAAACCATATCTAAAAAGTGATACCAAAAAAAAATAGCACAATAACTCTTTATAATTTCTCCAAAACTTTTAAAAATTCAATAAGATAAAATAAATTAACTTTTATTTCTTTTCTATAATAAAATAAAATGTTGGTATTCATCTACACTAATTGGTGAGTTTTGTGCATTTCATAATTTTCTCTTCATATATAAAATTTGAGTGAAAAATATGGCATCTACTAATTGAAGTTGTCTTGGGTGATGAAAATCTTTTGCTTGGATGCTTTCTTTCAATAATATTCCACAATTCTTTTAAAATTTTCAACAATAAATTTTATACATGGACACACCCTTTTAACAAGATCATACAAAAGAAATAATTAATATAATTAATATAACCCTAAGTTTGACCAAGAAACTTCCACCATTGTCAAACCCTAAACTTTGACCTTTCTAGATTCTATAATGTAGTTGTCATTAAAATTATTGGTAGAAAACCCATATTAAAAAAAATACCATTTTTGTATCTTATTTGATGTTGAGACTTTAGTTTTTATTTTATTTTTTATTATGGGGATTGGGGACATCAATTAAAATGAAGCCGTAGTAGCATAGGTGAAGGTGGGTTGATATGAAGCCATTTGTCACCACCATGTTTAAAGGGTTTAGCTAGGGTTTTGGTATATAATTTTTTTCTAGGGTTCGAATAGTTTATACTATTCTTAGGTTTCAAGAGTTTACATGTGCTGGCAAATCAAAATATATTCAAGTTAAATGGCATAAGAAACATCAAAGAAAGTCAACATGGAAATGGTATAAGTTGGAGAAAAAAAAATTAATTTATCACTAAAAGTGTATTTCTACGCAATCGTAAAAATAATTATAAAATAAAAAAAATTAAAAATAATTCAAATTTAATATATTCACCAATCAAAAATAGTCCTTAAAATAGTTTAAGATAATACATGAATGGTCATAAGTAGTACATATAACCAAAAAAAAAGAAGTACATAAAATATTAATTATTTTTAGATAGGTGTTTGAAATTTATATTTTATAAATTTGAATTCTTATTTTATGTTTTTTATATGAATGTATAAAAATACACTTTTTTCGATAATTTATTTTTAATTTAAAAAAATAAAAATAGGGAACATATTTGTCTTTTAGCATGTCTAATTGTCCAAAGTGTTTTAACTTTGGAAAATAATCTATTTTTAATTATAAAAAATAATTAATATTTGAATGATTATCTTTATTTACTTATATTAAAATAAAAAGAACATAGCCAAAAAGGAATATTTTTTGATAAGTATAGCCAAAAAGGAATATGAATGTGATATTTTTTTTAAGAATCTTGGGAGAGAAACAAAACCCATAAAGGAAACAGAGGACAGAGCAAAGTGAAGCATATTTTGAGAGTGAATGCCAGCCACAACTCCACTTTGCCTTTTCACTCCCTTACAAGATACCTGGTCCATTGTTATAATATTCATAAACCATATGTTTGGTTCCCAAAAATTCAATGAAAATGTGAGGAAAAAAAATAAAGAGAAAAATTTTAAAAATAAAAAATAAAAATAAAAATAAAAATAAAAAATAGATTCAAAATCAATAAATTATGTTTATATATTTTTTCAAACTCATTTCATTTAATTTTATTTATTATATAAAGATTAAATAATTTTAAAATATATAAATTTATATTTAATTTAAAAAAAAAATTATAGTGAAATCAAACATAAGAAACCCATTTTCTTTAACATTTTTTTTCTTTCGTTAATACTCTCTGAAAACCAAATATAGCCTAAAAATTTAATTAATAACCCTAAACGTATGTTAAAATTTTGACTCATAAAAATACCATACAAGTAGTTTAGAGTTGATGGTTGGAACATGCAATAATAACGTAAGTTAAATATTATAATAATAATAATAATTAGTAATTAATAACAATAATATTAAGTTAGATATTAATACCAGTTAATAATAAAAATAGTAATGATAAAAAAAAATATAAAATAAAATAAAAGAAGAAGAAGGGTAATTTTGATATTTTGGTATGATTCGCTTCACATAGAGTTTCTCTTTTTTGGCCTCAAGATTCCACACAAAAAACTTATCATTAGCCGAGTGTTTGTTTCTTTCCTTTTGTATCCATTCCCAACCGCCTTTCCACACTTTATTTCCCTTCTTTTTATCCTCTCCTACCTCTCTCTTTCTCTCACGCCTTATAAACTCTCCACTCAGATTCCACTCTCACCCACTATAACACTTCTCTTTGTATCAACTTCGCTCTGCTCTATCTCCATGACAGGGAAAAAAGCTCAAAACAGCCCCGTCGGCAGCCCATCTTCCGACACTTCTTCTTCAAAGGAGCAAGACCGCTTCCTCCCCATCGCCAACGTGAGCCGGATCATGAAGAAATCGCTCCCGGCCAACGCAAAGATATCGAAAGAAGCCAAGGAGACCGTCCAGGAATGCGTGTCCGAGTTCATAAGCTTCATCACCGGCGAAGCCTCCGACAAATGCCAGCGCGAGAAGAGGAAAACCATCAATGGCGATGATCTTCTCTGGGCCATGACCATGCTCGGATTCGAAAACTACGTTGGGCCCTTGAAGGTTTACCTCAGCAAGTACAGAGAGACGGAAGGAGAAAAGAACAACGTCGTCGCTAGACATGAAGACCAGTCTGCTGTATTCAACTCAAACCAGATGAACAAAGCTAATAAATCTATTCCTATCAACCCAGATTTTCAAGGTTTTAATGGTGGGTTTTATTCACTTGGGCCACAAATGAATGGAGACGAAGCTGCAGCAGCCATGGGATATGGCGACAGTCTGGTGACTGGTGCTTTTAATAGGAGTAGAATCAGAGAAAATGATGGAAATGGTAATAGAACTATGGCAAGCTACTCATCCCCACAATGGAGTTGACCGGCGGTAGAGATTCTGAATAATCTAAGTACTATTATTATTATATATACACATATATGTAAGTCTGGGTTTAATTTCTTTTGACTTTGTACAAGTATGATCCAAGTTCTATAACAAAAACTAGAGAAAATATTTTATCATCAAGTATATGAGGCAGATGCAGTTATATATAATGTCTCTTTTACTTATTAATTTGTCTGTTTACTTTACCAAATTAAAACAAGTTCTGATGAACGTGACCATTTTGTTTGTTTGGTTTAAGTCTATTCCATGGATTTCTATTTTACAAATGTCATTAAAGACTTTCAAAATACTTTTTCTAGAGGCTTCATTTCAATCGTCTCTACGAGGTTTTGGCTAAAAACATCTATCCCTTATAAATGTATGATGAAATTTTAAACATATAGAGACTAGATATATTTAGTTGAAACCTCAAGAAAGATGAATGAAATTAACCATTTTTTTAATAAAGTTAATTTTTACATTATTTGATTGTGTCGCCTTAGGTCTTAGGGACTTGTTTAGTAACGGTTTTCGAGAATAATTTTTTGTTTTTTGTTCGCATTTTTACATAACATCTTTTAGTTGGTTTTTTATTGTTTTTACTTTTTTTAAAAAAAATTGTTTTAAAAAATAATTATACTCCAAATATTCTAGTCTTTCATTAGTGTGATCAATTTCAATATCTCAATTAATTGAATCTCCCACTCCAAGTGTTATTTCCAGATGCTTCGTATATGAGCCTCTTCAAACAAGGTTTATTGCTATTAATTCGATAATCCCTATAAGGCATGGTCAATGAGAATTAATTATTAGGGATAGACGGACCAGCCGCATACTATTCTCAATCAATAAGGGTAATATATATATATATTTATGTAACTATTGGTCAAAAAGCATCATCTAAACATGATAAATAATTAATTATAAAACATTACACAAAAATTATTTTAAAATATATTTAAAAATATTAAAAAAAACATATTAAAAACATTTTAAGTTTCCTACCAGACTTTTGTTATACAAAACATCAAAGAACAATTTTCAAAAACTATTTTTAAAAACTATTTTTAAAAACAATTATCAAACAGATCCTAAATTTTTCCTACTCGTAAAATAAAATTGGTCTTTTGAAAACTATGTTTATACTTAGTTCGGTTTTTAAGAAAGATGAGTTCATTTTTCACAACATTCTTTTTTTCATACTAAGGAATTGACGGGGCCCGCACAAGTGGTGGAGTATGTGGTTTAATTCGATGCAAAGTAAATAACCTTACTAGGGATTGACATGCCACGAATCCTCTTGAAAGAGAGGGGTGCCTTCAAGAACGCGAACACAATGGTAAAAGAGGGGTTTGAATTAGCCCCACCCGATCGTATTTCCCTCGAGATGAAAGAAAAGATAGGCTAAGTTTAATCTTATATTAAAAGTAATGAATATGTTTTTTGAAAAGATAAAATTTAATTGAAAATTAATAAATGTCTTTTAAAAAGGACAAGGTATATCCTACGTGGAATCCAACGGTGTGATCCTTGGGTACAAATGAACCACTCGTTTTAAGGTATCAAAAAACCCTTTTATCCTTTTGAGTATTATATGCATGCGCCCCTCACTGAAAATGAAAGATTTTGGACAGAAAGAAGTAAGATGGTCCCGCATCAAAGATTTTTCGGCATGAGGTATCTAAATAAAAGCAATGCTTTATGCAAAAAGATTATAGTTTTCTATCTCGGTCATGTTAGTACTATCTAATTATTTTATCTATACCATGATCCAATCCACATTATATTATAAATATTAATTATAGTGATTGTTTTTATTATATTATTGATATTATAGTTTTTTTTTTTCTCAATTTTTAATTATATTTTTATCTTTTTTCGGTCGCATTAAATTGTATCCCATTCCCTTTCTTTATATTTTGATCATAGCGTTAATTTCATTCCCACGAAATTTCATCTATAAAATTTCTTATTTAGTGAATCCTTAAATATATTTATTTAAAATCTCTCCAAAATATAAATTTTATTATACCAATAAAATTTGAAATCAATTGATGATGAATTATTGTCTTTACACCAAGTCTCGAGGGTGTGAATGAAATTAAACCTTCAACATGTTTTTTGTGTTTGTGGACCTCGCATTTTGGCTCATGCGTTTTCCACTCAATGGCGAGCTCACTTTTTATTCGAAAATGATTTATTTCTTAGAAAATGACTTGGAGTCGTCACTTATTTTTGTTTTATTTTTAAATGATAAATAAAATAAGAAAGAAAAACCCTAAATGTGACTCTTATTTGAAAAAGGTGGTCTGTGAAAAACCAAATCTGAGTTCAGGGGTCAGGTTACTTATCGGGAAGATACGGTAAAGACTGTAGCACCCCTCTAAGTCCCTAAATTGGATCTCTACTAATAAAATGAAGCACATGTGACAATTGATCAATAAATCAACGGGTACCGAATAAATATCAATCGAAACAAAATTACCAAATGGACAGTGTTTTAATTATATTTTTATTTCTTACAAATTTAAGTAACATTGGACTAGTATGTACATATTTTTCAATGCGGGCAATGACGATCGTAATAGTAAAAATAATAATAATAATAATAATTTTAGAAAAGGTAAAATGGTACATAATATAATATAATTAAAGTTAACATTTAAAAAAAATTGAAAGCATATAAACGAAAACATTTGTATATATAATAATATAAATAAAAAACATTAAATTAGGTTCGAGAAATGCTCAAATTACTTAAATTTTTTGTCCAAACCCGACTCAAAATAAATTCAAAATGGGAAAACTCCACTCAAATTAAACAAGGTTGTTTAATTAAAAGTACTAAATAATTAGACCCCTTTTTTAGGATTAAAATTATCCTCCATTAAATTATTTTTTTACATATTTTATTTGAAAAAAAAAGGTATTTTCATCCCTTTAGGATATATTTATAATTAAAAAATATAAATAGTTTGGACTTTTGGTTAACAAAACAAGTAGATTTATTTATTTTTTCTTATTGATTGTTAAAAGTTTATCCAATTTATTTTTTACAGAATTATAAAAATGTGTATAAAATTAAATATTTTTTTTCTCATCATTCTGAGCTGGATGAAACTATTTGACGGTTGTTCTCCATTATTTCAATTTTTAGTTTTTTCAAAATTTCCGATTCCCACCTCTCTCACTCTGTCCGCTCTTCCATGGACGCGCCTCTACATCTCCTGCAAAGCCTCGAATCCAGTGTTTGCGGCTCCACCGAAGAATCCAACGACGCTGACCCTGTTGACACGATCTCCGTCGATTCCATATTCTCTCATGCAAACCCAACGGTCCAATTTCCTCCTCCCACCTCGGCTTCCACCACCACAGCTTCGAAGCTTATCAACAGGAAGAAGAAGAAGAAGAAGAAAAGAGCCCTCGTTGACGTCTCTGCGCCGTCGCCATCTTCGTCGTCATCATCGTATTCAACGTATGTGCGCGTGGGAAACAAGCGCCGAAACCCTAGAATTTTGATGGGTTTGAATCGTCGCAGCGAGAGCGAGGCGGAGGCGATTGCTCTTCCGCTGGGAATGTCGATTGCGGCCATTGTTTCTCAGGTTTGGGGAATTTTTACTTTCCTCTTCGGGTTTGATTCTTATGGCATTTTAATATTTTTATGAGAAAGTTTCGATTTTGATTATTAATACCGGAGTTGATTCTTGGTGGCAATTGGAATTTCTTCGAATTTTCTCAGGAAATTTTTATTTTGTTGATTAATTTCTTATAGTTTGTTGGTTCTGATGTGCTGTTGTTGAAGTGGATTTGTTGAATATATGTGTAGAACTAGGATTGCAGTGGGCGTTGTGTAGAATTATCTGTATCAGACTAGAATAACTGTATTTGGAAAGAAAGAGCAATTAGGATTTAGGGATAATGAAAGTTCCACCGAAAAGGTAGAGTCCCATGCAGTTAAGCTTGATATTCTTTGCCAACTTTGGACGTTCATAGTTGTATTGCACTTAGTGTGCTTTTTAAGAACTTTAGTAAATGGTCCATCTTTAGTGGAGATTCAACGTCAAAAAAGAGGTTTAATAACTAAATTGAAATTATCTTTTAAAAAAATACAAATGAAAAAATGAAAACAAATAAATAAACAAATAATCACAAAAAAAAAAAAAAAAAAAAAAAATTAAAAGATCAACTGCTGTTTGGGGTGCTAATTTTGATGATTTTGTTCATGGGCATAATGGCATTTGTATCTGTTCTTATTGCAGTGTACAATTGGGGTATTTGACTCATTATGGTAAGTTATGGATCCATGGAAGTATGCCCAAATATTGTGAGAATTAAGCTAAGGCTTTATTTGGACTAGTTTGGTATGGTGGATTTGATATTTTCAATTCCACTCAATCAGTTTGCTGGGGAGTGTTTTTGTAAGTTGATATTGGGTGGTTCATTGATATCTGAGTCTTCTGTACCACAAGTCCCACAAAAGAACATAAAAACATAATAAAGCTGCAGATTTTAACTTCTTTGGTTCTCTTAAAGTTTGTAGCTTTTCCATGAAATGGTTGAACCTTGTATTCTGTTCTATATGCATGAGAATTTGTGTATCTCCATGTAGCTTCATTGCTTTTATGATTTTGTGCCAAGATTCTCCTTTTTAAATTTTTTTTTTTTTTTTTTTTGTTCCCATGAATTTATTAGTCTAATGTTTCCTTGAGACTTAATTTATGCTTTTGGATTTTTTTGAAGAATGAGAGAGCATGTCTTAAATCTCATGTATATGGAGATCAACTCAGACCTTCAGTGTTTAAAAGTGGCTAGGGAATAAGGGCAGTCAAGAGCTTGAGGCCTATGCCTTTACACTTTCCAAATCTACACATTTTTCTTGAGTCTAATGGGGGATGCTGTGAGGCATTGCTGTATTGGCTTCAAACAGTTTTTGAAACTCTATCAAATATTTGACTCTTTCTAAGTAACTCATGTTATATGTTTATGCTGAGAAGTTCTTGTAAGAGAAAATAGTTGTGTTTTCTTCTGCAGTTACCTTAATTAAATTCAGCATTTGTTGGTTGATAATGTGGATGTGTTCTTTCTTGATTTTAGATTCTGGAAAGAAAAGATGAACCAGGGCAAAGGATGTCTGTTGATCACCTTTCAATGGTATTCTTCTAATCCTTCTCTAAGATCTGTACTTTGGAATCTTGCTTTCCACAAATCGGTATACACAGCCATTGGTGACTGTCCATCAACCAGCTCTCGATTTGGCAACCAAATGTTGAGCATATTTAATTCTTGAATGTTCTAATGGGATCTTGCAAATCTACTGCTAGACCGTGAGATTAGATGATTGAAATCACCCAGCTGGCAGTTTTTTCAGCTGTGGATCATCCAGTTGTTGCTCCATTTGGATTGATGCATTATCGGCGCATTGAGAGGTGAAGCCCACCAGTGATGGTGGGTGTCACAACCTTTGTGTATTTCCTCCACGCATTCTTGTCAGCTGGTGTTTGTTTCTGTGGAAGTTAGAATTATGGGATATTGACTATTTGAATGTACATGTTTGCAGATCTGCATTATGGCTGTCAGAGAATCTTTAGCCAATGTAAGCTAGATCCTAAACTGCTGAATCATCGGTTAACTTTGGTTTTCCAAGTTTACTTTTTGTTCTTCATATCAATATGTCATGAATTGAAGGTCTAAAACCAATGAATTTATCTTTTGTTTCAAATATGTGCCAACAGGTTTTTGGAGACAAGTTTGATTGTTTTGTGAGGAACTTTGAGAAATCATTTGGGAGCACCTTGAGGACCCTTAGATTGATTAATGAATCACCTCTGAACAAGGCAGGAGGTCACTTGAGCCACTTTAATATGCAAAATTCTGGTTCAGAGTTGGATCTACCTGTGCCTCTCAACGGAGGAGATACAATAAGTAGTTCCAGCATAAGTGATCATCACTCATCTATGGGTTTGCACTCTGTTGCAACTTTGGAATGCTTGAACACTCTTGAGGAAAGGCAAGAGAGTATACAAACAGATTCTGCAAACAGGGAGCTTACTGTTCATGGACAAATAAGCCAACAACTGGCATGTGTTTCTTCAAGCAGTCTAGGCTCTGTAATGAGCCAGTCCACGGTTAGCACTTTCGAGAAATCTGTAGTTGAGCAAGCCCGTTCTAATGACCTCAAAGCACTTGAGCTTAGTCTTAAAATGAAAAATATGAAACTGAAAGAAACAGAGCTTGCTCTCAACTCTGATTCTTATCTTCTGGAAAAGATGAAATTCTCTATGGGTATCTCGAAGGCATGCTTCAAAGCTGAAAAATTCAAGAACCAATTAGAAGATACAAGACATGCTGAGCTGCTTAGGAAGTGCATAGACTGTCTTGTTGCAGGTCTGCTTATCATGTCAGGATCTCTTTTATATGGAGCATATATTTATTCGTACAAAAGAATCACTGAAGCTACAGAAACCTGTACAGCTTCTCCCAAGGCAAGAGCAATTTCTTCTTATTGGCTTTCGCTGATTAAATAATTTCCCAAGATTTGAGCATTATTGTTGGTTAGCTTCTTTTTGAATTAAGTTATGAATGTGCTCTGCATTATGATTTATTAGTTAGATCAAAATATTTAAATTACATTTGACGGTATGGTTCTAATTGTTCAACAAGTCACCCTTGCCAAGACTGCAGTTATGGAAGTGTTTCCTTTACTGGACTGGAAGGACTATCCAATTCATGCTTCTTTTGGTTTGTGCTCATATTAGAGTTTGTATATAATATAGTTTCAGGCAGGACAATTGTTGGGGCATGTTTAGGAAAACTTTTTGCACAAATACAGTCCTCCTTATGCCTTGCAGATGTCCTTTTTCAACTTCTAACGGCAGGATCACATTTTAACTTTAAGTATGAAACAAGGTTTTGGGTGTTGATCCTTGTCTTTGATCCTGTTAAGCTAGCAATTGACCTTTTTTAGGTAATGGTGGCCAAGAATGTATATTTAGCTGCAGCCTTCTATTTGGATTGCACATTTCAATAAATTGGGGGAAATAAACATAGTGGTGAGGTTTGAACTCATGATATCCTGCCAACCAAACCTCTGATAACATGTTCAGCTGCTAATGAAACTTAAAACTTTAAACCATTAGATAAGGGTGGGCCAAGAATGTATATTGAGCTGATTTGTGCAAAAGATCCTAGTAGACTTAAAGCTGCTGTAAATGTAGATAGGATGCAAAAATTACCAAAATTGATAAACAAAATTTTCATTTAAACTTTTTCCTGGTGGCTAACGAATTCTACTGTTGTTTGGATGCTTGTTTATTATATGTCTCTAGGTCACTGAGCACATACACCATCCATGATGGATAGTTCATAGGCTATATTTCCTCTTTGAGTTATTTTTTGGTGTATTGGAAATGCTTAATAATGCTTTTATTATGTCTCAGGAGTCCAAGTCTTGGTGGATCCCAAAGCCAATGGCATCTTTGAATTCAGGGTTCTACATACTCAGGTGTCAGGTTCAAGTTGTGAGCCGAATGATGTTTGGCATCTTTATGATTGTTGCTATTGCTTATTTACTTCTCCAACGCTCAGCAAGTTCAAAACAGACAATGCCGGTTACTTTCATAATCTTGCTGTTAGGAGTTGTCTGCGGTGTTGCTGGCAAGTTTTGTGTGGACACATTGGGGGGTAGTGGATATCACTGGCTATTGTATTGGGAGGCTCTATGCTTGCTGCATTTCTTTTCAAATATATGTACTTCGGCTTTGTTTCTTCTTCTCCATGGTCCCCTCAGTGTGTCCCAAGGGGCAAAAGGCAACACAATGCTTCCATACTGGATCCGTCGAACTCTCTTCTATGCTGCTATACTTCTATTCCTACCGCTGTTATGTGGTCTCATGCCTTTTGCAAGCCCTGGTGAATGGAAAGATCATTTCTTGTTACTGCTTGCTGATTCTCTTTCAAATATAGATGACTGAAGCTGAGATTTGGAATGCTGAGAAGAGCCCATGCATTTTGCATCTATTGAAGGTTACTGTTTTGCCCTTGGAGTCACGTAACTTAGCCCCAACTCTTTGTCAAGCTGTCTGTCTTATGTACTCTGCTGAAGTTGGCTTGGCTGCTTGATTTATTCTATCAGTTATGGTGAAGTCCCTTCCTTCTTTTGGCATATTGAAAGGCTTAGGTCTTATTTGATCTGTCATCACCATCAAGTTGTTGTACTCTATTAGTAAAACTTAAGCATAATTATTCAAGTTTGGTGTTTTAATTAAATGATTTTGTTTGTGTTGAGATTTGAGGGGCTGGATAAATTGGCATCACATGCTGATTACTGATGGAAGGAAACTGCGGTGCCAAGCTGCATGGCATAAAACCAAAAAACTACACAAGTTTTCAGTTGATTGTGAACAATATTGGTTTTCTACCATTTCATTAAATTTAGAGTACGTGTGTTTCTATTCAAAGTGGTTTTAGTGGAAGTGGTGTGTTTTTATAAGAATTATCTATCACATGTTTTTTTTTAATAAAACATTATAAATGTTTTTTTAATACTATAAGTGATTTTTTATATTTTAAAAAAAAAAATTAAATTTTGTAAAAAACTTAATTAAATTTAACACTAAGTGGTTTTAGTCGTTTTGTAAATGCTTATATCATCCACAATCATTTAAACCTCCATAAATGATCAATAACTATTTTTATTTCATAGCACTAGCATAATTGAACCCTTTGGGAATACAAGAAATAATGTTCAAGGGACAAAATTAGAACCTCTAACAAAGTACATAAATTGGAAAGCTAAGACAAACTTGAGAAACCGGGAAATTTCAGTCTTTCCAGAAATGCTCAAGAAATATCATTCCCATGATTGGGAGGCTCAACAACATTTCCTACAATTTCATCCGATGGTGTAACAAAAGCACCTAGTTCTGTTTTCTAAAGATTTTGGAACTACTAGTTTACATCTTTTCCTTGTAATCCCTCGAGACCGAGAAAGGACCACGAGATGAGGCACCTTAAGGTTCCATTCTGAACTTTCATCATGAAACATATCCTGGAATCATTAGCTAGCTTTAGTCCCCAGTGCAAACCACTTGGCATCTCTTGCAGTAGAAATACTGGTGGTTGATGAGCCCAATCACAGAACTTCATGAGCTTTCCCATAATACCTGTTTATAAACGGTGCCTGAAAGGCATTCCAAACAACAATAATTACTACTTAAAGATTAATAAGCCGTAGCTATTTCCTGCAAAATATGTACAGAGGGCACAAATAAGATAAGTCCTTTCATATACATTGGCCTGTCTCTTCCAGACTGGTCATTCAGTTCAGAATTTGAAATTAGAGCCCAAATGGGAGCAAGTGATTTGAGAGGAATAAGTTTCAAGAGAAGTATAAGTTCCATGTGACATGTAAAGAAGAAATTATTAAAACATGCTCAAATAAGTGATGATAAGCGTAAATAACAAAAGCTTAATTTATTAAGATCTAAGCTTGTTAAAGCAGGAGAATCAGAATGCAATTAGCATTCTAAAGCAAGTTTGTGCTCTAACAGAAGAGGCCAAATTCATTGATTTGCTACAACCAATCAACTCTTTTTTGTAATTATTCATAGAATGGATTGGAAAACATACCCTCAATAAACCATGGCCAAGTCAAAAACCAGTTGACTCGACAAAAAATACTCAACTCAATTAGCTAAGTAAAAGTCAAACCATTTAGAACTTGTGTCATATCGATTCATTTGAATACCAAGAAAAAAAAATGGTCACATAATGACAAAGCTTTTGGAAGATCAATTAGTTGATATTCAAAATAGTAGACATGTTTTGTTAGCATGCAACAGATAAATAAATTAAACATATATTCCATCAAGAGATTAATTTTTTATTATTTATCTAGGGAACAACTTATAGTAATACACCATGATCTTGAATGTCGCATCAAGGCCAGCTTCAATACGCACAAGATTCAAAGGCTATCAATAGTCTCATGTGGAGAAACAAATACAGTGGTGTCCAAGACATTCTGTTCTTTCAATAGAAGGGATGTTCAAAATTGTACCTTAACATTTTAGAGTTTTTGTCAATGAAGAATAATCAATCCAAACTCTCACAAATTCTTTCTTATGCTCTCTTTGGCTTTTAGCAAAAAGTCTTTAGAAGGTGCATCACTGTCCATATTAGATTTTGTTGATTGGTTGGGCTCTTGATGATTATAGAGAGGTGCTTTTGTTAATCTCACAATCTAATTGCCTTTATGTCTCCTTTCTATACTTCTTGTGTACATTAGTGCCCCTTCTTTTAATTAGGCAATGTTAATAATATTATCTTTTGCCTACCAAAAAAAATTGTACCTTAACATTTGATATGTCAGGAGTATCCTCAGTCTGCACAGGGTAGAACTTGTAAAACTTCATGTTTTCAAATGCTGCTTTAGCCTCCTCACTCATTTCTTCAAGCGCTTTTTTTCGGGCTTCTCTAGCCTACAAGAAAAGGAATTAACAAGCACTCAACATATTTGAAATTTATGTGCAAGACCAAAACTATTGCAACGACTGGTATCTGCTATAAAATACCTGTCTATTGGCTTTTTTTGCCTCTCGGACTTTCTCTTTGACAAAATCCTGAGCAAGCAAAACAATTTAAGTTCATGTTATGGTTTATTACATGAAGGAGCAATCAGTTACATGCATATCATCAATTGCAGATCACCTTAAATGCATCCTTTTGATCTGCATCCAATTCCTCCTCCTCAATCAGCTTATCAGTGAACTCCTAAAAGATAGGATAAGTACAATTTAGCACAAGATGCAAATAAAACATAAGAAAAACCTATAAAGCTTCTGAGTAATAAAGGAACTTATTCCTTCAGAGGGTTCCTTCCACAACACTCCCCCAAGAATAATTAATGCAGGAACAAGTCATCTTTTGTCTTATTAAATGCCTGACCATCACAAATGACTCTAAACTAAGTTTAGTATCAATTGCTTTATAGATGCAAGACAGCCAAACCCACAACCAGATGGTAACAAGAATTCCCTCATCTCAACAGAAAATACAGCCATCTGACCAAACTGGTTTACGGGGTTGTTGAATTATCTAATAATTGGCTCATGATTATACATAAACAATGAAATTTAGGAATAAGTTTAAGCAACCAGACCATGTCATTACAATATTTTCAACCGATTTAAGCAGGTTATATGCAAGAGCACAAACATAAAAAAAGTTACTTGTGTACCTCAAGTTCATCAAGCTCCCAATCAAACTCACAGAAAACCTGCAAGGAGAAGGAAAAATTTACAGAATTTTTCAGTATATTTGCTTCAATCATCCTATTCATACAAGCAACCCCTATTTGTTGGTCATTACTCACCAACAAGTTGGTCTTAGCTACATAAAACCTACCAAATATTCCTTGAAATAATGGGACATTAGTTTTTCCTCATCACATGCTATCATCTTACCGGCTTTGTTTCAGCTGGAAATATTATTTGAACCTCAGTACTCTGCTCCAGCTCATCTTCCTTGAATGGCTGGTAAAAATCTGTTAACAGAATAAGACCAGTCAGCTGTCTAGTTCCACATGCATTAACAATAATATTTTACAGAGCACTGACATGAAGTCCATAAGCTGAATCCTTGGAATAGCACAGGAACAAAATCAAGCTAAATAATATTTTTAATATTTTTTCACAGAACAAATATGGGAAAGAAATGAAATTGCTTTTCAGAAGTCCACCATGGACGGCAGAATTCAAACAGAAAGTCCACATAGCACCAGTATTAACTAGTTAAGTTACAAACTCCCAATAATTAAATTAGATCAAGAAAAAGAGGCTTGGTAGCCTAGTTATCAGTAGACATCTTCATTTTTCAAATTTCATCAAGCCATTTGTGTTGTCTAAAACTTCCTGAAAGGTATATAATTTTCTGAACTCAGGCACAATTTCTGTTATTGGCAAAACTCATACAAAAATGAGTTTTTCTCGTTTCAGTTTGGGGATGGTGGAGATAATTAAGAGGTGAAGCACTGAATTATGCAATGACAAGAAGGATTCTTAGTTACAAAGAAGCCATCTCTAATAGGGTCAGTGTAGGATACTCCAGTCCAAACATCTGCAAATAGTTTGAGAACTCACATGGTAGGCAGTATTCATACTTCTTGACACGGTCTATCTTCAAGTGTTTCAAAGCAGCCCTGCACCAAAAAATTCCATACAAATAAGAAGCCACAGAGGGGAACCATGCTGCATTATAAAGTAAGAAACACAGCTAAACACATACTTGATGCACAACAACATACAAAACCAAACAAGTAATGCAAATACAAAACATAAAAGTCAACTCATTGGGTAAGAGTTGTGATGGTAGAGGGTCAAACCCTCAAGTCCTTTTTATCTTTAGCATGGGCAGACTCACCAAACACTGGACAGAGCTATGAGGATAGAATCTCAGCACCTTCATCTTCTATTTGTTACTCTCACTTCTTGACACCAAATATAATTCTATTATTCTTTTCCAATAAATTATTACAAATAAAATGGAGCATCAAATAGTTTTTCTTAAGCAAAACAAAGCCATCCCCCCTCCCAAATTCCACAACCACCACCCTTCCAAAAAAAAAATTTGAAGACCTTTTTTCTTTTTTTCTTTTTTGATAAGCAAGAAGATAATATTTTATGTGCAAAGTACCTGCAAAAAGATGCAACAAAGTACATACAATGCATATATTGGTCTCCAAAAGAAGAGAAGCAAAAAAAACCTATCAAAAGAAAGAGGGAAGAAACAAAACACACCCCCCTCTCCTTACTTTGAGCTAATCCAATCTACAAAGCCTATCATGGTCATTGAATAATCATCTAAATACGATCTAAACCATTCCAAAAAAGTGCCCATATAGGTGTCCTGAAGTAAAGACTCCTTCCCCTAAAAATTCTTCTCCTCATCCCCAGGAAATTCTTCTACTTTACTCCTTCCCATCATAAATATGACAACATGAAGAGCATATTTCTAAGCCGTTGAGGCCTGAATCAAATGATAAGTGGTTGTGGCAGTGATGGGACATGTTCCACTTTTAAATCTAAGAGGAAAAGGGAGAAAATATTACCTATCAAAGCAAAAAAAGACAAGATAGATTTCTGACGAACCTGATCTTCCTAAATTCAAAATCTACCCATCACTTACAGAAAACCCCCACCATAGATCTCAAAAGCATCAACCCACCATCCCTTAAAATCACTCAAGTGATACAATTCCACTTTTGCTGCACATGATGCACAAATGATCATTTACTAGTTCTGACCTATCTTAACACAGAAAAGACACCAGTCCAAGCCAACATCCCCCATCTCCCAGGTTGCAATAAATCACCCACTCTGTTTGGTTAAACTCCTACTTTAGATCTTTTCCTTGCACAAAAAAACAATGCCCATTGGATGGAGCACCAATCTACAGCATGCACAAACAAGATGAGATTTCAGAGAGAGCAACAGGTTACACTATATGATTGTTTGCAGTAAGACTTAAATACTGCAGTGGAGTTAGCTTCATGTTTGGTATTTTAAAATTTTCAGACATAGACAACTAATAGTCTGATTCTTGACTAACTGCAATAGAATTACCTTTATGTGACCATGTTAATAGACCATATAATATTTTAAATTAAAATTTTCAACCATATGATAATAAGAAAAACAACAATAAAAAATAAAAACATAAATAAAATAAGAACTGATCCCTATAGCTGATTTAAAGATTAGAAATGCAGTCATGACTGTGAGCAAGAAAACCCAAGTTAATCATATCACAACTTCTGACATAAATTCAAAAAATACTGGCCCAACCTGACTCTCCAAGTTGACTGGACTAAACAACAAAATTTATTGTACTTACACAAAAATGTAAAATATTAATTTATCTAACTCGTTTGGATGATAAAGTTACATCAGTAAAGAAATCAATTTCACCTTCTTTGGGTGCAGCTCAAGATAAATATTTGAGTCTTTAGCCTGTCAACTTGACTTTCTCTGTAGAAGAATGGGATCGCACAAGGACATCAATGGATAAATAACTTCAAAGATGCATGCAGAGAAAGATACCAAGAAATCAGTTCAAAACCTACCTGTTCTCCAAAGGAATATATGGAACCCAGTCCATTTTCATTTGCTTCATAGGAACTATTTCTTCAGCCTCCCTCTGAACTGAGTTAATTCCAATCTTATCAGAAGGCGGGAAAGGAGATACAACCTGTCAATGAGAACCACAAAATGGAAGAAATAAATTAGCCAAAAGTTACAAATGTATGTTGTGGTAAACACAAATAATTCTGACAAACTTATTCCCATAAATTTTACCAAAAAAATTGATAATTGCTACCAAGAATAGAAAGAACAACAAGAAAAAATTTATGGACAAAGAAAAAGGTATCATGCTTTTTGTTCATACAATTATATAAGTTCACAATGGCATTTAATGTTGGAATTTGCAAATTGCTAAGCAAATAGAATGGAAGAAGATAAATTAAGTCACTACACCCGCATACTACGTTGCTTTTATAAATATACTAATTTCCATAATTAAAGAGGTGAGATAGAGAAACCTATGGATCCAATAAACACCTGTAGTTACTATGAACAAAGCAAAACATATCATGCATTTTGTTCATACAATTATACAAGTTCCCAAAGGTATTTGATGTTGGAATTTGCAAATTACAAAATACATAGAATGGAAGGAGATAAATTATGTCACTACACTCGCAGACTACATTGCTTTTGTAAATATACTAATTTCCATAATTAAAGAAGTGAGATAAAGAAATTATGCATCCAATAAACACCACCCAAGTTCTCAAAACCTATTATTGGGGACTGTGTTCAAAGAAATAGCCACTCAACTCATATCAAAGGAACCAAAGCTGCCTAGAACCTGAGTACAAGGTTAAATCTCAATACCAAGTTAAAGAACATGAGCAAATCTAAGAAAAAGGCAAAAGTGTACCAAAGGCCAGGCAGGGAGACCAATACAGAAATTGACTGGAACTCCAACTAAAGACAGTATATAACATCAAGAGGTTCTATAAATAATGAGCCTGCTTTAATAACTTCAATCTTGTGAAGAATTTGCAACCACCTATGTCAACCAAATTAAACTAATTTCTTTTCCAAACCCCTAATTCAAAAGCCACTATTTTAATAACTTACAGCCACCACAGCAGGTATGCAGATAACTTTATTTTCACCCTTGTACGAAACCAATTGAGCTGCAAGAGAGAAAAGGGCAATGTAAAAAGGAAGGACAGAGAAAACAAAGAACATAATATACCCCAACAAATTCTATACAAAAATTAAATGCAAGTTTTTCTTCAACAAGTATGAAGCACAATCAAAGTCTTGATAACAAGAAAAAATAAAGAGCTGAAATAATGTAAGCTACTTACGCTCTGAACAGCCAAAGAGATAAACTTTCTTGCCATATAGTTTCCCCCCTTCTTCAAATGCTTTCTGACCACAGTTAGGTGAAGACTTTAAGCACTAAACATTTCAATTTTTATTTTTTTTCACTTCTATTTTAAAATAAGTCATCCAACCACAAACTGCTCACAAAAATAAATAAATAAACCTAAGATGATTATTTGACTTACTTCAAGGTTAGAGAAGTTCCATTTGAATTGGTAAAGCAAGTCAAATTGATCCCACTGAAAGATACAATTATTTAGTAAGAAGAAACAATAAAACATACTAAGATATTTTAAGTAGAAGCTGAGAAAAACAATTATAGTTTCAGACCTCTGTCCCAACTGGAAATGTCTCTTTCCACAGATCTTCCTGCAAAACATAACCAGGTAAAGTTTAAATACAATGATATGGTGCTCCTTAAATAGTATGCAGACAAATGCAGAACTGCATACACCAGCCTTCATCTATTTTATGTTTTCTTAGAATCACGAGCATTACCAGCTCCATTTCCGTCCAAATATGTAAAACTCAATTTTAAATAAACCAAAAACCAACAATTAACAATATGCAAACCAAAAATCAACAATTAACAATACTGTACTGCCCTGTTGATGCTATGCCATTCAATTCTAGCATAATAACAGAGTATAATTAATGAATCTGTGATATTTATAAACACAAATTTACCAGTTGCAGCTCCAAATTGCTTCAAGAAGAAACAAAAACTATTCAAAAGAAAAAGGCAGCAAAGTGAAAATGACACCGTTTGGTTCCCAGGAGATTTGGGGTGAGAAACAAAAAGTAGCATTTCAAATACCCGATAAAAACCACTCAAGCTAGCCCAACACCACCATTCACTTAATCAAAGGAACAATCCAGATTCCTTCTACTAAACATTCAAATTCCTTCTCTTCCGCTCAACCGACCACCAACACAGACCAACAGGTTACCAGCATTTTAGCTCAGCAATCAAACACAGCGCACCAAAACACCAAAAACCCAAAAATCAAGATCCAAACAGATCACACAGAAAAAAAAAAAAATAATAATAATAATAATAATCAAATAAAAACCGATCCAACCAATCAAGCACTGTTGAATCAAACATCATCCAATCAACTATACCATGTTGCGCTTCTCCTCGAAGAACTCGGGCTCCGATTCAGGCTTAGAAGCTTTGACCCGCTTAGCTCTGGTGGGGGCTTTGGAAGAATTGGATTCTTCCTTCTGAGTTGGCTGTCGCCTAGTTTTTCTCTTCATTGTTTGAGGTGGATTGTAGAGAGAGAATTAGGATTTGGAGATATGGAGAAGAGAGAAGGTAGAAAATTTGAAGAGAATATACTTTGGGCGGTCTGTGAATAAAATGTAGGGTTTGGGGGTGAGAGGTAGACACGCGTGAAATTAACGCGGGCGGTCCGAATTTGAAGAGATGATGGGGGGAGAAAGAGGGAAATGAAATCGCCTCCGGTTTCCCACTACAGTTTTCTCAAGTTTATCTGTATCCTTCTATCCATCTATTTATTTATTTATTTATTTATTGGATAAATATTTATTTAGGTGCATGTTATATAAGGTTTTTCGTTTAATTTTTTTTTTTTTTTAAATCTTCATAAAATAACTTTTTGATATTTGGGTACAATATAATCGATATTGCTTTAAAAATAATTTAGAAACTAAATTGAAACACGATGATTTTTATTTATACCATTTTGCATATTTGATTTTTTTTAGGTGTATTATAAAATTTATTGTCTTAATTTAGTATTGACTTTTTTTTTTTATAGTCAAATGTCAAATAAGTTATTTTATTAAAATTATTCATACAAAATTTCACAAATAAATTCATAAAACGATGACATAAGCATATTAAACACATCTAAATATATCATTACCAAGTACTAAAAAAAAATTAAGATTTATGGGGTATTTGATCAAACTTAATACTTATTATTTTATGACTTAAGTTGGCTTTTAAGTTAAATTACATGTAAATTATTAACTTAAAATTTGTCATTTAATTATTATTTTAAGTATTAAGGTTGTTTGATAAAATTAATTTCAAATATATTTTAAATTATATTTATTCTCATTAATTATAATTAGGGTGAAGGAGGTTAGTAATATTGAAGGTGGTAGAGTAACAAATAAGATCGAGAAAGTAATTAGAGCAAATGAAAGTAAACAAGTAAATTAAAAATATGAACTTAAAAATTAGTTAATTGATTTTATATATTAATTAAAGATGCTTTTAACTTTAAATCATACAATTTAATTATTTTATCAAACATGTTTAATTTACTTAATAACTTAAATTAAATAAATTAAGTTATTAAGTTGGTTTACCAAATACTCACTTAAACATGACTAATTGATAATATTACTTGAAAAAAAAAAAGTTTTAATTTGGCACATGTATAAAAAATTATTTATTTTGATTTAATTTGTTTTATGTAATGTAAATTTAAAAGAAAAATTAAAAAATTTATACAGTGAATTTATCCATTGAAGATATGGGGTAGGTAAAAAAAAAAAAAAAAACTTGGTGCTACTTTCATGGCTGATTGGATATTATTATTTCGAGAGTTATATAATAAAGTATTTATTTATATAACTTAATATTTTCAAATATTAATGTCCAATTATTCAAAATGGGAAGTGGAAATTTTTTTCCCTAATTTAACCAATCTCTTCTATTGAATAAGATGGCTTCCTATTTTGTGCTTTAATTTTAATAATGGTTTCTCCTGTTATCTTGGGTCCACTAGGGCCATATTAAATTAAATAGATTTAGCTGTTGTTATTATAATTTTGAAATTTAAAGACAGATAAAAAATATATTTAACTTCTTCCAAAATCTTGTTAGGTGAAATGGGTCTTTGTCATATGGTGAAATTTTAAAAGCATCATCAAATATTTGAACATGTTTTTAAATAAGACATGACTATAATGAGACAACAGAATCTATTGACTGTTAGTATGACGGGATAGTTCAAGCCGTCGAAATATAAAATTTTATGATAAATATATATAATTAAAATACGTTATATTTGTTTGGAGCAATGGCGTGATTCTTAAGATTAGGGAAATGATGACTCTTAAAACAAACCTAAGAGTGCGATATCAAATACGATAAAAGTTTTGACCTATCATCATTTGACATAAATTGATTTCTCAAATGATATTGTTAAAAATTCTATCGCCAAAGCCAATAGTCATTAGGTCAAGTTTGATTCACGAGAGCACCATGATCCTTTTGATGCCAAAAAACCCCTTTTATCCCCAAAGGCCCATACGACCCACAAATATTTAAATTATGCCTTAATCTAATATCTCCATCATAATTGATTAATAAGAGGTTTTGGTGACTATGACTCTTTAAATACACTTTCAATGTTTAGTGTCAAATTTAAATTATGTTAAAATCACTGAACTTTGTCTAATATTGGAGGTAATTACATTATCTCCCATCGTGGTTGATTATATAAACTTTTTTTCCTTCACATCTTACCATATAAAAAATGGATTGAATATTATTTAATTTGTACCATTTATTCATATTTTATGTTCCGTTCTAATTCAAAGGAATTGAGAGAAAACGGAACATAATGGGTCTTTGCTTACTTTGAGATCCCGGGCCATGAGTTGGTGTTGCAGTTGGCTTTATCCAGTGGCTTGGCTTGCCATTTGGGTTTGGAATTTGGGTCATCATTAAGCCCAATTTCTGTAGCCCATGTTGCAATGGCGGGCCTGGGAAAACTTGTCATGCCCACAAAATCTGCCCATGTTTGCCGTTTTAAGTCACTATGGATGAAGACAATGAATCAGGAGCACGTTATATGATAATAAGATTTATGGTTAAAAAAAGAACTAACAAATATTTATAAAATATGTTTTAAAATAATACTAATATATGCATTATTTTAAATTATTGACAGATCGAAGGGTTAGTCGCGTTCATCAATTCCCCGTGTGTTTAAATGTCGTGCATGTTTTGGTGAATACACTACACGACTAGGGTATACACATTATCTAACAACATTTATTGTTAGAAGAGTTGGTAGTGCTTGAGATTTTACAAATATATATATATATATATATATATATATATAGAGAGATAAATTATTTTTGTATATTGAACGACATATTATAAAACCTTTTTATTTAAAATTTTTAAATATTTAATCATAAATATTATAAATTAATAAATACATTTTTTTACTATTTTTTAATTTATTGAACAATTTCTATATAACACCAAAGGTAAGAAAATTTTCATAATTTTTTTCTTAATAGCAAATATTAAAATGTAATATAATTTTTATTTTAAACAAATTTTAAACATTAAAAAATAATATATATTTTATTTTTTTATTTATAAATTAAATATAAACATAACATAACACATTTTATTACGTATAATATTTTAAATATTATATCTATTTGATATAACATCTAATAACATTATATCTCTTAAAAAATATATAATAAAATATACATATTCTATATGATGAATATAATATATTAAAATATATATATATATTCCATCAATTAAACTTAACTTTTTACCAGATGATGAGATATATTATAAAATAGGATAAAAAAGATAAATAACATATCATATCTAAGCAATTGATATAATATGAGTTATTTTATTACTTATTTTATATTATATTTAATCAAAATGGAATAACTGATAAAATATATTATTTATCATTTTTTTATATTATTTTATAAAAATTATGATAAACGTAAATGAAAATATATATATATATATAAATTAATAATATTTTATCCCGTCAATGCTTTCTATCGCAACACACATTAAATATTTCTCATCATTTCAATAATAATTAAACAAGTACAAATCTCTATAAATAATCATCATTATTTATTGGGTGTACAACAAGTGGAGGAGTGATGTAAAATCAATGGCCTTTTTCCAAGATCATGGATTATACTGTTGCAATTGACTACTGCATGTATGCTCCTTTCCCCGCCCCCTGGCTTTCACCCATAATGGGTTCTTGCTCACCATTTCAGTAGTGGAAACAATGGATGAGATTCCCGAACGGGAAACTCTCTTTTGGCCAACTTGTTTATCCTCTTCTCTTCACTGGAGTGGTGGCACAGGCCATGATTTAAGAGAATGGACTGAGATCCCTACATGTCATTCAGTGGAGTTAGATGGTTTGAAGTCAAAGAATTATAAATCAAACACGGAGAAATCTCAAATGCGGTCCATTGTAGCAGCATCCACCACTACCCAATGTGCCAACTTACAATTTGTGTAGCCCTGTTCAGAAACATGACGCATGGTGGATGGCGTATTAGTAATATGATTTCCTAATGAGGATTAAGTGATTAATACATGTTGGGCAATTGAGAATTGCTATGCGTGGGTGGGCCCTGCCTAAATAAAGCAAGACTCTAAATATATTCACATCAAGAAAGATGGAAATCAATTCACGATATCATAATGTTGAGATTTCAATCTCATAATTTTTTATTTTTTATTTTATGATTATGAATGTATTTATTGAATCGTTTTCTTACTTAAGTGAAAATTTTAATTTAGCACGTGTTTTATCAAATTTAACAAAATTTTCAAATTGATCAAAATCTCGGTAAATAATTAACTGTATGATATAATTTAAAAGGACAAACCATATGTTGCTTAATCTTAGAGATTGTAGAGGGATATGGCTCATCGTTTTCAATTGCAAACCTAAAATCAAATGCTGTTCAATCACGTGTTCCAATGGATGAAAGGGTATCTAACACTATACTAATAAGCCCACAACGCATTCAAATGCCAAAAACATACCAATATATATGCCACTTGTTGATCATATCATAAAAATTATTTTTCATACATGTGCATTGATGTCATATTAAAATGTCCCTTCAACCAAAACTAGATAGATGTAAAGATAAAAAATAAAACCATGTGTTATTAATTTAAATTTACTAATTACACTTAAAATAAAAATTTAAGTGATTAGAGCTGCATGTGTTATTTAAGCAAGTTGGTTGAACAAGTTGGCCAACAACTCGCCAAAAATTTAAATTTAAAAACATTTAATCCAAGCTTAACCTAATCTAATGTCTAATATGGAGTATTTTAATTAAAATATAATCTACTATATATATTTTTAAAAAACTTTATTTAATCTAAAATTTGAGTTAAACATATTTTTTCTAATTTATTTTATATATTTATATCAAAATATAAATAACAATAAAACAAACATTTTGAAATGGTAAAAAAAATATATATATATTATGCCCCTATCTTTGATAGGACAAATATATGAAAATAAATAAAATAAATATTATTACACAATATATATATATATATATATAATTGGGTTTGGATTAAATGTAAATCGTTAGATTGCCTTAATATTAAGTCGGATTTAAATTATATTCAAATTGTTTTAATCTAATTTAGATGAAATTCGAATTGAAAATTTTAAATCCATTCAAACATAAATTATTAAAGATAATTGTTGATATCATAGGCCAGATGGAGATAGAGGTGGTTCAACCCCTTATCTATTGTCCGGATTATTTACTTGGTCTTCTTATGTATTGTGATAAGGGCCTATGATGTATGTTTTAGAGTGGAGGGGGACGTGTGTCTTGGATTACTTGTACATTTTCATAAATATTTTTATTTATTTTATATTTTATATTTGTTAAATGGGGTCATAGAGTATTCTGTCATACCTTATGTTATGAATAATTCTTATACACATTTGGCAATATTAAATAGGAACTTATAAAACAAGATTACGTATACAATTCAGATTTAAAAAAAAAAAAAATCATAAAATAAAAGTTAATCAAGAAAAAAAATCCAAATAAAATCTTCTTGTTCCCTGCCGAAAAGGGAACTTAGAGAAGGGGCCCATGTCACAGCCTGAATCCCAAAAATTCCAGATTTTTTTTAATATATTTATTAATTATTAATTATTTTTCTAAATGGGCACGTGGATCTTGTGGAACCATTGGCATCCATTATCAAATCAGAATAGACTCCTCGTGTGAAATCACCGAAAACACCCTAGGGACTGACACGTTTCGGTAAAAGAAAGCGAGTACAGTAGATTTCCTACGCTTTTCGTTGGCGTTGTGGATAATCCGTGAGAGGCAGTTCGCATTGGACTCGCTTTCTAGAAAGTTGAAAAGGCCGGGCGCGGAGGAGCCATGCAAAACCAGGGCTGCGCTAATCTAATATACGCCGGGTGCGCATTGCGTGAGGGAGATCGACGAAGGAATATTGAGGTTGGCATGCATGAGTGCGCATCCTGGCGCAGTGTAGCCTTTTGCCATGTGGCAGTGCACACTTTATCTAGAATATTAAGACAAGCGAAAACATAGGAAATTTGAATATATGCTCAAAAACACTGTTAAACACTTATATTGATACAATTACATCAAACGATTCTTATTCTTGCTACAATAAGTTTTTTGCTACGAATAGCTAAGCATCCCCCAAAGAAATCAGACATTGATAACTTTAACTTTTACGACCTCATCTTTGATTTCCCCCTTATAATAACATTAAGGTTCCATAAAGCATCTTTATCTATACCACTTTTATTAGAACTTTATTGAAAGAAAATTGTTGGATGCTAATATATATATTTTTCTTTGTAAATATTTTTAATTGTTTTCTGTATTTTTTAAAAACGATTTCAAAACTTTTGTTAAAAATTTAATTGTTAGAAGAAAATGTTTTTTAGTATTACAAAATGTTTTTTTAATAATTTTTTAATTACTATCAAACGAGTCATAAAAATATTAAAAAAATATAATATTAAATGTTGAAATCTTTTTATGACTTATTTCGAGTAAAATGTTTCATTGATTTGGTATTTTATTAAAAATACTTTTAAATATAATAGTTTACTGTTTGTTAGGTGACTGTTTTTTAAAATAACTTAAAAAAATAATTTTATGATTTTCATAAAATGAATGTATATTTATAAATCTAAAATGTTTTTAAGCCGTTTTTTATAATTTTGATATTTATTGTTTTGTTTTTAATTATTTTAAATGTTTATAAATTTATTTTTTAAAATAGTACTCATAAAATAAAAGAAAACAATTAAAATAAGTTATACAAAAATGCTATGTTTTATATTATTAATAATAGAAAACAAAAAATAATATTTGGTTATCAAATAATTTTTTATATTTTTTGTTATGAAAAACAGAAAACTGTTTTTGGATTTTTTTTTTTTAAATAGACCCTTAATCTTTATTTTGATATATTTCATGTTTTATATTTTTAAAAATATAAAATAATAATGTATTTCATATAAAATATAATAAATTTTACATTAAAAATGAATATATTTTATGTATTTAAAAAATATTTTTATCATTGGGAAGGGCTTTTAGTCTCGAGATGAGTCCTAAGTATTGTGTAACTTATAATTATTTAATAATGTTGTTATTGTTTTTGTTATTTTCCAATGTCCTGTCATGTAGGATACCAAATATGAAAATGACCAATTGACTGCAATATCATAATAAATACTCACACTGAAGCGAATAAAGTGCCTTGCATTTTATCATTACCTTTTATTATTTTTGCATGTATTGTAACAAAGCATGAGAATGACCGATTGATCGTGACATGGTGTAAATACCATACACACACCCATAGACATACAATTTTGATTTTTTGTAAGAATCATAGCTTTATATCAACACAAGGAAAAGGCAACGAGTTTTATTTTTTATTTATTTTTTAACTTTTTTCTAAAAATAACTTAACTTGCTTTTAAATTTCTTATAGCTCGTGTTTTTATTTTTTATTAACTTATTATTTAAATTTCAAATAGAAAAAGCTAAAAGGTTATGTTTGGTTCTCAAAAAATAGTAAAAAAATAAAAAAATGTAAAGAAAAATGATTTTTTCATATTTGATTGTTCTATGAAAAATATAAAAGAAAATTAAATATAATTAAAATTAATTAAAAACTTAAATATTTTAAAATTATTTAATTTTATATTAATAAGTTAAAATAAATAAAATGAGTCTGAAGTAATAAAAAAAATAATTTGTAGACTTTTAATCTATTTTTTATTTTCCTTCAATTTTTATTTTTTTATAATTTTCCTTTACATTTTTTTTCCTTTGCATTTTCCCTCAAATTTCCTATAACCAAACATAACAAAAATGTCTAGATTTTTTTTAATGATAAAAGTAATTTATTGTTTTTTTTTTTACTTTTTAGTACTTAACATAAATAAATTATTAAAAAAGACCTCTTCTATTATTATTATTATTATTATTTTATCTTTTTTCTCTAATATTATGTTTGGATGTGGGAAAATTAAAGGTATAAAAAAAAATATATATTTAAAAATAATCAATTATTTTTACATATTTCTTTAAACTAATTTTACCTTTTTATTAGATTAAATAATTTTAAAATATAATTTTTTTTTTAACAAAATTTTATTATATTTTATTATATTTAAATTTTATATCAAATACAGAAAAAGATTAATTTTTTTTTTTCCTAAAAAGGAGTGCTTCTAGAAAATCAATTATAACCTTTTTTTTTTTTTGAAGAACCAAAGATAGGGCAATAGGATGTGATGGTTGGAGAAAATTGGATTAGAGCAATGAATAGGATGTTGGACTTTGTTGATGGACATTTCCTGTTAAAGAGACGAGGCAGGAGTGTGACTTAAAATATAAAAATTAGAAATTCTTTTATTGTGTAGTCTCATGTTTCCGTGTGTGAATCAGACGCAAGAAATTTTCTGGATAAAATATGAGGACAAATATCATTTGACCGAGTAACCGTTATAGCGACGGCGTCGAAGAGTGCGCATTCGGCGGGAGGTTAGCACCCGTGGCGTAGTTTAGCGACGTCCGCCACGTCATCACCCGGTATCTTCCCACGCGTGCTTTACACGTGTCGGTTAGGTTCGAGTCAGCTGCTTTCTCTCTCCGGTTCGTTCATTTCCCCGAGTTTTGGCAAAACATAAAAAAAAAATCCATTTATTTCTCTCTCTCTCTAGCTTCTCTCTCTACACTTTCTTTCTCTGAATGGCGGAGCCTCTGAACCCTAGCATGTCTCAGCCGCCTTTACTTTTGCAGGAGCGTCTACGCCTGTAAGTTACTAATTTCAGAAAATTCCAAATTTCGGTTTTAATTTTAAAAAATTTGATTTTTTTTTTTTAAATTTAAAATTTTTATGTTCTTGTTCTGAATCCGTGATTGTGGAATAGAAGATCTATTGCCTGTTTTTTTGGAACTAGTCGCAAGTTTACCGAAGGCCCCAACAAAATCACAATTTATCATTTGCTTTATCTTGTTTGGCTGCCCAGAAAACTGCGGGGAAAAAAATGAAGATGAAAATGAAAATGAAATTGAAAAGCTGGAGGTTTAAATTTTATGTTGTTTTGTCAATAAGAGAAATGAAAGGTGAAACTGAACAGAGGTGAATAATTTTTAAGAGGATTATGTTTCACTTTGCTGTGGGGAAAACAACGGAAAATATAGGATGTTTTGTTTCCATTTTCTTTTATTTTTTATGCGGCTTCTTTGAAGCCAAACGATACTATGTTGATTGTGTGTGAACTGAGAGCATGTGTTGTAATTTTGATCTTTCAGGGTCTGGAGGGTGGTTGAATTATAGTGTTTTGAAGTTTGGGTGAAGTTGATAGGCAATTGTTGGAGTTTTTGGTGGAGATTCGAAATTGAATTTCTTTCCGTGGGGCTATTTTGTAATTTGCGAAATCAGAGCTTGTGCTTATTGCTGATGGCAGAGGACGGCCTGCGGACTGGTGGGCTTTCTTCTGGTTTGGCAGTGATATTGAATGGTGGGGATAAGAGAGAGAGTTCATCCAAAAGCCGTCTTGTTTCATATTGTGATGAATTCGGCCACCAATCCGTGGAGCGAACTCTTGAACACATATTTGATCTTCCATACAAATCAATTAGTCAATTGACTGGTCCCGTCGATACTAATCTGATTCGTGCTATCATAAAGAATGATTTCTTAAGATTTCATATAAATCCAGATGCTTTAGGTAGTAATAGAGATGGAGTGTATATTGATAAAAGCAGTGGGTGTAATACAGTTGCTATTGAAGAATCTAGCATCTGTGGTGATATTCGAATTATCAAGCCACCTTTGCTTTTAGAAAGTCTTGGCATGTTTAGTAGTGCAAGGGCCAATGTATGTGTGTGGAAAGGAAAATGGATGTATGAAGTGATTCTAGAAACTTCAGGCATACAGCAGCTTGGATGGGCAACGCTTTCTTGCCCTTTCACTGACCACAAGGGTGTAGGGGATGCCGATGATTCATATGCATTTGATGGGAAAAGGGTTAGCAAATGGAATAAGGAACCTGAGACATATGGTCAGTCGTGGGTCGTTGGTGATGTCATTGGGTGTTGCATAGATTTGGACAATGATGAGATCTCATTCTATAGAAATGGTATGTCACTTGGGGTGGCATTTCATGGGATCCGTAAGATGGGGGCTGGAGTTGGATATTATCCTGCAATTTCGCTTTCACAAGGTGAGCGGTGTGAGTTGAATTTTGGGGGTCGCCCCTTTAAATACCCTATTGAAGGTTTCCTTTCCCTTCAGGCTCCTCCATCTGCAAACTCACTTGCTACTTGCTTGTTACGGTGCTTATCAAGGTTGGTGGAGATGCAATGCATGGAAAGAGCTGAATTCAATTCTGTTGAGAAACTGAGAAGATTGAAGAGGTTTGTGCCACTTGAAGAACTTTTTAACCCTGTCTCTCGTGGAATATATAAGGAGTTCTTTGCTTTGCTAGATGCAGAAAGGGGGAGCATGGAATATGTAGGATGGGGTTCACTTTTGTCCTTCATGATGGAAGTGTTTGGGATGCAGGCACCACATGATTATACAAGCTTAGATAAAGTTCTTGATCTCCTTCTAGAGTTTCAGGGGTCAAATTTGATATTGGAGCATGTTATAAATGCCCTGTCATGCAGTTGCAAGACTGCATCCTTGGTTCTAACAGAGTGCCCATGCACAGGGCCATATTCTTATCTTGCATTGGCATGTCACATGTTAAGACGGGAAGAATTGATGTTACTTTGGTGGAAGTCATCAGATTTTGAATTATCATTTGAAGGGTTTCTATCATGTAAAAGTCCAAATAAGCAGGATCTTCAGTGCATGATGCCTTCTGTCTGGTGGCCTGGTTCATGTGAGGATGTGTCATATGAAAGTAACATGATGTTGACAACTACAGCTTTATCTGGAGCAGTCAGTAAGGTATCCCCTTATTTGTAGTACTGATATTTCCAATTACATAGCTTTAATACATTTCTTGTTTCATTTATCTTTCATTTTGAATTTAGATCATTTGAATGTGCTTGAAGTGGTACAGTAGATTGAAAATGTGAAAAAGGGAAAGATGAAGATAAAAGACCTGTTGAAGCATAAACCTTATTAAATTTTAAGGAAAATGGAGTTAAAGTAGGAAAATATTGGTGTATAATGTATTGTGAACATTGAGGAATTGAAGAGTAAATATGTTACATAATGTTTGGTTTTCTTTTTTCATTTCTTTTTAAAATTATTTACAGTTTACAGTTTGAAGTTCTTGTGCTATGTTAATATGCAGTGATTTGTGCCACACCAATCTTTAATATTTACACATTAACTATTGTGTTAAAACGAGGGAGAGACATGGTGAGCCTTTTGTTCAATGGGGTTTTCTCTACTTATTGGATTGCATATCTAAAAGAAGAGAAGGTTTCTTGGTAGCCATGTACATGTTCCTTTTTTTATCAAGTTCGGCAGGGGAATGGTTACGTTTTTAGTCATGTGTTGTGTGTCCCTTGGATGTTGACTGTTGAATAGAACATGTCCTAGATATTTAGTGAACCAGGTATCATTTGAAAGATTTGTTTACAAGGTGAACTTGGGCCTTTAAGAGGAAAAAACTTTTGAGGAATGCTTTGAAAGCATGGAGACAATAATAAAAGAATTAAGGTTGGAGATTTTTTTATATGCAAACAAGAAAATATAAAAGATGCCAATCAAATGGGAGGCACAGGAGGTATGCAAAGGATACCAAAACAGAAACAAAAACACCTCAAACAAGCACACAAAACACCCTCTCACTAACATACACTCGACCAATCAATAAAATCTAGCAAAAAAAAAAAAAAAACCATCTTGAATATGTGGGCGAGTCGAATGGAAACGGGTACAAATGAGAGAGCCCTTTAATCCTTGATCTGAGCAATGAATTCCATCAAGATCCCCAAGCTACTATCAAGGGAAAAGAAGCTCCTCCATTCGACTCTAAGGAAGAATAGAAAAATTTCACTGAGAAGTTCCCACTTGTGCTAACCTTCCAAATCAGCTTATCTTATTCTCACTGCACTTTCCTAGCACTTGAAGCCTCCTAAGTAATTCCTCAATGCTGTGTAGCTCCCAATCTCGAAACTATCTCATGAAACCTAACTAACGACCTCCCAAGCATTCACCACCCAAACCTCTTTATTAGAAGCAAAAGAGAAAAGAGATGGAAAAGAGTCCTTAAAAGGAGCATCCCCACACCAATCATCATGCCAAAATTTTGTTCTTCTTCCATTGCCAACCATAAAACTCGTTCTAGCCTTAAAGCTTCCCAACCTCCTCTGATCCCCTTCCACAAGCCAACACCATAACCCTTCCTCCCTACAAGAGAGCACCATCCTCTTGGTTCTTTCCCAAACTTTCCCACTATAACTCGTCTCCAAAGGAACTCCTTTTCCAAAGCAAATCTCTTATACTATTTTCCAAGGAAGGCTTTATTAAGAGAGGACAAGACCCTAATACTTAAACCTCCCATTTTTTTTTTTTGGATAGATAAAGAAGAAAATATATTAAAAGAGGCGCCAAAAGAGCGACTTCAGGTATCTTTGCAGATGGAAGACCACTTGACTAGGTGAGGTCTTTTCTTGAGGGCTCCTTCCCCCACAAGAAGTCCTGTTGAATTTTTTCCAATCTTAAAGCCACCACTTTAGGAATGACAAGAAGAGACATAAAAAACACAAAAAATAGAGATAAGGTTAGAGATTAATTGGATGCTTGAATTTTTGCTTGTTTAAATGCAAAGTTAAGTTCATAGTGATGAATATTACACTTTGCTGAATACAGTAACCTCCAGAGGTTGCATAGTAATGCTTTTGAAAACTTTACTTAAAGAGTTCTTTTGATGAATAGATATTTCAAAGACATATAACCATAGTGCTAAAATATTATGCAATGTCCTAGGACATGCTTTTGTCATTTCAAAGAGAGTCAGCAAATGAATGCTTCTGAAGACGTTACTCAAAGTGTGGTATGTAGTTCGAGTTTACATCATGTGGTTGAGGTTCACTTATTAAAAAAAAAAAAATCATGTGGTTGAAGTTGACTTAAAAATTGTAAGGCTATATTATACATCATGTCAAATCAGCAATTTAATGGTTTTGTATTTTTCAATAGAACATTTTAGAAATGAAATTCTAGTCTGAAAATAATATCATTTATTAAATATATTATGTAAGATACAATTCATTATATATCAAATTTGGATTAAACGTGCTCTCTGCTTAGTCTTGAAAGGTTCTTGTTTCCCCTCTCATGTTAAATATGAATATAAAATAAATAAATAAGTTATATAACAAAACATTGGGTATAGACTGATTATGGATTCTATCCAACTGCAGAAACATTGATCTGATTATGGATTCTATCCAACTGCAGAAACATTAATAAGGTTTGGAATGTGAACAATACAAACCATGGAATTTGCACTTCTAGCTACAAAATACGGTGTTTGTGCACTCATACCAGTGCACAATACTCTTAATGTCAGCAATAAAATCTTTCATTTGGAAGTTATTGAAAAATACATGCAAATAAGTGTGAAATTCAATATGTTTGAACATGGGTTGCTACTTGCTTCTTTTACAATTTCGATTTCAAAACATACTCATTGAATTTAAATACATACTAGTAGAAATTTATCTATAAACAGAACATTTTTTAAAATTCTCTTTTACATTAATTGTGATGAATATTTTGATGGTTCCAAATAAAAGCATTTTCTTTAACCTACTGCTGTTTCTTGTAGAAATTGTATTGTGATGCTGTTTGTTTTTCTCTGATAAGAAAATATAGCATACAAAATAGCACCGGAAAGGGGGTGAACCCTAGTACTCGGGAAGTATACACAGATTACCATGTGGCACCAAAAAAGGACCAATAGCAATCAACAGGACAAAACAATGGCCCTAAGAAAACTCTACCCCATTGATAATATCAAGAACTGGTAACCAACTCTCCCCATGAGACTTCCTACACCAAGAAACCAGAGACTTAGGAGGCTGGTTATCAAGAACTGATTAGCAACTCTCTCCATGAGACTTCCTACACCAAGAAACCAGTGACTTAGGAGGCTGGTCCTTTAAAACCAATCCTACTTTTCCAAGTCCAACCCCCCAAAGATCCTCCAATTCCTCTCCTTACAAATGCTCCAAACAAACCCATAGGAGCTGTTTTCCATACACTGCAAATACCCCAAGTAGGTACAAGTGGAATAAACTTCCCACACTATCTTCATTGAGATTTGGGTGATCTATGTATGTCTCCCAAGTATTGGTTTTCAACCCCCAAAGCCCCATAACAGACTCTGGTTTATCTTTGCATAGCATAAAGCTTTTGTGGCATCTTCCTCTAAGGCCAAAATACTCTACACACCATGACACCAGCTATGAAAAAAATTCTCAAAGGAAGCCTGGAAAACAGATGAATCACAAAAAAGGTAAAAAGAAATAGAGCATATGGATGCTGGACACTGATGGTGGATGCATGAATTGTCAACCAATTCTTCTGAATAGATCTCACTACATACTGATTAGGAAAGGGAAAGCCTAGTTGATCTATGCTAAGGATTCTTCCCAAAGTGGTGGTCCAAATGCAACTTTGGAGCAAACAAATGGATGAGTTAAGCAGATTATACTCATTTCATCAATTTTCAGAAAATTTTTAGTCTTGGATTGGAATGGTGGATTGCCCATCTATGGCTCCAATATTCAGCTTGAGGGCAAGTATCTATGAACGTAAATAAAATTAACTGCTTAGACATTTACGTAAGATGTGTAATAATGATTGAAATATATCTGATAAAAACAAAATGATTCATAAATGCAAAGTTCCATCTGCAATTTATATTTTGTGGTCTAATTGCTTAACTCATCCCATAATAATTAGCATGAGAAAAGTTTGACATTATGGTTTATGAGGGTTAATTAATTGTCTGCTCTGGATGTTTCTTGAATGGGTCCATGGATTATTAGAAGGCCAGCATCTTGTGACTTAATTGCTATCAAATTCAATTTCTTAAATTTCATGTTAATCCATAGCCATTTGTTACCTGTTTTGTCTGCAGATTGAGGAGAAGCATAGGGACCTCTGTCGCTTAGTCATGCAATTCATACCACCTACAATGCCACTTCAGTTGCCTGGTTCAGTGTTTAGGACATTTTTGCAGAATCTTCTATTGAAGAATAGAGGAGCAGACCGCAATGTACCACCTCCTGGAGTTTCAAGTAACTCTGTCATTGTTTCTTTGTACACAGTGATACTCCATTTTTTATCTGAAGGGTTTGCTGTGGGGGACAACTGTGGGTGGATGAAGGACTGTGGAATTAATGCTGGATCTGATGTTGGTTTTCTTCATAGAGGTGGCCAACAAACTTTTCCCATGGGTTTGTTTCTTAAAAGTGATCCTCATCGAAGCGACATTTCTAGGCTTGGGGGATCATTTAGTCATCTGTCGAAATCACATCCTGTAACTGACCAGGAAGCAGAAGTGGTTAGGTGGGAGGAAGGCTGTATGGATGATGAAGAAACCAGAGTAACTCATCTTACTAGGCAGCACCCCTGTTGTTGTTCAAGTTATGATGTTGATTTCACCAGAGTCTCAAAGGATCCAATTAGATATACTGCTAAAGGTTCTCGGGGCCATTGCAGCACTAGTCGAGAGAGATCTGCTCAAGTTGCTGCAGAATGCAGTGCAGGAACACTGAATGATGAGATAGCGGATAAACCCAGCTCAAGTGATCAATCTGAACCTGAGTTTGATTATCGGCCAGTGCAACATATGAGGATTGTACCAAGGGAAAGTAATTTTTCTACTGCAACTTTAAGAGAAGAGGAACTTCTTGATGCTATGTTGTTGATGTATCATATAGGTCTTGCACCAAATTTTAAGCAGGTGAGATGATCTTGTAGCAATCTTTCCTTCATATAAATGTTGATTATTTTTAGTATTTCTTTCAGACTCCTATGTTATTTAGTGCTTGTTTGGCACCTCAATATTGGTGATACTACTTGGTATTGTCTGAACTGGACACAAACATATGCAGAAAAATCTTGAAAAATGGAATGGTAAGGGAAACTCAGAATACATGGTTGTTGTTGCAATTAATCAATTTAATCTTACCCTCTGTTGATACTATATTTCGTTAATTTATTTATGCTCTACACTTTTATCAAAGTTTGAAAAGAGTTCTTCTGGTTGTAGGCATCACATTACATGTCTCATCAATCGCAATCTATATCTCTTCTTGAAGAAACTGATAAACAAATAAGAGAACGTGCTTATGGTGAACAACTAAAGCATTTAAAGGGAGCTCGCAGTATTTATCGGGAAGAAGTTATTGATTGTGTAAGACATTGTACATGGTAAGATGATTCTTCGGAAAAGCTTGTTAGGTTCAATTTGTATGTATTTTTGATATCCATTTCTTCAGTATTTTAGCTTGTTTTAAGAAATGTATTACCCTTTTTCTCCTTTCGCCTTTTTCCTTTTGCCAGCTCATGGTTTTGTTGCAAAATCTTGATAAGTTAGCAAGCCATGTTGAAAGATATATAATCACAAAGCATGTCCATTGATTCAACCTGCAACTTATGTATGCTGTTGATATCCACATTCTCTGTTTCTTTTGGTCATTTTGTTGTGTTTTGCAGGTACCGCATCTCTCTGTTTTCTCGCTGGAAGCAAAGAGGAATGTATGCAGCATGCATGTGGAGTGTTCAATTGCTTCTGGTTCTTAGCAAAATGGATTCCATATTCTGTTATATCCCTGAATTTTATGTGGAAGCTCTGGTATATATAAATTCTTCCTTTCTCATGTACTGGAAATAACTAGTTTTGGGTGTGGTTACATTCACCAATGCAAAACTTAAAATATATTATTATTATTTCCTTTAAGATTATGTAAGCTAACATCTCAAATATTGAAATAAACAAATACTAGGAAATACAAAATTGGATAATGATCATGATTCATGAACATAATCTCATGATGCTCTGATAAACTATTTTGGTCAGAGGACCATTTGCCTATTGCAAACTAGAAGAATTAAAAGAAGATTGGCTCCTAACATGGATGCTAAGAAGCAAGAATAGCACATTTAATGCTGTTCATCAGGTGCTCAGAAGCTCTTTCTCACCATGCACACCTCTCTACTCCAACATATTGGTTTACACCCTGAACCTTCCATTAATGAGAATTAACTGGTCATTTTGCTTGTGGTACTGTGTGATAATTTCACTCCTTAAATGCCATGAAATCACAGCCCTAAGTTTTTTAATCAACTTCATTTTCTTGTCAATTCCCTCCTATTGTTTGTTCTCTAATATATAGGTAGGCCTTCATTTTTCTCCTCTTCTTGAATTTGTATGTGAGGCTATTAGCAATTTTTTTATAGCATTCTAGCATGATATTTAATAATATATGGGGATATGCAATGCTTCCATGAAATGCTTAGATTCAGAGTTGATACCTTTTATTATAATCATGAACTCTTGACTTTTTCCTGCCCATGTTGCTTTCACAGACGGTTAGTCACACGCTCTATAATACGTTCAAAGAAGATTTTTGTTTATATTATTTTAATTGTCAACTTTAATGGAATTTGCATCTTTGCTCATTGTAGCATCAATATTTGTGTTTCCTTCCTTTTTTTAGGCAGACATAGTTTAGTTTTTTTTCTTGACTGCTTATAGTTGCTTTCTTTACAACAACAGGTTGACTGCTTCCATGTTCTGCGCAAGAGTGATCCTCCATTTGTCCCTTCGGCAATGCTCATCAAGCAAGGACTTGCTTCATTCGTATGACTCCAGTCTTAAGCATTTCTTCTTCTTCTTCTTTCTACATTGGTTTGACAAGATTGCCAGGTCTAACATATGGATGTATTTGGTATTAGTTTCTAAGGAATCTGTGGCTAGATGATTTCCTTTTGGAATATATGCTAACATTCATTGTGCTTTAATTTAATTGCTGAAACAAAAAGCTATTCTAACGTTACTTGTTAATTGTTGTCTCCAAATACTCCTGCACAAATTTGAACAGAAAAGGTTTTCATCATAACTATGCAAATTTTGTTTTAAAAATTGAGCAGCTAGGTCATTTTCATGGTACTTTACCTAAAAAAGAATGAAACTCTGTTGGGGGTGATTACAATATGATGCTAGCTAAGCCTCCACTAATCTGCCTCATGTTGTTCTGTTCTTTTTTCTCTTTTTTGTTTTAGAAAAAGAACTTTCATGGTTCAAGTTGTCCTTTTCCAAATATTTATCTTAATTATGGTCTTGGAGGATGTCTTGCTTTCTATTATTCTTTCTTGATGTTAAGTTTCACATCATTCTTAAACAGTGGCGGAGACAGGAAATGGTATTTATAATCTAGTGGTAACAAAGGAATTCTTCACCTATTCATGAGAAGGGTTCGATTCCCTCTATGTGATTTTATTTTTTATTTTTTAATTTTCAGGGGGGCCATATGCCCCTCCTGAGCATGCATTGGCTCCACCCCTGTTCTTAAATCTTACAATGGTATTGAGCTTGAATCTTCAATTTAGAGTTGAATCTTGTATCCTTTTGGTTATATATGGGAAGATTAATAAAAATTTTATAGATCTTTGAGACATTTGTGATAGGTCCTTTTTTAATGGTGGTAGTGGGATTGAGACTAATTGGATGTGTTTGTGGGTGCACATTCATGGTATGTTCACCTGAATAGTCAACTAGCATGTTCTACCTTTACATGATATGTCTCTTACCCTTCCCCATTTTGTTGTTTTATCACTATTGAATGTACTGAAAGATATTGCTAGGAGTATCTTATGTGATAATAGAAATTGCCTTTATTCCTTCCCCTTGGATGTTGATGTGTTTCAACAATTGATCACTAGGATTTTCTAGTACTGGGGCAGCCTTTCACATTTGTTCATTATCTATATTTTTGTGGATAATAGTAGGACTATTGCTGGATTCTGGGACAAAATTCAAACTTTATTGCCACTTGGGAAGCTGTTACTGAAATGTTTTATGTTTTGTTTGGTGTCATCATAAGCACAATTCTGCTGGATTGGAGGTAGATTTGTTATTCCTATATAGGATAAATCTTATTAGGCCTCAATGGATCCCCTGCCTATCAATTGTTGAAGCTCCACTTTGATAGTGCTCCTTGGGCGTCTGAGGCAAGTGGGTATTGGGGTTTTGCTCAGGGACCTAGTCAGGGTTATTAGGGCTTCCTCTGAGCCTGCTAGCATTGGCCTGATATTGAGGCAAAAATTTCTAGCTTTAAAGGAAGGCTTGGTGGTGGTGCCTTTTCTGGGTGTTAATAATCTCTGTGTGGAGGGGGGACTTGGCAATTGTTCTTTTATGGGTGTTCAGTGTAGGAGGGGGTCATGAAGATTTGATCTGAATTTTCTGTATCATTGATTTTTTTGGAATCCTGGGTTGCTTATTTTCTTGGGATCTGAAGTCAGCTAACTATGAAGATAAAAGTTAGCAAATATTGGGGCCACCTTGACAGAGCTGGCCCCCCTTCTCTCTCTCTCTCTCTCCATTTCTCTCCCCTTTTCTCTCTCCCTCCCTATATATGCAATTCTTCACATTCTATGAGAATAAGGAATGGGGCTCTCTCTTTCCCCCCTCTCTATGCAATTCTTCATTTTCTATCGGAATGAGTATGATGTCTATCATGCTCTTGACTTCCAGGCAATTGCCTGAATCTTCCATATCAGAAACAGAGCCAATCATAATACCCCAATCTTCTGTTAAAGTGGGTGTTCTTTAAAACTGTGATATGCTGCGTGGTTTGTTTCATCAAACAAGTGTGGCGCATCAGAAAATTGACATTTATTCCTTTTTGTAGTTTTTCAAACGACTGGTTAATGCGTTTACCTCAAACAAATCTAAATTTTGGTTGTTCTTATGCTTACGCTACTACTTCTGTGTGATCCATTATTTTGATGCAGCAGGTTCATTACATATGCTTTAATCGACTATTGCCTTTGCCATGAGAAGTTTGAGTGTATTCTGTTGATCTGGAGTTCTAAGTATGTTTTTCTGTTCTTCTCAGGTAACTTTTGTCGTTACCCACTTCAACGACCCAAGGATATCTAGTGCAGATCTGAGGGATCTTCTTCTCCAATCTATTTCAGTCCTGGTACAATACAAGGAATTTTTGGCTGCTTTTGAGAGCAATATTGCAGCCACCCAAAGGATGCCAAAAGCATTGTTGTCTGCATTTGATAACCGATCCTGGATTCCTGTAACAAATTTACTTCTGCGTTTGTGCAAGGGCTCTGGCTTTGGTTCTTCAAAGCATGGTGAATCATCATCATCATCTTTTGTTTTCCAGGTGAAACAATGAATCTTGAGTGTTTCATGCTTCTATTTCTCGTCTCTCCATAGAGTAACTTCCAAACTTAATTTACTTTTTTAATCTTTTGTTTGTTGATTGATAAAGAAATTGCTGCGGGATGCTTGCATCGACGATGATGAATTGTTCTCAGCTTTCCTCAATCGCCTGTTTAACTATCTCAGCTGGACGATGACTGAATTCTCAGTTTCGGTTCGAGAAATGCAAGAAAAACACCGGGTAGGTTTTTCTTTGACTACAAAAATATTTTATCACTTAGCTATGCACAGTTAGAACATCAACTTGATTTGATTTTATCATGTATTTTCTTTGATCTCTGTCTTTAGTTGTATGGTATGGGTATTCTTGACAAGATGAAATCGTTGTCTTCTTGTTTTATGCCTTGCATGTGGCTTTTATCATGCTCAGAATGAGCACTGTTGAAGAGGAGCTCTATAATGGAAAAAATATCTTAAAGAACAATCAATGTTTGATTCCTACAAGGAACCTGATAACAGACTAGATGATATGGATTGATAGGCATAATACTGATGTGTACTCCTGCTCCAAAATTCTTGGAATAGGCTTGCTGCTCAATGATGACAGTAGAATGGAGCATGCTTGCGGGAGCCTACAGGCCTAGCTTTGGATGTACCATATCTGTGGATTGTCTTTAGTAGAGTACAGATGGCTAAAGAAAAAGCTCGATTAGTGGAGTAAAGATGGGTCATAGGTGAGGAGAATGTATGATTTTATGGCTATTCCTATAGGATATGGTACATGGATCCTATATATGAAATAAAATATTGTGATGTAGGGAATGGTGTCTTTTTACTAATCAAAATCCTTTTTGGGTGTTTGGTAGTTTGGTCTCTGGCGTCCTGTTTAAATTCTCGTAAGCTCTGGTATGGACAGTCCTGTGTGTGTTTGATTGACCCTGATGATACTCATTATCCTGCTAATGGTTTTTACACATGTTTTTGGTTGAAGTGGACTAGTTCCTGAAGTCAGCTCTTGCGAGTTGTATCTGTGTCTTCCTTAATTTGGCCCTTTAAATTGTCCAAATGGTTTTAGATAAGTAAAAAATTGACAGGTTTGAGGGTATCCTTATGGGCTGAAAATTCAAGGTTTTTATTTATTTATTTATTTATTTATTGTTCAACTACATATTCTGATAAAAAAAAAATGTTCAACTATGTAAGCTGAACTCAAATTAGGATTAGATCACTAGGTTGGCTTTGATGCTTGAATACAAAGTCTTTGATTGGCCCTTATCATAACTTGGCCTACCATTAGAGGGGAGCCTAAAGGCAATTGCTTTTTGGGATTCAATAATTGAATTTCATGGAGATTGGATGACTGGAATAAGTTCTTTTTGTCATTAGGGAGAAGAATTACTCTAATTTCCTCTCTCGTTTTAAAGTTTCTCATCAATGACATCAAAGGTTGAGAAAGAGCAAAGGGATTTCTTTGATTGGGGGTTGGGGGGGTTGGTGGTTTAAGAGAGATCACCCCATCAATTAGGACCATGTGTGCAAGCCTACAATGGTAGGGGGTTTGGAAAGATTTCTCTAAGGAATCATGTCCTCTTAGTCTTAGGGAAAGTGGCTTTGGAGGTTTCCTAGGGGAAGTTCTGCTTTTTGGCATTAGGTTATATTAAGCATCTATGAGACACATTCTTTTTTTTTTTTGATAGGCAAACACACAACAAAAGTATATTAGAAACGGGCGCCTTGAGGCTGACCCAAGCATACAGGATGTATACAAGAGGAGCCAAATGGCACAAAAAGAGGAAGAGATACAATACCAGCCCTCATCTAGTGCCTAGCCAATCAAAAAAATTGATCAAAGAAAGAGGATCCTCATTTACAACCGATTTAGTCCACAGCCAAAGATTACAAACAAAAGAATTCTTCAACCTATGAATTGATAACTCTTCATTATCAAAAGCTATCCTGTTTCTTTCCTTCCATACCGCCCAAAAAATACACAAAGGGGCTGCGTTCCACACCTTCCTACGCTTCTTGCCCAACTTAAAGCCACACCAACCACTAAGAGTGTCTCTAACCGAAGAAGGGAGGACCCAAGTAACACCAAACAGAGCAAACAAAATCTCCCATAACACTCTTGCCTTAGAGCACTGAATAAGAAGATGGTCAATTGACTCTTCTTCCATACCGCAAAGGAAGCATCTGTTAGCTAGAGACCGACCCCTCTTCTTAAGTTGATCCAAGGTTAGCACCTTACCCCAATAAGCTTCCCAAGCAAAGAAGCTCACTTTGGTAGGCACACAAATGCTCCAAATATTACTATAAGGGAATTGAACTTCACCTCTTGAAACAAGCGAACTGTAAAGGGACTTAACTGAGAAAATCCCATCTTTAGACTCTTTCCACAGCATTCTATCTTCCAAAAGAGGATTAATCCTCCTACCCCGGATTGTCAGAAGTAATCTCTCCACCTCCTCCACCTCCCAGTCATTAAAGGACCTAGAGAAACTAGGATTCCAAACCCCTTCATCTCCCGAATGATCCCATAACTCCACTAGCCAAGCCTCTTTACATGAAGCAAAGGCATACAAAGAGGGAAACAAATTACTGAGAGAGAAATTCCCACACCAATTATCATTCCAAAATTTCACCCTTCTACCATTCCCCACGGAAAAGACAACTTTGTTTCGCAAGAGAGCTCCTTCCTTCCTTATTTCCTTCCACAAGCCAACTCCAAAACCCTCCCTAACTTCTCTAGTATACCAGCCCCCTTCTTCCTCCCCGAACTTCCTACTAATGACTTGCCTCCAAAGAGCCTCCCTTTCATTCGCATACCTCCAATTCCACTTGCATAAAAGGGCTCTATTGAGATTAGACAATCGTCTAACTCCCAACCCACCCTTCCTTATGTCCGAGCACACGGAATCCCAATTTACTAGATGAGGCTTCCTCTCCAAGGCTCCTCCCCCCCACAAAAAATCCCTTTGAATTTTTTCCAATCTTAAGCTAACCACTCTTGGCATTCGGAGTAAAGACATCAAGTATATGGGCATACTTGACAAAGTACTACGAATAAGAGTAATTCTACCGCCTTTGGAGATATAATTCCTTTTCCACACGGCAAGCCTCCTCCGAAATCTCTCTTCCACCCCATCCCAAACAGCCACGGACTTGTGATTCGCCCCCAAAGGGATCCCCAAGTAAGAATTTGGCAGCCTTCCCACTTTACAACCAACCTCAAGAGCCAAAGCCTCCAAATTCTCAACTCTCCCAACCGGCAAAATCTCGCTCTTATCCAAATTAATTCTCAAACCTGATATGGCTTCAGACCACATCAACAACCAGCTTAAATGAGCCATCTGATCTTGGGACGCTTCACAAAAAACTAAAGTATCATCGGCGAACAGCAAATGAGATACCTCAGCCCCGTCTCCACTTCTTCCTTTTATCCTGCAACCCGACAGAAAACCCCCCCTCACAGCTCTATGGATGAGCCTACTAAAAGCCTCCATCCCGATAACAAATAGGTAGGGAGAGAGAGGATCCCCCTGACGCAAACCCCTTGAACTATTGAAGAAACCGGCTGGAGAGCCATTGATCAAGACTGAAAAGGTCGCTGTGGAGATACACCAAGAGATCCAGCCAGTCCACTTCTCCCCAAACCCCATTCTTCGCATTACCAGCAAAAGAAAATTCCAATTCAAGTGATCGTACGCCTTCTCTATGTCTAGCTTACACAACACCCCACTCTCATTTCTCTTTAGCAACGAATCTATTGCCTCATTGGCAATTAGGGCAGCATCCAGAATTTGCCTTCCTTCAACAAAGGCGTTTTGAGCTGAAGACACCACCTTTCCCACCACCTTCTTGATCCTGTTTGCTAGCACTTTTGCCAACAGTTTATACAATCCACCTATCAAGCTAATCGGTCTGAAGTCTTTAAGGTCCTCCGCATCCGGTTTTTTAGGGATAAGAACCAGGAAAGTTGAATTCAGGCTCCTCACAAATCTGCCATGCTCGTGGAACTCCTTCATGAAGCCCATAACCTCATCTTTCACAAATTCCCAGCTGAACTGCCAAAAGCTGAGAGAAAAGCCGTCTGGACCAGGAGCCTTGTCCCCGTTCAGATCTGAGAGGGCAGAGAAGACCTCTGCCTCTGTAAATACCCCTTCCAGACCAGCTGCTTCCTCCCCATCAATCCTGTTAAAATCCAAACCTTCCATTGACGGATGCCAATCCCCAGGATCTGTTAGCAGGTTCTCGAAAGCTCCAACCACACCCTCCTTGATATCCTGCTCTTCTGTTAACCAGTTACCATTAATCTTAATCTTAGACATACAACTTCTCCTTCTATGGGAGTTGGCCATCTTATGAAAGAAGCCGGTATTTCTGTCACCCTCCCTCAACCACACTTCTCTTGATTTTTGTCTCCAAGAAATCTCCTCCATAAGAGCCCATTTCTCAAAGTCCCCCTTAGCTTCCTTTCTAGCTTCCAACTCCTCCATAGATAATGTACGCATCTTCTCCTGAGAATCCCAGAAATCCACTTTGTCCAAAGCCAATCTCTTATTCACTCCCACCTTCCCAAAAACTTCCATATTCCAAGACTTTAAGATTGCCTTTAAAGCCTTCAGCTTCTCTGCAAGGATGAAGCTAAAAGACCCGCTGAATCTTAGGCCTTGCCACCACCCCTTCAGCAGATCCTTAAAACCCTCCTCCTTAAGCCACATGTTTTCAAAACGGAAAGGGACAGGCCCCCTCCTCACCCCTCCCCCATCCAAAAGAATGGGAAAGTGATCTGACACTGGCCTAGGAAGAGTACTCTGAACCGCCCCATTAAAATGGCCCTCCCAGTCCTCCGACACCAAGAATCTATCAAGTCTTGACATGGTTTGATTGTTCAGCCCTCCACTCCATGTAAACGGACCCCCCTGAAGGGGCAGATCCCTTAAGTCCAAGTCATCGATCACCTCCGAGAATCTTCGCATTGAAGGAGACAATCTCCCTCCTCTTCTACGCTCATTCGGAAATCTGATCATATTGAAATCTCCACCAATACACCAGGGATCATTCCAAAGCCCACGGATGGCCCCTAACTCTTCCCATAACAACTCTCTATGTCTTTTCATTGTAGGGCCGTACACTCCTGAAAAAATCCATCTGAAACCATCTTCACAGTTCTTGAAACGACAAGAAATGGAAAAAAGGCCCACCTCCATCCCCATTAGCTCCAACACTCTATTGTCCCAATAAACTACCACCCCTCCCGCAGCCCCCCTGGCATTTAGGGCTCCCCACTCCAGAAATCTCCCCACACCTAGGCTTCGCACTACCCCTAAAGACATCTCAGTCATTTTAGTCTCCTGCAGGCAAACTAAATCCACTTTATGGGAACTAATTAAGGCTTTAATTAGCTTCCTCTTATTTCTATCATTTATCCCACGAACATTCCAAGATAGAATTTTAATCTTCATTTAAGACACAAGGATCTGTCCCCCCCTCTTCTGTCCGAACCTTTCTTTCTGTTCTTTCTGTCGTAATTAACCGACCATGCTAACTTTTTTACTTCCCGATCAAACCTAGTCAATCCTATCGATCCCTTTTTCTTGCCTTGATCCCTTCTGGACTTCAGTCTTAGCAATAATTTTAGGATTTCCCCTTCTACGCCTTCTGTCGCGAACCCCAGCGCCTTACTGAACTTCAACAGGTTGCTTTCTTCCCAAATACTACTGGAATCCTCCCTATCTTGCATTTCCTCATCAGCCTCCGGCTTTTCGACAATAGATTTTTCCCCCTCTGAGTCCATCACCCACGGATTGCCATCAGACAACACTGCGCGTAAAGGAGCTTGGTAACTAGTACCTTCAGCAGCGTCATCCAAACCAGATACTCCTCCCACCACTAAGGCTCGGTCACACCCAGAAGAAGGAGTAGAAGAGAAGAGATCCCGTTCCCCCCCAAAGACCGCGGAATAGGGCTCGTACCTGGATGCCTCAGCTGTCAGCGCTTCGTCAGTTAACAGCGCTCTAGCACTCATCGGTAAAGCCTCATGAGCCCTCTGGTCCCCTCCAGGAAAGCAGACGACCCCCGCATCCTCTCCTCGCGACGTCTCCTCTGCATCCCCCATCTCCCCGACCTCGGAAAGGGAACGAGCCCTAATTCTTTTAAATCCCTCCAACTCAGGCCCAAAGCCCAAATCGGGTAAGCCCTCACAGCCCGTAAAAGAGCCCTTAATGTAAAAGGGCCTCTCTTCACAGCCTATCAGCCACCCTTTTAACATAACGGGCCTTGGTAAAGGCCCAACCTTCTGGGCTTCCTCAAAGGCTGACTTAAGACTCTCCTTCCCAAGCCCGCTTCTAAACTGGGCCTCCCCAAGAGCAGGCCCACCATTAAGATCTTCAGACCCAAGGAAGAAACCACCCCTTTTGACTGCAGTACCAGCGTCATGACCCCTACTCCCTATGCTGTCTGCTCCATCAGTCGCCTCCAAACCGAACCCCCTTACAGCGGAGTCAGAAGAGGACCCTGTAGCTTCTTTTGAAGAAACTCCACAGGGCGGCTCAAACAGTACTCCCGCCTGCTTCTTGGACTGAGCCTCCTTTTCCAACACTCTTCCTCTGCACACTCCACGTGAGCCACTCCCTGTGTCTTCCTCCTCCACTGTGACGCCCTTCCCATTGACACAACCCGCCGGCACCACCTGAGAGAACCAAGGTGGGGTTTCCCACCACAGCTGGACTGAGAAACACCCCGACCCAACCACAATCTGGACAGATGTAGGTAAGTCTCTACCTACCACCTTCACCAATAATCTAGCCCATTGCATTTCTGCCATACTATCCGTTTTTTCATCCACTGCAATGAAGCCACCACAGCCATCCCCTATCAATTTAAAAACCTCGCGGCTCCATAGATGAAGAGGGAGACCTACCACTCTCACCCAAGCCTCATTTGCACTGGCTTTATTACAAAGACACCCCACCTCCGGGTGCCATTTCTCCAAAAATAAAGCATTGTCTTTCACCCTTCTCTTCCCTCTTTCAAGAACACGCTCGGCTTCACTAAACAGTTCAAATTCAAAAAGCAAAAGACCTCTTCCCAATACAGATATGTTCAGTTTCCCTCTGAGAAGCCAGACTTGACCAGCCCAATTTTTCAGAAAATCCAGTTCAGGGGGAGGGATCGCTCCATTTTCCCATCTACCCACTAAACAACGATTCAATTGCTCTAGTCTTTCAGGCTTCACCCTCTGTTCCAGCTCCAGCCAAACCTTATCTCCTAACCTTCCCCTTTTTGAGTTTGCTACCTCCACATAAGTCCTTGGTTCTGGTTCCTTTTCCTTCTTCAGCGCCTCAAAGGACACAGAATTTTTTGAACCTCCAGTGGGAACTACCCCAACCTCTCTCAGCTTCTCTGCCAAAATATTCCACCCCCCAGTCAGCCCCTTCCCTTCTGGGAAGACTAAGCAAAAACGTTTTGCCTCTAAATCTCGCACAGAGCAGAGGAGAAATCTTCCTGCCTCATTTGAACGGAGCTCCAATTTATACTTCCTTCCCTTCTCCTCCCAGACAATGGACCACCCTCTATCATCTCTACCTCTGCAGCAAAACTCAATTCCTTCCAATAACCTACAGAGACTAATATCTCCAAATCTAATCCATGAGGTTATTCCTTTGCTTCTCTCCCAAATGCACCCTCTCAGCTTACCTCCTTCTTCATCCACCAAAATTTCAAAAGATTTTGACTCCACAGCAAACCACCTTCTTCCACCCCTTAGATTCACCATCATGTACTCCAGGCCATATTAATTTAGCAAAGAGATGAAACATTGTGCTTCATCTTGATATGGCTTGGCAATGAGTTCTACAAAGTTTTCCATTATTTCATGCATTGATGGTCATTCCAAGGGTGATTAAAAGCATTTTGGAGAAGATACAAAGAGACTTCTTGTGTATCTATGAGACACATTCTAATGAGTTCAACATTGACATTTTAGTCATGTGGTCACATTGTTGCTTCTGGAAAGTTATTGCACATCTTTTTCAGGATTTTTGTAAACATGCTCACTTTGTGATGGGTGATGGGGTAAGAATTCGTTTTTTGGGGATATTGGTAGTGGGGGGATCAACCTATGTACTCACAATTTCCAAATCTTTTTAGAGTTGTCACAATGTGAAATCTTCCTATCTCATCTATCCTTGGCACAACTTCCCTTTTTTCTTGAAACCTTAATTTTTGTCTTAATCTCACTAACTTGGAGATAGAGAATCTTGAAAGACTTATGTCCTCTCTCACTCTTGCGAACTTGTCTCCATCCTTCCTGGATGCAAGAGCTTGGTCATTATCTTCTTTAGGCTTATTCATGGTAAAGTCCCTCTTTTTATCATTGTCCAATCTATTAGATCTAGTTCTTTTCTATCCTACTCAATTCATTTGGAAATCTAAAGTCCTATCTAAGGTCAAAGCCTTTGGTTGGCTAGTGACATACAAGAAGGTAAATAACAATGATATACTATAGTTGAGAATACCTTAAAAAGTCCTTAGTTCCGATTGTTGCATTTTTTGCATGGACAGTAGAGAAACGGTGGATCATCTTTTTTTATATTGTTCGTTAACTTTTGGGTTATGACATAGACTATTCAAACTAGCTAGTTTGGATTCTTCGTAGGAGTATATGTGACATGATGACCATTTCATATAGGGGTTTAGGGAGCACTAATAGAGGGTCATGGTCCTTTGGTAAACCATTTGTCTCACATTGATTTGGATTGTGTGGTGGGAAACAAATTCATTTCTATTCCTCTTTCGGAGTCTTTTGCACCCTAGCTTTTAAGAGCACTTCTCTTAATGTTGTCCAACTTGATTGGTATTCTGTGTGTAAATCAAAAGGGTTGGGATAGCAAGGACATGTTCATTGATTAGGTTTCTATTAGAAGAAGATGTGCTAACCCTCGTAGAGAGATGAGATGCTTAATATTGTATCTCCTTATGTGGTACTATACCAATAGGTCTCCCTAGTATATTGGAGGAGTTCAATAATACATTTTTTGATAAGGATTTTGTAAATAGGGGAAGATTCCTCATTCTTCTCATGCTCTATATTGTATCTCCTTATGTGGTACTATACCAATGTATAGGTCTCCTTAGAATATTGTAGGAGTTCAATAATACATTTTTTGATAAGTTTTCTGTAAATAGGGGAGGATTCCTCATCCTTCTCATGTACTTTTTTACCCATATTTTAATGCATACTACATAACTCAAAGTCCTAGACCCATTTCCATTTTTACTTGCTTAGTTGCTTCTATAGAAATTATCAGGCATTTCATTTATATCACTAGTAGGAAGATTGAGGTTTTGTTCATGTCAAGTATACTTCATATTTGCTCATCTTTAAAAGTTCATACTTGTTTGAATGGAATGCATCTGTCCGGACTAGTCCAGGTTTTTCCCACTTCCTTGCCCCTTCCTTTTTCCTTTCCCCTTTTCTACATCTTGGGTGTAATTATTTTAAAACATACTGTGCAGGTTTTGGAGTTTCAGCAACGGAAATGCAGTGTAATATTTGACCTCTCATGTAATCTTGCAAGGGTATTGGAGTTCTGTACCCGTGAGATACCTCAAGCATTCCTGACAGGAGCAGATACAAACCTTCGTAGGTTAACTGAGTTGGTTGTTTTTATTCTGAACCACATAACTTCAGCTGCAGATGCTGAGTTTTTTGACTTGTGAGTTCCTGTGCAAGTGAATTTTCAATCATTTAATTTTCATTTTTGATGATTCCCATAAATTATCATATAGATTCCTCGTACCTTGTGAGAGAAGCAATAACTTCGTTGGTTGCCTGTGGAGAAATTTTCCTATATGGGAACTGGCATTCTATCGTCCCCTAAATTTTGGAAACCCTTCCTCCTTAAAATTGTCTCCACTTCTTGGTGTCCTTAGAGATTCTTAAAAGAGTGTTTATTTATAAAAATGTTTTTAATCTTGGAGTTACTTTTGCAAGGAGATATCTGTTATTTTCCTTTTCTTTGATGTTTCTAACCTTAACTGCCGTTGCTTCTTTGTTCTCATAGACTCAACTTTTTATATATTTAAATTAACCAGAGCAATGACCTGTATTAGAAAGACAAGTGATGTGGGATTGTTGCAGATCTACAATACATTTTCTCCCTTTGCCTCATTTCATTGTTTGTTATCACTGCAGATCCCTCAGACGCCATGGTCAATACCCAGAGAAAGTAAATCGAGGCATGATTTTAGCACCTCTTGCTGGGATCATCTTGAATTTGTTGGATGCTAGTGCACAGACAGAATGCAAGGCGCAGAATGATGTTGTTGGGGTGTTTGCAAGTATGGGCTGTCTTGATACTGTTCATTGCGGATTCCAGTACTTGCTAGAATACAACTGGGTTAGTTCTGTCATCTTAACTCTCTCTCTCTCTCTTTCTCTCTCTCTCTCTCTTTCTCACACACACACAGACACACACACACAACCACAACTGGAATGCCTAATTCTAGATTGCATAAAGCAACCACTGTGCCTCTGCAGCTAAAATCCACATGTTCATCTGTTGATAATGCTCAAGCAGAACTGCAAATTGGGCTGGCTCAACCTGAGCCTAAATCCAGTAGTAAACATGCTTGACTTGAAGTTTATTAATACACTGGCCTTGGGTTGAAAGATCCGAATCTGATCCAAGGTTAGGTTTGACTAGGGGCAAGAGGACTTGGCCAAACAACTCAACCTGAGCTTGGTCTAATGTATTTTTATAGTATTACATGCATGGCAATATATATGCATTTGTTAAGATGAGAAATGGCTCTATAGCCCTATGCATTCAACTTCTACAATATTTTCTTCACAAATTCTTGTTCTTCAATTTTCCAGGCTGGATCCTTTAGAGGAGACACGTATCTTGCTAAACTTGCCCAGCTAGAACAATTCTCACGTCTCCTTATCAGCCAAACCAGGTCATGGGAAGTGGAGAGCACAGCCTGTGATGGTGAAACAGATGGTGATGATGGCGTGTGCTGCATCTGTTTTGCATGTGAAGCAGATGCCCGGTTTGTCCCCTGTTCCCATACATCTTGCTTTGGCTGCATAACCAGACATCTTCTTAACTGCCAGAGATGCTTCTTTTGCAATGCAACTGTTGCAGAAGTTGTTAGAATGGATGGGAAGACAGCTTAAATTAAATTTTCTGGCCTTCTTTTTGCGATGCTTCATTTGTCACATTATCTGATTACTGGGGCGGGTTGATAATCCGGCTTTTACCATCCAGATTGCTTGAAGGTTGCTGAGATTCTGCAGATGTGTGAACAGAAATGACAAATGACAAAAGAAAAAGGAAAAATGAAAAAAAAAAAGATCAATAGTTTACTCTTAGATGCTTCAATTAAAAGTATGATTATATCGGTTTGTATATGGGTTTGTGAGGGCAGAAATCCGGAAAGAAAATGGAAAAATTTGTTATGGGGTGGTTTCGAATTTTGTAAAGGGCGTTTAGGGCATTATTCTGTAAATATGAGATGTAAATTGGAAGGAAATCTTTTGTTTTTGGTTCTCCCAAGTCCTGTAAAAGAGAAACATGTTTTGGGGAATTCCATATGTTTAGCAAAGGAATCAATATGCAAAATCGATATAAGCTATCCCAGACCCGTCCCACAATGCAAAAATCCCTCATCTTCTTGTTTGCTGAATCATTTTAAGATTTTCTGTATTTGCAGGACTCAAAATCAAATGAACTTTAAAACTATAATGCCAATATGATTTTATCTAAAATTGAGCAGATTTATTTATAGTGTTTGCTTAGACAAGCGGTTTGCAGAGCTAAGAAAATAAAATTGAAAAATCACGGGTTCTAAATGCCAGCTTTAAAAATATTATGAAACTATAAGATATGATGATAATACTATCAACCAGTAACTCTAAATGCCAACTCTTAAAACTGGTTTCAACCCTAGCCTAATCCCCTCGGAAAATTCCGGGCCAAAACCTAGCCCAACCTGCATTAAGCCTAGCCCAATGTGTCGGGACTGAGCTTGGATTAAATTTTGGGTTACTTGATTAGAAGGGATAAAATCATCCCATTTTGTAAAACTAATCCTCTACTTTTTTTCACCCTAAAAATACTCATTTTGGACAAAAATGCCATCATTTTTTTCTTGAAAAATAATAATTTCTTTTAAAATACATATGTAAACAATGGAAGTATTGAGGGGTATTTATGTCAAAAAAGTGTTGCACTTCAAGTTCAAAAATAGGAGAAGTTAATTTTACAAATTTGGGATGATTTCATCTCATTTAATCAATTAATCCTTAATTTTTTAATCCCAAGCCTGGTACATGACCCGGCCTGAGTTAGGTCCATGAGCTAGCTTGAGCCCAAGTTGAACTAATATAATATATATATATATATATATATATATATATATATATATATATATATATATATTAACTTGAGTAAGTGACATCAAGGCTTTATAGGATGACACCTTAACTCAATGAATAACCTATAATTAAGGTAAGGTAAACGATTAAGGCAAATAGGGACTACTTGTATAAGGATTTTGATTGCCTTGAAGATAAGCACATGCTCTTGGCATGCATGAGTAGCACATGGCTCATGTTGCTAGCATGCATGGGCATCAGGTGGCATGAGTAATGCCCCACCAACGACACATACGAGGGCTTCAAACATGGGCAAAGGTGGTGGTGACCCTTTCCAATGGGCATTTGGGTCATGGTATGTGGTGCAACCTACGAGTGCAATGACATGAGGTGTGGATAACGGAACAAACATGAGTTGATTGCCTCAAGTTGGACATGATATGGATGTGGGAACACATGTGGGCATGGTTGGGACACCTAAGGGCCAACACGGAGCAACATAGGGTATGAGCTAAGGGAAGGCTTGACACTAAGGCACATTGCTAGGTGTGTGGGCTAAGAGGGGGCTTGGGACGCACACAAGTTGCCTCAAGATGCATGCAATAAGCCAATAAGATGCATAGCTTGATTGGATCAGATTCATGGGTTGACTTGAAGCACATGAGTGGGTTAATTCAAGATAGATCAGTAAGTTGATTCAAACATATGAGTAGGCTTACTCGAGGCATAACACAAGAGGGGCGTCTTGGCATTAGGACAAGCCTAAGCAAGGCATGTGGCATCACATGCCTGGTGCTTGCTTGGTTGGTAGAAACATGGACTAAGATATGAGGTGAGACACTTGGCTTGTGCCGAACATTTCTCTTAACCATATGGGCATGTGGAGCAACTACGTCCCTAAATGCATGGTGGTTCTATTGAGCTTGGACATGTAGCAACAACATAAGCATGGAGGCAATTTCAAATAGATGAGACAATTAGTCAAAGACATTTTAAAGTTAAAACTTACTTTAAATTTTGGTTGTAATTTGAAGTTGAATGTTTGTTCCTAGACTAGTAAGAGTGGTTGGTGCCACCAGTCAATATATAGATGGTTAGAGTACTTCTTGATAGCAATGAACTCACCAAGGAGAGTTTTATCTTATATTTTTTATGGGGAGTAAATATCAATGTTTTCATAATTAAACCGATCATTGAACTAGAAAAGTTATTGGTAGGTTCACTGGTCGGATCAGCGGTCGAACCAATAACCTCATAAATATATATTTTTATATATAATTAAAATTTAAAAATTTAATAAATAAAAAGAATAAATTATATCTAAATTTTAACAATATCTACTTTGTTTATTGAGTTTTTTCACAAAGATTTTTACTTGTAGATGTCAATTAACTCAATAATTTCAATAAATTAAAATTTCAATGTGCAATAAATAAAATAAAAATAAAAAATTTAAATATTAAATATATCATTACAATTATAATGAACAAAAAATTAAGAAATTAGATATTAAGATATTAAATATAAAATATAAAAATTATTTAAAAAAAAAAAAAAATGGAAGGCGTAGGAACTAGGGGATTTTGGGAGAGGAGAAGAGGGGGATGGGGGAATTTTGCAGTTGGGCTTGGGGGCAAGCTGCGAGAGGTGGGGGGGGGGGGGGGGGGGGGGGGGGGCGCGCGGGCGGTTTGGGGGTTGAGTGGCCGGCAACAGGGCTTTCTGATGACGGGGATTTTGGGAGAGGTGAGGAGGGGGAATGGGGGAGGCTCGGGGGCGCGCCACGGGGGAATGGGGGAGGGGGTTTTTTCATAGCCGAGAATGAGGGAGGGAGGGGGGGGGGGGGGGGGGGGGGGTGGTTTACAGTGGCAGGGGGGCTTGCAATGGCGCGGTGGGGGAAGAGGCAAGACTGTAACGGCCGATGGAGGGAGGTTTTGCAAGGCTTCCAAGCCGCCGGTGGGAGCTGTCCCGGTGTGGGTGTCGCAGCGCATTGGGGGTGGGCGGGCGGCAGCTACTGCATTTTAGATTGACGGAGGGTTTGGAAGGTGCTTTTATAGCCTCCAAAACAGCATCGTTTTGATGCTAGAACCATCAAAATCACGTCGTTTTGATGCTGTAAAAAAATAAAATAAAATTAATCGAACCGTCCGGTTCAAAAGGAATCGGTTGATTTGTCTGGTTCACTGATTGGATTGTCGATTCAACTGGTCCGATCCCAATTCAACCCATTTCTTGTCCAATTGATCGGATCGAATCGAAATCGTGATCGGTTGGCAGTCGGATTGGTCGGACCGATCGATCTGGTTTGATTTTTAAAACCATGGTAAAATATATAAGTTGAGGATTGAACCTCGTAAACCTAGTGTGTATAACTTTCTTTAGGGTGACTTAGAGGACGTCCTAGCACTAAATGGACTTGAAAATTTTGAATAAATTTGAAGGAAAAGAACATGCTTGTGACATTATGCATTGTGGGATTTGTAAAAATTTTGATATTCTTAATTGCCAAATAAACTTTTTATCATACTTTAGTGCATTAATGAAAGTAGTGTATCAAAAGATTGGGCTTAGGTTACCTCAAACAAACCTAATTCAACCTATTAACATACTTAATGTTATGGTATAAGATTGCCAGAGCATTATAATATATAGTAAGATACAATGTATATATATAATGTGATAAAAAAAATAATAAATGGTGAAAGTAGAAGGAAAGGAATAGTTAAAATAAAAAAATTTAAGTCAATAATTTATTTTTATATATTACTTTAAATTTATTTGATTTATTTTAAAATTTTTATATAAAGGTTAAATAATTTGAAAATGTGTATATTTTTTTATAAAAAAACTTTATTATTATTTTCTATGATAAAACTAAACATAAAAAAATTGATATTTTTTTTCATGTTTTAGAATTTTCTTTATATCAAATCCGGCATAAGAGAAAATAAGACGTGTGATGTTAATATAATGAAAAAGAGGGTTTTTTAAACATGTCTATCCTAAGAAGTCGCTGTTATCAACAAAATTAAGAACTTTCTTAATTTTATCGAAAAACTTTAAAAAAGTTAGTTTTTATTGAATAGCCTCCATATTAATCTCATCTCAAATAGTTTTATTAGAGATAGAGTTTAATAACTCGAAAAATATAATGCACATGTCATTCTTTTTTTGTTTAAACACGTCTATCATACTCATCCTAAGAAGTAACAGTTAATGACAAGATTAAAAATTTATTTAATTAAAAGTAACAATTAACGACAAGATTAAGAACTTCCTTAATTTTGTTAAAAACCATTAAAAAAGTTCATTTTTATTGAATAACTACCACATTGATCTTGTCTTGAATAACTTGAAAGAGCATGATACTTATGTGACATTTCATGTATGACTTAGCAACTCTAAGAAGAGGTTTTTATTAAGAAAATAAAATTGAAATACCACAATGCTAAAACCCAACTAAATGCAATAAACAACTTAAACCTCGTCTTTCCCATCTTACTCATCCTTTGCCCTCACAAGTCACACCCCATTTTCTCATCAACCAAACGGGTCATCAGGACGTTGCTTGGAGGCCTAAAACTAAATCCACGGGAACGTCGGGAAGTCCGTCAGTAATCAGTATACGATGACGAGTTGCATAATGACTGAACTACCCTTACTCTTTTTAAACTTCTATCACACAGCTGGTGAGGACGCAACAGACCATGTCCTCCACTCTGAGATTGCAGGTTTCGAACCCTGCAATCAAGCCAAACGACGCCCACACCCTCGCCGGAAACCTCTTCTCATGTCGACGGCTGTCCAGCACCGGGCCACCGACTCGCCGGTTCACGTGCCTGTCTCTGAAATCGAATAATGCAGCATCGCCTGAGCTGCAGTCGTTTGTTTCTTCTCAGTTCACTTCGTCGGTTGGATCTTCGCCGTCTTCGCTTCAGCTCTCACAGTGGAACCTCACGCATCGTCACATTGAAGTGTTGAATGTCATTGCTTTGGCGGTACTTTCTCTCTAGGGTTTCTGTCAACTTTGAAACAACTGAGAAACAATTATCGATATTTTGAGAAATTTTCTTTTTAGTTGAATGAGATTGTATCCTTTGTTGTTGAATATTTCGATCATTTTTCCCTTTCTATTCTGAGGAATTTATTTGATTTTGAGCACCTTATATTTGTTTAAATTTTCCTGTTTGTTACGTATCAATGATTGCTTCTCTTGCTTGTGAATTGAATGGGAATTAGAATAAATTCCTTTATATATAGGTAATTAAGAGCAATTATGAATTGAATATTTGAATTGGATGGGTATTTGGTGATCTCAAGGTCTTATGAAGCTATTTAGGAAGTAATTGAACTTATAGCACTTCAGGTAGCGTTTTTTGAGGTAGTTTTCTTGGTTTTAAGAGCTTAAACAAATGAATCATTTGCTCTTGAATTGGTTGTAAACAATCTGAGCTGATTCACAAGTTACACGGGTTTGGCTTGCAAAAGCTAGTTTTTGTTGGGATCGATCTTGGGCTACGTGCTTCAAACCAAGCCAAGGGCTCAAGCTTGAGTAGCTCAGTTTTCATTAAGAGTCTTGGGGTTCTTACTATCAGAATACTGGACTGCCTGATCTTGGATTAGAAATTGACAACACCTAAAGCTAGGTTTGTGATGATGATCCTCTTTGAGCCTCTACTCAATAACTCAATCTCAAGCTAAGCTTGGGCAGCTTGTTTGTCTTGCGTCCTTATTTTGCTGAAGGAAATAAGTAGTCTAAAAATGCTAAAGAAAGACAAAAATATTTGCTTTTGATTTGGCCAGCTGAGCTGATTCACAGGTTGCTTGGATCTCATGAACATTCTTGAGCGAGCCTTTAAGTGAGCCAAGCTTGAGTTGGTTGGTTTTCATTAACATTTTCTTGAAGTGCTCACTGCCAAGTACTAGGCTGCCCAAGTTTGCTTAAAATTTGACAAGCCCTAAAGCTAGGGTTGTGCTTGGGTGACTTGTACCATGATCTGATCCTCATTGAGCCTCTAGTCAAGCTAATCTCAGGCTGCGCTTGGGTAACTTGGCTTATCTTGTACCCATATTTTTCAAAAGGAAAAAGTTCTCTAAAAATGCTAAAGAAATATGAGATGTTGTTTCTGATTATGACATGTGGTGATTCTGATAAACAATTCTTCTTTTGTAGACGGCGATCTCGGCGACTTGGCTTTTCTGCTCTGCAATCCCAACTCTTCTGGTTAGTTATCTTAGATTTTTGCATCTTCATTGGAAAATAGTTCTATAACTTGGTGACTGGGCCAAATTTGGACTAGGGCAAGGCAGTTGAATCAAATTGAGGAAAAATAAAGATAGGAAAAGTTCATTAGTAAAATTTGAAGTTTGGCTGAAAATCTGAAAACTTTGAACTGGCTAAATGTTTGGAGGCAGAATTTGGAAACTTTCATGAAATTTGATTGGACGAGTAAAAAATCAAACATCTGTCCATAGTTGTCCATGTTGATATTTTAAGACTTGTTTCTTATTACGTTAAAATGAATAAACCCAAAAATTCAATGAATCCATTTTTTTTTTTTTTTGTCTTTTTGTTTTTGTTTTTTTATAACCGGGAATCCACCCTGACGGTAGGGCATTCATTCAACTACTGGTGAAATAAACCCTGGTTTATATGGGCTGGCTCCTCTACCTTGCACCACTTAAATATTGTGGAAGCTTGAACTGGGATACCTGGTTGATTGCTAGAGAGCACTATTGCTCAGACACACCCCAAGGGGCAAAAAATTCAGTGAAATTTTGATCAGTCTGTTTAAAATTCCTACATTCTGAATGTCCAATTTCAGACATAAACTTTGAATATTCTGATAAAAGATGGATGCATTGCACAAGGTTGAGTTTTTATAAGATATAAATTCCTTTCTTTTTTCAATAGTATGTGCTAAATATATTTAATATGGTACGTTAAAAGGCTTTCAAGAGAGCAGCCGAATCATTAGAGAAGCTGATGGATGTAACAAGGGAGGAGCTTCCTGGAACAATGGCTGCTGTTCGATTATCTGGAATGGAAATTAGTGATCTCACAATGGAGCTCAGTGATCTTGGGTTAGCATTTTCAATTAAGCATTCTTATGATGTTGTTCTACTTCCAGCTCATATATCTGCATAATAGACTCATTTCCTTTGTGATGCAGTCAGGAGATAACACAAGGTGTTAGAAGCTCCACTCGAGCTGTTCGCATGGCCGAGGAAAGATTGCGCCGATTGACAAACATGACTCCATCAGGTTATCTGCACATTTTGTAGTTTTCATGGTTTACTTTTGGTTGTCAAATGATTTGAAACAACGAGTTTTTACTTTATGTATACTTGATTAGCAATGGTGCAGGGTCTGGCCAATCAAAAAATTGAAGCAGCAGAACCTCTCTTAGCTAGAACTGCGAGGGGAATAAAGGAAGGAATTGTGAAGGGTCGATCACTCTTACAACTATTTTTCACTCTTACCAGATTTTCTAAGATGGCCTTTAACTATTTTGCTACCCGAGCTAAGTCATAAGTTAAAAGACATGATCTTTGTGGTCAGCAGATTTGGTTCTGCCTTTTGTATATGTTTTCTATACATATAGCTTTAGCAGGTAGGATTAATGTTCAATCTTTAACTTCATCGGATGTTGGCTTATGAGACTCAATGGGGCTGTTGCTAATGGGTCATTAGGGATGGGACAAGTGAATTGCTTCACTTTTTGTTTAGGAATTGTGGATGTTTTTTATTTTAATTTTATTTATTTATTTTATAGCTTTGTTTTACATGTACCTTAAATCTAAATGGTTTGGTCATTGCAAGAGTTCCTTTATCCACATGGTAACAGGCTAGCATCACTTGCTTAATATTTCCTTATTTTGATGAAGATGTAATGTTTATGTGAAATGTTAGAAAACTGAATCAATTCCTTGCTAGACTACCTACTTATTTTGGCTAAGTAGTTGAGGCTGTATAGAAGCTTTAAATAGTGCAGCAAATAGGCTTCAGGTTCTTGTTGATTCAAATTAATGGTTGCCCCAAAAAGAATATCCTGGAGAGATAGTATTATCATTACTATTTTTTTTTTGTCAAAAGCATCATATTTGATTTGCAGATGAATAGAAGCCAATATCGTGTAGGAGTGCCAATTTACCTTGGAGGCATTTGGATATACCCATGCCTTCGGTTCTCTTGCTGCTTTGGTTTCTGCTTAGTGCTTGCAAAAGGAAGATCTTTCACTTCCTAAACCTTAACCAAAAATTTCTGGCACCTTTCTCTCCTACAATGTTTACGATTCAAGACCAATGTGGTTCCCCATTTCTTGATAGGTGAACCCCTTTTTTTGCTTCCTACTAGGACTTGAAGCTGGAATCTCCTACAACCCCTCCCCAACCTTTTACCAGATGAGCTAGGCCTCAAGAGCTGAGACCGATGGGATTTCTTGTGATGCAATATTATGGTGGTTTTTTCTTTTTCCATGTGTTACTCTTCTTCTATCTGACATTTGTTTTAATGGATTTAATCTGGTGTCATGAACATTCCTGGTTAAAATCAGTCTAATTTGTATATTGCTTTAGATAGGAGGTTGATCAATGCTGTGAAGTAGAGATCAATAATTTAGAATTAGGCGGTGCATGCTTAGAATCCACACATGATTCTGATGGATTAGATTGTTTAGAAACAGCACATAGACAAGTAATAACTCTGTATTATATAATATGTATTGAGTCTGTAAGGATACTAATAATTGTTTCATAGGTGGGAGAACACATAAAAGAATATCTACACACTCTTAGGGCTAAAGCTAGGAAACAAACAGAGAATCCCATTGAAGCTTTGTGAAGACTGGACTCTCAAAGACCTGTAAACTTCATGGCTTAAGATGAAGAGTTGATCTGCCCACCTTGACCAGGGTCTATTGGCGGTCTTGGTGGCTGTCTGAAATCTGAAGACATTTTAGACTTGCTTGCAAGTTTTTCTTGCTTGGCTTGATCAGTAGTTGAGTCATGAGCTCCAAGGCGCTTCAAGAAAGGCTTCAAGACTTGTTTCAGGAGATTGCCCCTGCTCTGGTTGAACTTTACTACTTTTCTCCACGTCTCTGCAAAAGACTTCATTTTTTTCTTCTTCTTGATATGCCTGCTTTACGGTCTTTTTTCACCTGCAACTCTTTGTTGATGAATGGAATCAATGAAAATAGAATTGGGTCGAAGAAGAACGACTCTAAGGTGAAATAAAAGAAAAGAAAGTGAAGAAAAGATACCTTACACCTTCTCGGTTGGAAATTGCAAAATCTGTAGGACAGTACGTAGAAATTTATCTTTAGTTGATTTAAGGGTTAGACTAAAGTCTTATTTATAGGCTTTAAAAAAACCTATAAATGGTAATAAATTATGAAAAAGGCAACTTAATTTATATAGTAACATAATTATTAAAACTTTTAAGTGAGGAAATAGAAATTTCCAAAAAAAAAAAAAAAACTTTCATAAAATATGTCATAATTTTTCTTTTTGGAATAAAAAAAAAAATAGAAAATTTTCTTTTTAGATAATAGAAGCTTGTAAAATAGAAATATTTTAGAAAAATATAAATTTTTAAAGAATAAGAGTTTCCAAATATTGGAAAGTGTAGAAGTATATACAGCAAAGACTATACAAATTTCAAATAGGATTTAAACAGTTAGCTATTACTAATTTTGATTCTTAACAAACCTAAAAATCAACAAGAATTTCCTTTTCCTATTTGGAAGTCCTTTGTGAGCCTTTTTCTCCACCTCATACTTGAGATTTCTCTCCTTCTTCCAAGCTAGAGTTTAAACAACTCATGGACGTTTTTCCCTTATCTTCACAAATTGAATAGTACCCCTACAATATATATATATATACACTATCTGTTGGAAGCTTTTTGAGCAAAATTCTTGTAAATAGGCCAAAACACTAGCTCATTTCTATAACCAGACAACGGGGATAGTGATGAGGGTGGGAAGTATGATTGATGAGAGAGATGGGTTTGAGTGTCACTATACTAAAACACTCAAAAGGACTAAAGATTTTCCATGTAAGACGGAAAAATCACTCACAAAGAGAAAATATCCTTTGCAAGCCTAATTTTCTTTATCTTGCAATTATTTTACTTTTTGTTAATGTATTTGTTTGAAATTATTAGGCTTCAATTAGAGTCAATCGTAGGAAGAAGAACAATCAAGATTTAATAATAATAATAATAATAATTTTAAAATCAATAATACTTTTTAAAATTAATTCTTAAAAAAAATGTTTATTATTTTAATAAAAATAAAAATAATTTTATTTGAAACAGACACTGCCATTTTATGCACAATAAGGATTTTTTTTTCAAAACTATTTTTAAAAATAGCTTTTTACTCTTAAAAATAAAATTCCGTTTTTCATATTTAAAAACAAATTTTTTTAAAAAAATTTTTAGACAAAAAAAAAACCCTTTTTTTAAGAATTTATTATAACAATAAGATGGTTTTTTTTAAGACAAACATTTTTTAGAACTTGTTATGAAAGAGAGAAATTTATTGAATTGTTTTTTTTTTTTTTTTTTTTTTTTTGTGATTGTTTTAAAAAATAATTATATAAATACTAAGGATGATTGAAAATAAAATATGTTAGATAAAAGTCATTTATAGAAAACATATCGGGATCTTCTAAGTTCCCAAATAAATTTTCATTTTAAAAAATTTGAGAATGATTTTAAAAATAAAAAATTGAGGATGATTTTAAAAAAGAATTCCTAGAGTGTTGCAATTATTTGTCAAAACATTTAATAAAAACACTTCAAATTTATTTTTAAAAAGTTGTTCTATTTTTGAAAAAAAATTATTCAAAATCTGTCAAAAATGCTATTTTAGCTTAAAAAATTGTTTTCTATTTAGAAGATAAAAAAAAAAAATTAAAAAAAATGAAAAAAAATTTTCGTAGTAAAACGAGAGTTTTTCTTCCATGGTTGGTTTTTTTTTTTTTTTTTTTCGCACAATATGAAAATTTTAAATTTTAATATATTTATTTTCAATTGCTTTTTAATGACAAATAAAAAAATAATTTATTTTTAATTGTTTTCTAATGACAAATGAAAATCTTTCCGATTGTTGATAATTTCTCCACAACCAAAGAAAGAGAGTTACCAATAAAGCGAGAGGGTTCCAACGTGCTTTCGCACTCATGATCACATGAGTGCTACTATAGAGAATTTTTTTTTCAACGTGTAATGCACCATATACAATGCCGCCGACAAAAGATTATTTATTTCTATAAATAAAAAACCGCCTCTGTGATATGCGCCTACCCAGACCGACCAAAAAGGAGGCGTGGAGAAGGTGTATAAAACTAATATAAAGCGTGAATCCAAATGGTCACTTCTTTGACCTGGGCCCATTGCTTTTGGATCCAACTCACTTCTCTCCTTCCTTCGAATCGATTCACGAATCAAGAAAGAGTTGAAAATTAGAAATAAAACATTTTCCTAAACCAAATACAATTTTTATTTTTTATTTTTTTTATTATTACATTTTCTAACTGAATAAGGACATACATACATGATGACCAAATTCTTTTACCAATACTATATGATTTCGAAATGAGAATTCAAATCAGTCATCATCATCCAGATCCTACAGGTCTCAAAATTACAGATTCTAATCTTTTCAAAAAGCATGCCATACCATTAAAAAAAAGATGGCAAATAGAACAGGAACTGCTTTGATCTTGAACCTTGGCCAGACCAAAAGCATATGCCCAACATGTTCAAATCTCATTTCTCACCTTGTATATTGCCCAACTCCTTATCAGTGATCTCCATTGTTAGGCTGCTCAAACGTCAGACGGTGTTCTTGGACTCCCTTTTAAAAGCTTTACAGCTGTGATCCAGTATCAATTCGCTTGATGGGAATATGGAGAATGGTAACAAAATCCATTCCTGGACAGAAACAGCGGCATTATTGGTTAGGTAGCAGAGTAGCGGTATAAGTCTATGAGATGTAAGGGAGGAAAGGATGAGATTAATACTTTGATCAGGTGTCTCTTCTTCGTTCTGGGTTTGGAGAATCGTCGGAGGTGGAATCGAGGCCCAAACACTTGAGAAATACCCGTCTAGCAAGCCTGATGTAGTGGCAGGGATGGTAGGAGGTTTCGGATAAGGAAATATGGGTGACATCCTTATCACAAGAGGCCTCCCTTTCTAGGATGTCTTCTCCTCTTGCTATTCTTCTGCTCGTGCTTGTTGCTCTCTCCCCTCTTCTGCTTTGGCTGCCTCCTGCCTGCCATCGTTTCACAAGATTTCTATGTTACAGCACTGAATGTAGTTAATATGCATAATTTAGAGGTATTGATATTTCATATTTTATCTCGATTATATTGGAAGCTTTTAAATCTTAATTTCTTCTGAATTAAAAGGCCTAACATATAATCAAACATATACACTGTAAAGTTGTTGACTTCTTTTAACGGTCGATTCGATCGTTTAAGGAATTAAAAAATTGGATCAAAGTAGAACATTGAGGTTTGATCATGCAAGTTCAAATTATCAACTTCACCTCTAGATATGATAATCTAAGCTAAGAAGAAGTATGAGACAGTGAAATTGGTTGGAAACCAACTACACTTTATTTTTATACTCCAACGTATAAAAAACCAATGAGTATTAAAATCAGTTTTTTTATTTCTTAGAATAAAAAAATTGTTTTAAAATTACAAAATATGCCCGCAACAAATTTAGATTGATAACAATGGTTTAGGAATTTGTTTACAATTTTTGGAAAACAAGTTTAAGGTATTTTAAGTCTAAATGGGAAATGAGTTCAGAAAACTGATTTTTAATTTCAAAAACATGTTAGACAAATTGTAGACTGATGATAATTTTTTTGAAAATTTCTTCTAAAACAAATTTAAAATATTTTCAAATAAAACAAATTTAGAATTATTTTTGAAAATATTTTCAAACATATGTAGAGGAGTTTAGGAGGAACAAGTTCCTAAAATGTGCAACTAGGATACGTTTAGGACGAAGAAGCTCCTAAAACTGAAATTAGGAAAAAACAAAAAAAACAAAAAATAAATAAATAAACCAGAAAAGTCCAACAACAAAAGTGCCGTACAAGAAAAACCAAATAAAAAAGCTTTTCGGATCACATCCACCAAACTCATCCCAAATTGACAGGAATTAAACAGAAATGAATTCACGTGAACAGTTTAAAAAAAATTAAAATAAAACATAATAAAATAGAAAAAAATAAAACCTATATGTAATAGAAAATAATAATAATAATGATGATAAGACGAGAGTGGTTGGCAGGTAAGGTCCCCCCAGATGCCTATCTCACTATACAGATGAAATTGTCATTATCAAAAAGGACAGAAAGGCTAAGGCCACTTCCAGTTCATTTAATAACAGTAAAATGAAAAGTGCCGCAACTTCTGATACTTTCAATAAAAATTTTCCGTTGCCAACGCTGAAAGATTCTTTCAAAAAAAAAATAATAATAACTTTGATGACAACAATCATATTCATAAATACAGGAAATGGCCACCGTCACCTTGATTATTTTTCTCTGGTAATTTGACAAACGCAACCAAATTAACATTCAATTTGATAACTTATATAAATAAATTTAGTCAAAATTATGTAATAACATCACGGTGCACCAATCTTCCATGCAATCAATCCAATCCTGGTTTTGTCAGAATTTTCTTCCCAAAAAAGATAAAGATATGTTTCACAACATTTTCAACAATTTTTTTAAAAAAATTTCAATTACCTTTTAAAATAAAATTTTGCTTAAGAACTGTCTCAACATACAATCTATGGTATGATACAAAACTTTCCATGCAATTTTTATATTTTTAATTACATCTCAAAATAACATATAAAAACTATCTGAAAATATCTTAAATTTATCGGACAAATTCTTCGAAAGTTGTTTTCAGTCATTTTTTAAGCTAGAAATCATTTTCTGTTTTAAAAAAAATATATATATTTTAAAAAACCACCACCAAATAGACCCTAAGTCACTTCAAATATCATGTATTTAATAAAGGATTTACCTAAGATGATGTTAAGATCGAATTTTCTACTTCTCAATTTCTCAACCTTTTTTACTTGTTCCTATGGACACAACATTAAAAAAAATTAAAAAAATCAATCTTTCATTGTGTATTAATTATTAGGTAATAATAACAACATGCTCCTTTAATATACCTTTAAAAGCTAATTAGTGTTGCCTTTTAGCTTTATGAGTTAGTCATGCATTAGCAGAATCGGTTCTAAAAAGTGAAGTAATAAAAATTAAAGTTATAGGATTAGAAACCGGAAGTTCCAGTCATTCGGTTCCTTGTTACACGTGGTTCTTATTTAGCACAGTAGCATAGTGATTCCATGCTTCTACCAGTAACAGCATCTTAAAAACAAATCGGGAGCAATGGCTTTTCCTAACTTGCAGAGCAAGGCTTCCTCGAGTTAAAGGGCAAAAAATAAAATAACAAATGAAAACTAAGTTGGACTTTAAGTAAGGGCGTGTTTGGGACTGGTTCAATTTTGGACTGCCAAATAATGCGTTGATCCAAAAAGCATCCTCTGCAATCATATTCATATGATTTAATTGAAGAATTTCCGAAAAAAAGTATATACCAAAAGAACTCTCTTCAAGTAATTCGTTGTTTTCAAACACGCCTTATAGTTCCAGTCAGACGAAAACGACATTCCATGATTTAAATCTCCTAACGCGTTTTTTACCAAAATAAAAACGTTCAAAAACAGCCGTTTCATGCCGCCTAGATTCGGAAGCCAATCAAACGGTCGGTGGAAAAAAGAAAACTCGATTACTTTCTCTTTGATTTTCTCACTAATCAAACAGAACAGGGAAAAATAAAAAAGAAAAAAAAGAATGACATAATAAAAAACTCAAGATTTTATTTTCTCGCTATTCAAACAGAACAGGGAGAAAGAAAGCGGAAAGAAAAAGAGGCACACCTTGGAATGATGTGAGCTGGTGATGGTCCCGGCGGTGGAATTGAAAAGCGGCTTGTCGACGTCGGACCTAGCGGAGGTGAATAGTCCGACTGACGGCGAGGTGGAGACGGAGTCATCGGAGAATTCAAAAGCAATGATGCTGCAACAGTAGAGAAAAACGATGATGAGGAACATGATGAGCAGTTGGATCCAGATTAGCCATGGAATTCCGTAACTTTGAATTGTCAGCTCATCGCCAAAATTGAACATCACAATGAGACAATCCAAGAAAACCAAGGAGAAGAGGAAAAGGGTTGGTGAGAGAGGCCAGAGACATGAGAGGAAGGTGGAAAAGCAGCATTTATGGTATCGCTGCACGAACAAAAGCAACTTCCTGCTCTCACTTCTACGCGCCTTTGACACGCGTGCCCACGGCCATACCAGGTTGCTTCTATAAGTAAAAGATCGATAACGTTAATGGCCATCAAAAAATTAAATTATCTTGGATATCCTCAATATAGTAATACCTCAAATAAAAATCATTCCCAAATCATATTATAAGAAGCAACATTTGTGCTGCATTATTAATTTTAATCTTTTTCAAGAATGAGGATTGTGTTATTTTAAAAAATTAATATTTAATAAAAAATATTAAAACAATATTCTCTTATATTTAATTTATCATAAAATAAAATCATATACAACTAAAATTAATTAAATATATATATTTTAAAATTATTCTATTTTTATATAAAAAATGAAATAATTTTGATGAAGCAATTAAAAATAATTTATTAATTTTATTTCTTTTATTTTTTCATCCGTTTCATTTTTGTCGTTCTTCACAATACCATGAAAGTTTCTAAGAATCAATTATAGGATGAATGAATTAATTAATATGATATGCAAATTTAATTTATATTAGTTTATATTAGATTATCCTAGATATCCTCAATCTTTTGCATTTCTTTTTTTATATATATATATATCAATAAAAAATTAATTTGTAATAGAAATTAAGGGTCTGTTTGGTTCCTATTTTCAATAACTGTTTTTTGTTATTGAAAATAAAAAACATGAAAAACTTGTTTGGGGAAAGGAGTGTGTTTTTGTTTTTTGTATTTTTCGTGTTCTCAAAAACCAATTTTTTTATAATAATAAAAATATATTTTCATTGTTCAAATAATAGATTATTTTTTGTGTTTTCTCTTCCTTCTTTTTGTATTTTCTTAACTACTTTTTATGTTTCCACAAAAGTAAGCTCTACCTAACTACCACATCTCCAACTGCAAGCCCTTTCTTTTTTCTTAAATTATTGAAATTAATATATTTACACATGGTTATAAAATCATTTTTTGTTTAAGAAAATTATAACTAGTGTAAAAATTTCAAAATGCAATAATTTTTTTTTCAATTTAAATGAATTGTGCATATGAAAATTATTTATATATTTATAAGATAAAGTTAATGAAAGAAAATACTTTATTAATTAAAAAAAAACTTTTAAATATGATTTTCGTTTTAGTTATTCTAAAATTTTTTTTTATTAACTTAACTAAATATGTTTTTTTTTTGTTTTTTAGAATAAAAACTATTTTACAAAAATCAATTCCCAAAAAACTGTTCTTAAAAGTTATTCTCAAAAACTATTTTTCAGAACAATTTTAAAAAATAGCTACTAAATAGACCCTAATATTTTATTTTATTTTACATTACATATTTAGTTTGTATTTTATTTATAAATTTTAATAGTATTTTAAATTATTTTATTTTATCATTGGAAAATAACAAAGTTATTATTCTATTTTGATGGAAAGAGATGAGGTGTTTTCGTATAGAATATTGAATTGTAGAATATCATAAGCTATTATTAACCTTTTTAGGAAAGGATTTTTCTACTTAAATTCTATTTTTATCTTATGCTTTATTTGTGTTTGAAATCTACGTTGTAAAAGGCCTTAAAATACTGTTTCCACAAATCTGTCATCGTGCAAATTTGGGCGTGGTCGTTACACGCTGTACAGGAGAGCGTGAGGGGCTGTTGACAGGGGGCGATGCCCATATGATGGTAACATAATACAGTAATCCGAAAAAGGGTTGGGTGACGTGGCGAACAAATCAACGGGTTGGATTGAGTTTGAGGCGAGGAGACCATCATCCTCCATGGATGAGGATGACATATTGAGATTTGACTCATTGATAGAAGAGAATGCAAACAAATAGAATGAAATGGAGTTATCCAAGAACCTAGCGACTTAGCCTAATTCGCAGGTGGGACCACATGTCTCACGACCGTTATGTGCCAGACGCTCACACCATGAGCTGTTGCACAGTTTCTAATAATTAAAAAAACATTGAGCAAAAAATTAAAATATCGATTCGGTATCACTTGGACTTTGATATAATTTGTATTATTGAATGAAAAGTATGTGAAGTCAAACTAATTCAACTTAATCTTTTACCGAGGTGAATTAGATATTAGCCAATTTTTGTACATGGCTAAGACGATGTTTGTTTGTTTTTACGTAAATTTAAATAGAGTTTAATTTAATTTAATTTTAAATATAAGTTAATATAAGTAAGTCGTTTGTATTTTTATTAAGTATTGAACATTAATAGTGTATAGAAGATGAGGAAACACGAAGGGAGGAAGAAGTATTTGGCTGTGCTTTCTCTTTATTATACTTGGTTAGTGAACATGGCTGAGACTTGGTGTTTTTCGGGCATAAGAATTATGGCGAGCCGGGTCTTTATCATTACTAGCTGACACAATGGTGATGGGCTCGGAAATTGTAACCGTGGCCGGCCCTTCACCCTTTATTGGGCCATGTCTATTTGAGCCTTATGGGCTGTCAACTGGCCCATTGGATCGGCCTGGCCTTTCAATCTCGTACGTTTTCGATTTCATATCACACAGAACCTATGATCTGTACGGTTTGCGGGTATAGACATTACAAAAAATAAATAGACCTAAACCCAAAAAACAAAGGGACCGTCATGATAAGACCGCGTAGGCACGACGTTTTGTAATTTTTGGTATGGTACCCAAAAGTAGCCTACAATATTGTAGCCAATATTCTCACAAAAAAGTTAAGTAAAATAAAATTAAATTCATGGAATAATGATTTGTTTTTCTAATTTTGCTAGTTGAATGTTTAAAAATATATAAATTTAAAAAAATGTTTACATTCAGCTATGGTATCAGGAGTTTAACGATTCAAGGCCCCGAAGACTAAGCTCCATCCCCAGAAAAAAACCGAACATAACCACCAAACCCAGCTCTCTCTCTTCCCTGTCGCTCCCTCCGTTGGCCTTCTCCCATTGCTGGTTCTCAACCTCCATTAATGGGAGACCCTAACCCTAAGCTCAGTCCCAATGCAGACACGGAGACGTCTCCGTCAACCTCCTCCGCCCCTCCCCCACCTCCGCCACCTCGCCAGCAGCTCTCCCTCGTACAACCTTCTAACAAGAAGAAACACAAATCCATCAAAGTCTTCCGCGTCTTCCGCTCCGTCTTCCGTTCGTTCCCCATAATCACACCCGCATGCACGTTCCCATATTTCCCCAGCGGATTCCCGGATGGCAACAAGGTCTCCGGCAGCCGCATCACCGGCACTCTCTTCGGCTACCGCAAAGGAAAAGTGACCCTGTCGCTGCAAGAGAACCCCAAGTGCCTCCCCATGCTGGTGGTGGAACTAGCCATGTTGACGAATGTGTTGCAGAAGGAGATGGGCAACGGAATGGTGAGGATCGCGCTGGAGTGCGAGAAGAGACCGGAGAAAGACAAGACGAAGCTGATGGAGGAGCCGCTGTGGTCCATGTACTGTAATGGCAAGAAGAGTGGGTACGGCGTGAAGAGAGAGGCGTCGGAGGAGGATCTCTATATAATGGAGGTGCTCAAGGCGGTGTCCATGGGCGCCGGAGTCTTGCCGGGAAAGGCAGAGGCGGAGGGGCAGGATGACGAGTTCGCTTACATGCGGGCCCATTTTGAGCGCGTGGTGGGCTCGAAGGACTCCGAGACTCTATACATGTTGAGCCCTGAAGGAAATAATGGCCCTGAGCTCAGTATCTTCTTTGTAAGGATTTGATGGAGATCGAACGGTGAATCCGGAGGGCACTTGGCGGTCATTGAGGTTGTAGAGTACCGTCACCGACAGTGATTTTTTTCTCCTGATAAGGTGAAAGGTCATTAGGGTTTTTGGATGTAGGTGAGGAGTGGAGCAAGGACACCACTCGGTAAGGTGTAATTAAAAAAGGGCTTATTCTTTTTGTTCAAATGAACGCATTTTTTTTTTATGTAAATGGTGTAAACACCCAGAGTGATGAAAAACGTAATCTTCTGAATGATTAGTATTTGTATGTATTGTATTAGTATATAATTCAATGCCCGCTCCGCCCCCAATTTATTTATTTTATTTTATTTATTTATTTTACAGCTTTAATTCTATTATTATTTTTTTAGGAAAATTGGTATATAAGTATATAATGAAGTTGGGCTTTCAAATGATTTTATATTATGTGACTATGTTATATCATCTATAGTCCACCTTATTTTATTTTTTTTTTAGGTTTTTAATTTTTTAGTGATTTATTTTTTAACGTGAAAAGCAAAATTTGAATTTGAAAATTTTATTTCAAATTTAAATGACTTAAAATTTAAATTGAATTTTCATAGTGAAATATAAAAACAGTCCAAATATCATAATACACGGAATTATACTAGCATGTCAAGTAGAGGAAATTGAGAAAAGTAAAGTAAAAAAAACTAATTAAGTATAATCATTTGAAGTGCTTTTATCTTTGTTCCCAAAAAGAGATAAAAAATAAATAAATAAATAAAAAGGCACTGACGATAATAATAGCATGCCCGTCCACTAGCTTCTAAAAGAGCTGGCAATTGATTAGTTTCACCATTCCTTTCAGAAGCCATGGATTAGCATGACATATAATAATACTACTACCTTATGGTGTTGATTCAAGATCTGAACTCTCCCAAAACCCAGAAAGGATGGCCATGGAGAAGCTTGCTCATGATCTCAGGAAGAGGTTTCTTCATCTGGTTGAAGCAATCACAACCTGCAAAACTGCCAAAGGTAAAAAAAAAGAACAATAATTTACCGTCGAGATATTGCAAATATATGATTTTCATTGCTTTGTATTCAATTTAGATTACTTTCTGTCTTCTGATTTTCTAGAAAATGGAGATGGGGAAGAAGCCGATTTGAAATCTATGAAGGTACTGGTTGTTGTAATTTTTCTCATTTTTATTAGTAAACTTGTCCAATAATCCTTCGGTTAGGGATTAAGGTTAGAAATTTATCGAACAATTCATGTGACAAACATGTGGACAAATACAATATATGAAACATATTATATAATAAAATTATAATAAAATAATTTATTAAACATTTGAGAAGGACTATAGCAAGATAAAAGTGGTGATTTTTAAAATTATGTGTTTTTTTGGGGTGTTTTTATTAATTAATCATAATTTTCATGGAATTCTTTGTTGATCTGCAGAAGCAAGGGGTCCAAGACAGAGGCATTGGGGTGACCAGGGGTTCAAGGGGTCCAAGGCGCCCAGGTGTGCCCAAAGGTGCCCCTCCTCAGACCCACAAAAGGCCAACCATATAAAAGGCAATGAAAGATTATTATGTTTATTTGGTTTTTCTATATGTTTTTATTTTATTTATTGTCTTCCTTTATGTTTTTTTTTTATTGGATTGTAATTGGATTTGATCAACGGCCGGGTTTTGATGTATCTTGTATTTTTGGGTTGCAAATACCAAAACTCTGTTTTGATTTTTTTTTTTTCATTTTACTATTGTATTTATGACTTGTTTGGATTATATTAAGAACAGTTGTCTTTTGAGAAATATTTTTGAAAACGTTCCCAAGTCCTTACATTAGTCCATAATTGTCTATGATTTCTTTTGTTGCGTTTCCTTTTTTTCTTTTCCTCAGCCTTCCGATATCCAAACACGGTCTTACGAAAATTATTTTTCAAGCCTCATACTTGTTTATCTCTAGTGTTGACACGTCTCGGATGCCTCCTACTCCAGCACAAAATGGTTAGTTGCTTTTGGTGGAGAAAGACAACTCTCATCATTCTATCATTCTATGACCCAAGAAAACAACGTTATCGAACACCGGTACGACACCTCATCACTGGGCCCCACGCTAACGTCAACGCCGCATCCAGAGACGTGGATTCATATGCCACCGCGAAGCTTCCCGAAAACAAAAACCAACTCTCTTATCCCTCTCAGATTCATTGAATCCCTCGAGATTCCCGGAACATGGCCACGGCGGCTCAGGCGGTCTTACGGGTTGTGCAGTCGCAGAAGTCGGCGGCTCCAGCTAGAGAACAGGCGGTGGTGCCGGCTCAGAAACTGAGAGCTTCTGATTCGTCACCGGATAACTTGAAGATACTCCTTCAGCCTCGGCTGTGCACTCTCAGATCGTACGGTCCGGATCGCTCCGGAGTGATCAAGACGCGTAGAGACGGCGATGACGTATCCCCGTTCTTTGCCACGCTGTCGGAGTACATCGAGAGCTCGAAGAAGAGTCAGGACTTCGAGATCATCTCCGGTCGGCTAGCCATGGTGAGTTTCTGAGCTTCCCCTTTGTTTCGAGCTAATCTAACCGTTTGATTCTTTGACCGTCCAAATGGTCAAACAAACAACGGACTAGAAAATTTTCATATTTGCTGGATCTGTCCTTGATTTTAGGAGGTTGAATTAGGTTCCATCCGGATAAAGCAGGTAGGAAGAAATAGTTATAATAAATTAATAATTTTTAGAATAAGAATTTAAAATAAATATTTTGAATCTTTTTGTAAAAAATAAAAATAAAAATAAAATAAAAATTCAGAGAAAATTTTAAACAAAAGTTATCGATTTCAATTATATTTTCCTTCAAAATTTTCCCTTCTATTTCATGATGCAAACATAATCTCAGATTCCAAGTTTATTTTTATTTTAATCTTAAGTCTTACAAGCTTCAATATTATTATTATCATTATTTTATAATTTTTTTTTCATTTTAATACTATCTACACCGAAAAAAAAATTATTCTTTTTAATATTCTTTACTTTTTTTGAATTAAATATAGTCATAATATTTTAAAATATAATATAATTTATGATTTATTTATAATTTATTTTTATCTTTTAGATTTTTAAAATTATTTAAAACGTGTTTAGAGAATGAAAAGTTATTTGAAAACTTCTAATATTATTAACCTTTTTTTTATTTGCAAATATTTTTTAAAAGTAATTTTTACTTATAATGTTTTAATTCCCTTCATTTTTTGTATTTATATAATTATAAAAAATAATTAAATTATGTTACCAAAAAACATCGTTTTTTAATCTCGAGATCAAATTTATAGTTTTAACCCAAAAAAAAAAGCTTAGTTTAAAAAATAATACAGCAGCACGCCTTGTTTAGGATATATGTGAATGCGACTTTCCCTACTTTTGTGCCGTGGCCTACCGTCCAATCACACTTACAGTTTCTGGATCTTTTTCCTCCCTCACCTGTCACGTCACTTGTCTTTATGAAAAAAATCTACAACCTAATAAAGTATTATTTTATTAATTAATTATACTAAAAGTCTAATAGGAAAGATTAACTTTACTAATTGAACCATGAATCTCACATGGACTTCACATCTAAGCAGCTTCACTTTAAGAGGTCCCCACAAACCCGTTTCTAAAAAACTCCTCTGCTTTAGTTTTTATAAATTCCAATTTATAACCAAAGTTTCAGGTTCATGGAAACTATTGGTAGCAATTCCTGTTCATGTATCATGTGAAAGATTAAATATTATACCTCAAACATTAATCTAAACCTAATACGAATAATAATTATATTAAAAATATAAACTTAATTATTATTTAATTATTAAACTCAAATCATCTTATTTAATAATTAAATTGAATTAAATCTTGTATAACATCTTTATAATTAATGTTTTAATTAAATATATTATGATTTAGTTGATTTATTTATTTAAAGTAAGTTTAATATAAATTAAATAGTTTAAAATTATAATTATATTAATTAGCGGGATTATGCTTGATTCACTCGAAAACTACTTATTTATTTAACGGGTTATGCATGTTGATGAGAATTTGACTTAAACTCAATTATATTAAATCCAAATCCATTAGAAATGTGTTGAATTCGAGTCCAATCCGACAAAAACAGTATCAAATTTCAATTAATTAATATCTACTTCAAAATAACGAAAATATGATAGTGTTGGATCCTATGAAGTGATAAGTAGGAGGGAAGGGAAAAAGTAGACATTAGTTTGAGAAAAAACTAAAAATTGAAATAGATTTATTATGGTATATGTATATATTTAAAATTCTTATTACTATTTAAAGTCCGTTCAGTAATCATTCAATGAAGTATTTCTATCGTTTTTTATATTTAAAAGTTTTTATTATTTAAGTGTAAAAAAGTTATAAAGTTTTATAAAATTATTATCAAATACACTCTTTATTAAAATATATTTTATTTTTAAAAAATATTTTTAAAATATTAAAAAATATTAAGATAAATAATTGTTTATATTTAATTTTGTCATATAAAATAAAAAATAAATATAATTGAATTTTATGTATTTTAAATTATTTAATTTTTATATAAAATATTTAATATAAATTATATAAGTTAAAAATAATTTATGGGCTTTACTATTTTTTGTTTTTACTTTTTTATTATATGTTATTTTTATTATCTTTTTCTTACATTTTCTCGAAACCCACCATACCCACAAGAGTAGCCTAGTTGGATCATATTCAGGAATTGAGAATTGTGTGGATTGTGTTCTGGAGATTGTGTTTGCAGCAACCGTGACAATGGAGATGGTGACGGGGAACTCCTTGTTCAGAAAGATGGACTTGCAGGGAATAGCTGAAGCAGGCGGGGTGTGTGTGGGAGCTGTGGCTTGCGCTGCAGTGTTCGCATGGTTCTCTAGCGCTCGAAACAGAGTGGGTCGGATCTTCACCATCAGCTGCAACACATTCATTGATTCCCTCATCGACCAAATCATCGATGGCCTGTTCTATGAAAGTGAATCCAACGATTGGTCGGATGAGATTTGAAGCCTCAGCAATTTATACGTGTATAATGTTGGGTTAAAAGCCTGGAAGTAATTTTGATCAAAGCGTTTCTAATATGTAGCTCTTGAATAAAAATTTAAAAAAAAAAGTGGATCAATAGTGTTATCGATAGAATGTTATATGATAATTTTGTTTTTTGGTTTTTTTTTTTTTTAATTGCTTAGAAAAGTAATTATTTAAGAATTCCTCCAAGTGGTTATTTTGTGGTTTGGTTTGAATACAATTTTTTTTAATTAAAATTTTATACATAAAAAAATAAAAACATCTTTTATTCTTAAATTTATTTTTGAAAATCTTAAAATTTGAGTAAGTAATTTTTTGTAATATTTTAATATTTAATTAATTTTCAAAAAAAATTATATTTTGAAGATTCATGCAAGAAATTGTTTTATTTTTTTTTGAAAGTTATTCATTTTATTTTAAAACATATCTAATCATAGTAATTGTTTTCAAAAAATAGTTTATGAGGCTTTTTTAAAAATTATTTTTTAATATTTTATAGAATAAAAATTAATTTGAGAATTTGAAATATTTTTAACATATTTTAAATATTTTAAAAAATAATTTTTATATTTAATATTTTAATTTTAATCCTTTCATATATTTATAGTTATTTTTTTAAAACAATTTCAGGACGAAAAATTGAAAATAATTAAAATTTTTTCTCAAAAAATATCTTATTTTTTGTTTTTAATAACAAAGAATAAAGAGTAAATTTTAAATTATTAAACATGTTAAAAAAAAAAAAAAAAAAAAAAAAAACTGTTATCGATTATCAAATACACCCTAAATATTTAAAATTGACTTTTACAAAATTTTCAAAAATTTGATTTCTATAAGAAAGTGATTGCAATCCCTCACAAAACCACTCCAAAACCACATCTGAACGGGCTGTGCAAGTGATTTGTAAGATAGAATCATGTTCAATCACTGAAGGAACTGCACTCAAAAGCTATTGGCTTATTGGTTTTATGTTGCGTGAGATCTGGGAGCTTCGGTTTAGCATCACATGAGATTCAATTATTTGTGTGGTGGGGTTGACGTGGGGCCTATATCTAATCATGAGAGGACTTGATTTTGCCAATTTGTATGGCTTCATTGATGTATTTTGAAGGCATTTTGAATTATATTTATACCACTTTAATTGGAATTAGAGTTAAGATAATGTTGATTTTAAAAATTTGTTCTTTCAGATATTAAAATATTAAAATATATATATATATATATGGGACAATTGCTTTTGAAAATTTTTATGTGCTAGATCTTAAATAAAATTTTATTTTTGAAAATAATTAATAATTTTTTAAGAATGGTTTCAATAGATTAATTTTTAAGAATGATTTAGATGCTCGAATCTGGATTTCTTACTTCCCTGCATAAAGATGTCTGAATAGGTTGTCCGGACACACCCTCCGAAACCCAAGTCAAACCTTAGGAAGAATGGAAACCTTTAGAGAGAGATCATAAAACTCATAGTGTCCTCCCTACTCTATTACAATTGGGTTTTTATAGTGTTGAAAGGTGGAGAGGGATTCAGTAGCGCTGAGCTAGCCATCGTAGTGATGATTGCATAATAATGATAGGGCAATCATCACATTTGCAGGAAGGATGGGGGCTGTGTCAGGCGGCGCATCATGACATAGCTTGCCATTATTTCAATCTTGCTGACGACCTGAGATTTGACATGCCCATTTATTGAAGTAAACGTGAAATGGGAAAGATACTATTAGTCAATTTGACGTTAGCTAATCAGGGCCTCACATATTAGAGAAGATTTGAGGCTACCCGAGGATAAGAGCTGCTGAGTAGTGCAAATGATTCGATTAGAATGTTCTTGGATGCCTTGGAGGTTGTCCGAGTAGTGATAAAACATTGACACATGGCCCGACTGGGTTGGTACCACATGCCCAAAATCATGAAAGTACTTGCGGGTGGACACGTGGGATGAGGCCCCCACATGTATTATAGAATATGTTATAAAGCACTTTTAAAAAATACCCAAACATAGCTCTTCTTAAATAAATACTTTGAGAAGCTATTCTCAAAAAAAAAAAATGCTTTAACTGAAATTACTTTAAAAAAGGTACATATTTTTAGTGAGAATAAAAATCTGACTAAAGGCAGGGCTTAATGTTCTTACTACATGTAGGAATGAGAATTGGATTAAAAGCAGGTCTTAAAGGGTAGTTGAAGCATAAAGCAAGATCCAGTAGCCCATTGAAACCGGGAAGCACCAAAATGGCCACGGAAACGCTGCATGATTGATTACACATGTTGAATTATGGGGTGAAATAATAATACTGTATGGGTAGGGCTGCAGGTTTATAAGCGTGCAGTGGAATAATAATACATTAATAATGCCTTCTATATGGGCATAGCTTCAGGATCCTGGGTTTTATCCAAACCGAATCGCAGAATACAGTCTGTGGTTAAAATCTGGTCATTCTTTCAAACAAAAAATACTTGCCCAGATTGTAAGAATACAAATATTTTCAGATATTTGTGAAACTACGGCATGGTCATGTCGCTCACATGTATAGGTTTATGGGTGTTTGGATTTAGTATTTTAATTAATTAGAGGATGTTTTTCTAAATGTGAGATTATGGAGTCCCTTTGGGTAAATAATTCTATAAAATGCGAGGTCTGATATTAATTATGCAAGGTACCCGCGCTACCGTGTCAACGGTATATTGAACAATGAAGAATATAATTATGGACTACGAGACTACGAGTTGAGCCATAAAAAATCCTAAATGATTTCTAGTTTAGACAGAACAGTCAAAACTGTAGGGCAAGATACTTCGAGTTCTAGTTGGTTGGAGGAAGAAAAATCTACTCAGAGAATGACGTCAATCTCCATCAGTTCCAATTTGATACTCTCCATGTGATTTAGGGCAGTGTGTTGTTAAATCGGTTTATGAAATCTCTCGTTTTCTCCATCTCTCATGGCGATGTCGATGTCGATGGCGATGGCGATGCCTAGTTCTCATTCACTCAAGGCTTCTCCGCTTCAAAATCTTTCTTCAGAACTTTTTTACGTTTCATCTGCGGTATTAGCCTCCTCTCGCATCAAATTTCAAGCCAAGGCTCCGATGAATTTCAGTTGCCTGTTGAAAAATGATGCCGTTTACGAAGATCTACCTGCTGTTGGCGAAGATCTGCCTCCGGATTACGAAGAGTGGACGCCGAAGAAGGATCCGAAGGACCGGAGAAGAGCCGGTATTCTGCTACATCCGACGTCGTTTCGAGGCCCGCACGGCATTGGAGATCTCGGCGAGGAGGCGTTTCGCTTCTTGGACTGGCTTCACGAGGCCGGTTGCTCCGTTTGGCAGGTCTGTGCTCTGTTTGGGTGGTAAGAAAATGTGAGGGAAAAAAGCGGAGGTTTTCGAATTCCGGTTGGTAGCCTAGAAAATCTAGGAAAAGGCGAAAAAGAAATGAAAAATGAGGGCGGAATGACGAAACACTGGGCTGAAGTAAGCGGAATAGTTGAATTAGTATCGGCTCAGGTTGTAAATAATGACAATTAGTTTGAATTAGGATAGGTTGAGTGAAATTTTCGGTTATGTCATGTAGTAAATAAAGATACTTTGACTATTCCGAGATTTGGTGCTTTATTTCCGTTTCTCTTTTTATTTTATTTTTCTTTCGTGCACTTTTCCCAGCAGAGTTAAGCCAAATTTTCTAGTCGCTGAGAAATGGGAAGAAAAGACCAGAAAAGGAACATTTGAAACACTATAGTAGAGAAGCAAATGATTCTAGACAATTTTCTGTTCAGAGGAAGTGTTAGCAAAGAAATTATGGCCATCATTAAGCTGGACAGTTGAATCTGGTTCAGTTGAATGTCATTTTCGGTTCTATTACTTTGTAATGATAATCAGAGGTGTAAACTTTCTTTTGTTTGGGTATAGTTTTCTGAGCAACCAAATCAATTATTTAGCAAAATGGTCTGTTTGATCCTGTTCTCTTTCGTCCTAAATAGTGGAAAGCTAATCTTCAAAATTCAAATGTTCTTTTACTTCATTAAGCTGGAGAGTTGAATCAGGTTCAGTTGAATGTCATTTTCGGTTCCATTGCTTTGTAACGATAATCAGAGATCCTAAACTTTCTTTTCTCTCTGAATAGTTTTCTGAGCAACCAAATCAATTATTTAGCAAAATGGTCAGTTTGATTTCTGTTCTCTTTCGTCCTAAATAGTGGAAAGCTAATCTTCAAAATTCAAATGTTCTTTTATACATTTTTTGTTAAGCAGCTAAAATGCTGATTGTCTTTGGACGATTTCATGTGTTTCTTCAATTGCTTAGATGCACTGTTTATTCTCTTCTAACTTGTTAATCATCTGATTGAACATTTTTTATTTGTTATTTCAACTTTTTTTAATTTTGCACCTCTTTTAAAATTTGATCTGAACTATGTTCGTGTGTATGCAGGTTCTTCCTCTTGTCCCTCCTGGCAGAAAGGGTAATGAAGATGGTTCCCCATATGCCGGCCAGGTGAAGTCATTCAAAATAAAAATTGTAAAGGGAATGAGCTTGTTAATATGGAAAGTTCTTTCTGTTGGATGTTTCTAGAATCCTTGACAATGTTATTTTCCAAAGGAATGCATGTACTAGATGAATGTTTTTTCACGCATTTATTATAATCTTGTAAGTAGAAAGGAAAAAAGAACACATTTAAATGCCGAAAAAAGAAAAAAGAAAAAAAGACTTCAAAATTCATATAGACAATGAACTAAATTTGATCATATTCTTTGTTGGCAAAGCAATCATATTCTTTGTGTGGCCTTTTTTGGCACTTATTTAATTTATAGCTCTTTTGCCAGTCAAAAAAAAAAAAACTTTTGAAAGTTGGAAAATTTGTGGTGTTTAGTCCAGAAAAAAGATTTCTTAATAGTTAACTTATTGGGTCAACTCGTGGTATGTTGAGATATTATTTAGGACCTGCTAAAACTTTGAATGCATTTGACATCAATATATGCATATTATCCGATGGTAAGACGTTGAGATTATGCCATTGACTTGTTTTATTTAGGTCCTGTCATTAATCATGGGAGGCTTCATTACTGTTTAACAATGATTCCCTACTGCAATTAAGCATGTCATGGACATGGGGATAACTGTTGTTGATTATGACTTTCAGGATGCAAATTGTGGCAACACTCTTCTGATTTCTCTTGAAGAGCTTGTTAAGGATGGTTTGTTGATGAAAGAAGAGCTTCCAAAACCAGTGTGAGGACTTTTAATTCTGATGTATCATGATATTGAACTTGTTTATGTGGTCCTTCCTTTTATGTGTTGTTACTACCAAGTATCCATGCAGTGATGCAGATCGTGTGGACTTCTCAACTGTTGCTGATATAAAAGATCCGCTGATAGCTAAGGTAAACTATCTAGAGAAGCATTCCTTCTAGTCACTTTTGTACTTTGTCATGTATTATGATAGATAAATTTGAAAGGAAGGGAATGAGAATCCCATTGCCTGGATGAATGTATTACGTTTCAAGGAATTGGTGGGGTGATACTAATTCTTCAGTTGCTGGGAAAAAATCTTTTTATTCACCATCCTGCTTAGTATATCTTTCATAGCATTGTTGCAGAAAGATATTTCTTACTTAAATCTGTTCTCAGGCTGCAGAGAGGCTCATTCTGAGTGAAGGGGAACTCAAAAATCATTTTGAAGATTTCCGTAGAGATCCTGAGATCTCAAGTGAGTTATTCTTTTTTGTTTTTTACTCAACTAATCATTATTATTTCTTGCTCATGGATCTACACTTATTGGAGTATTCACAGTTGCTCCTATCTGCAGTGAACAATTTTCTAAACAGAAGCAGTCACTTTCTTGTATTTTCTGGATGAAGGAATAAGCTATAGGCTAGGATATGGATGCCAAAGGTGTGGATAACCCTTACCTTGACTTTTACCGTTGTAGAGGGAGATAGTCTCCAAAACCTGTAAGCAACCTGAATTAAAGCATAGTGATCCCCAGTAGGATGTCCTAGGATTAATTTGAATATTTGCATGAGACATGGCCTCACAAACATGCAATATTACATGTGCTTTTAGAAGTTCCCAGGCAACAAGGTAGCATGGGTGGGCAGGGAGGGGTGGGGTGGGGCGGAGTGTATGTTGGGAGATTCTTAAAGCAAGATGAAACACAGAAGAATGTTTGGGGGTTTCAGACTCTGGTGTGGCTGCATGGAGAAATTCTCATTTTGTCTGCAGCAAACAGCATCACTTTGTTAGCAACAAAATAACAGTATAGTAGTAATAATTTCTTAACAGATTATGTTTTCCCACCAATCATGTTCTGTCATGATTGCATAGGGTTCTCTATACCATTGAAATGTGTCAAGACCCCATAGAGTAGATATTTTTAAAGTTAGTTATTTAGTTGGTTATTGGGGTTGGGCAGTGATAGGATGGCTTAAACCCTATGCTTGGCTGAAAAGGAAAGTTGTTATGTATGTATATACATGGGTTACCTATTAGGTTGGGAAGCAGTTAGGATGGCTCAAGTCCTATGCTGTGGGGGAGAAAGTTGTCGTTGACAAAAGTTTAAGTTACTTATTATAGACCAAGGATGGATGCTTTTGGTCAGTGTGAGGGGTCGATTTGTTTTTGATGTTTGTATTGAATAAATTGGTCATATTCTCAGTTTCTAATGTTGCACCATTCAGATGTCATGACATTGCACATGAAGTGAATCATTGATTGACCTTGTGGGGGTATTTGCAAGGAAATAGATGAAGGGAAATTTTTAATGGAAATGTTCCAATTTGTAAGTTGCTGTATAGAAAATTAGGCTTATTCTTTAGTGGGGTTTCTTCCTCTCTAGTTGCTGGGGCTGGCAAGAAGAAGGTTGCTTGACTGGGAGATTTGCCATTTGTTGACAGTGAGAGTGGCTTTTGTTTTGACCTTAAGCTATCCAAGAATTCTACATTTTTAATTGGAACTATGACCTCGAGTCCCCTCCTCAATCTTTATTCTACCATGTAGGTGAATATTCAAGACGGAAAGTGACCTCTTTGAAGGATCTTCTTAATTGTCTTTACTGTTATCAAATGTCTATATATGGAGATTAAAAGGGGACATGGGTTATTTTATAAACCTGTTTAATGGTTAAATCCTATCATATACTGTTGGTCAAAATGGAGACTGGTATTTTCACCGCAATTGGTTGTGAAAGTCTGTTCCTGCTATGGTGGCGTTTTTATGTGGTTGGGAGCATTCTCTAAGATTTTGATCATGGATTGTTTAATTGCTAGGAACTGGGTAATTCAATTTATAGCATTTGAGGAGATAATTGTTCATTTCTTTCACTGTCCTCTCCAGTCTTTTATTCAAAAGCCTGTCTGAGGAATGCTCAAAATTCATTGAGTCGTTCCAGGTTCTTTGAAGAGCATGGTAGAGGGTGGCATACCAATCTTGGGGGTTTGTAAAGGGAAGGGTTCTGTGGGAGGCAATCATGTTGTAATCCTGTGGATGGTTTGGATTGAGGACCATAGTTTCTTTGATGATGGGAAAAGAAAAAAAGCCATGAAGGGTTGGGAAAAAGTGTTGTGAACGTGGCTGTTTCGTTTTCTAATATTACCAAAATTACAGGACCTAATGTACAAGATGGATGTAACAGATAACACATTTGTTAAGTGGCACACAATCTGTTTCTTATCCATCCCTCTTGGTTTAGTCATCCACTTCTTGCAGCATTTTTCTACAGAGCTTTCTTATGCTCATTGTTGTGATCATACAAGATGGATAAGTTCTCCCCAAATATATACATATTTGGAGAAAGGTGAAAATGTCAACTTCAACTAAATTGTGAGATTTGTTCATGTATCTTTTTCATTTTAACAAGTTAAATAAAATTAACTATATTCTTCTTAATTCTGTTGCATTTTATAATTCAAGTTGATGAAATGACTATATATTTGACTATTAATGATTTTCTTTTTGAAGCAAGAAAACCTTAGGATAGTTGTCTACACTCAAATAGATGGGTTAGAGTTTCAATCTTTTAGGATTTAAAGAGAGGAACAAAGAATAAAAATTATGGCTGTGGGGAAAATTAATATAAAATATAGGGAAAAAAAAAAAAAAAAAAAGAAGACAGAGAAATCTGAAAGCTTCACTAAGACCTTCTAGGAGTTTTGCTTAGAAGAAAATCAATGGAGTTTCACATATTAATCATCGATCCTTAAATCTTATTTATATCAATTTCTTATTTATAGGTTTTAGAAAACCCTAAAAGTTGAATAAAATTATGAAAAAGCAAACCTAACCTATGCAGTAATTTATTATGACCCTTATTCATTTCCTAAATTTATTGGATCTTCTAAAAAGGCTAAAAGAAATCAAGAACTATTTTTTTTGGAGGTGAAAGGGTGGAGGGATCTCATCTTTCATTCTCTAATGACATGCTTATTTTTTGTGAAGCCAGTCATGGGCAAGTGTTATATCTAAGTTGGAACTTCATGTGGTTTTAAACCATTTCAGGTTTGAAGAAGAGTGGATTAATTCCTATTGGCATCATCCTTAATGTGGAGGAGATTGTGGCTGAGCTGAGTTGTAGGAGGGAGGATCTTCCCACCATATACTTGGGTCTTCTCCTAGGAGCCCCTATAAGTCAAGGGTTGGTTGGCATTCAATGGAAGACAGGGTCCACAAGATGTTGGCTATGTGAAAAAGGCAATACCTTTCTAAGGGTTGGGGACTCACTCTCATCAAATAACACTTTATCCAGCTTGCCCATTTACCACATGTCTCCATTTGTCATGTTTATGAAGGTGAGTGGGAGGATTGAGAAGATTCAAAGAGATTTTTTGTGACATGGGGGTTTGTTAGAGAGAAAACCACACTTGATAAGATAAATTGCTGGTAGGGAGAAACATAATGGGGCCTTGGGATTAAAAACCTCTCAATTCTCAATATGGCCTTTCTAGGCAAGTGAAAATTAGGGGTTTATCTTAAAATATGAATCTCTATGGAAGTGGGTTATTGTTGGGAAGTATGGGAAGGAGGAGTGGGGTTGGTCTTACCAAGAAAGTAGGGTTGATTTTGAAGTTGAATCATTGAAGGTCATCGAGAGAGTGTGGAAGAATATTCATAGCAGATTCTCATTCAACGTGTTGCAATGGTAGAAGGATGGAGTTTTGGAATGAAAAATGGTGTGGTGATTCAACTCTAGGAGAGCCTTTTCCCTCTTTGTTTTCATAGTTGTGACAAAGAATGCCTGGGTGGCTAATGCATAGGATCAATAAGGTGGGGGTGGATCTTGGAAGCCTAGCCTCCCTAGGAATTTGAATGACTAGAAGGTGGAAAGGGTTGAAGCCTTCATTTTAAGGCTCCAAGGCAAGGTTATGAATAGGGACGTGGAAGACAAGATGGATTGGATGGATGCAAAGAAATGTATATTTTTAGTTAAATCCTTCTACAATTTCCTTGGACAAGAAAGGGTAGAAGAGTTTCTTATGAGGGTTATTTGGAATGCGACAGCTTCAACCAAAGTAGGATAGGCTGCAAAGGATTGGTCTATGGTGGATTGGCTTTTTCTTTGTAAGGAAGATGAAGAGTCAATAGATCACATCCTTCTGCATTGTGCTAGAGCTAAAGTATAATGGAATTTGGTGTTTTCCTTGTTTGGGATTGCTTTGGTGATGTCAAGTTTGGTAAGAGAATTCATTTCGAGATGACATGGTTCTTTTGTAGGGAAAAAGTGAAAGAAGGTATGGAGGCTTATCTTGTTGTGCGTTTTTTGGTTTTTGTGGAAAGAGATAAACTAGAAAGCATTCAAAAGCAAAGAAATGTCTAATCAAATTCTTAAGTCCTCTTTTCTTTGCAACCTTCTGTTGTGGGTTTGGATGCATATAGATGAGGTTTTCCTAAACTATGTTAGATTTTGTTGATTGGTTGGGGTCTTCATAAAGGGACTTTTGTTTTTTAAGCCCCTTGCTGTTTTTGCTTTGCCTCTTGGCATGCTTTGTTTACAACTTGTATACTTTGTTGTGGCGTTTGTTAAGTGCTATAAATATATTTTTTTGGTTACCTGTCATTATATGAAAAAAAAGAAAAAAAAAAAACTTGTTTTATAAAAGCTTCTTATGAAAAAGTTCCTACTTAAGAAGACTTCAAAATTTTAAGAACTCAAAATGGAAATTTAAGAAGAATTCTAACAGTTCCCAAAATCTGAAACTTACTTTTTTTCCTTTCCTTCCTTTTCTTGAATACATTTTAAGGGACTCGTCCCCATCACTTTCACTTTGCTTAATGTTCTGGAGATTGTGTCATCTATCCTGTCATGTACTTAAATTTATTCAAATTAGCAATGCTTTTTGTTAAGTGCTATAAATATTTTTTTTGCTTACCTGTCACTATTAAAAAAAAAAAAATCCTTATTTTATAAAAGCTTCTCATAAAAAGTTTCTAGTAAGAAGACTTCTAAATTTTAAGAACTCAAAATAGAAATTTAAGAAGAATTCTAACAGTTCCCAAAATCTGAAACTTTTTTTTTTTTTTCTTTGAATACATTTTAAGGGACTCATTCTCATCACTTTCACTTTGCTTAATGTTCAGGAGATTGTGTCATCTATCCTCATGTACTTAATCTATTGAAATTAGCAATTGAATATGTAAATGAACATAGTATCTATATTTATAATTACTTTTAATGTGGCCTTTGGTCATGAAATGGCCCTTCTCATATAACATAATAAATTCTTCTCACAATTGTGTAGGCTGGCTTGAAGATTCGGCTTATTTTGCTGCTATTGATGAGACTTTGAATACAATCAGTTGGTATGATTGGCCTGAACCTTTAAAGAATCGGCATCTTTCCGCCTTGGAAGAAATCTATCAAAGCAAACGAGATTTTGTAAGATCTGGCTGACTCCTAGGCTGTATTTATAGATCCATAATTTCTCACAGGGAATGTATGTAATGCTCAATGTTTTCACTTATACAGATAAACATATTCATTGCCCAACAATTCTTATTCCAAAGGCAATGGCAGAAAGTTCGTAACTATGCGCAGGTGAAAGGAATCAAGATAATGGGAGACATGCCCATTTATGTGGGTTATCACAGTGCAGATGTGTGGGCAAATAAGAAACAATTTTTACTGGTTAGTAGTTCTCTTCATTAACTTTAAGAAATCTTAATAATCTAGTCATGACCTTCCATTCTGAGTTCTACTGAGAAATTATCCCTTTGTTGGCAGAACAAGAGTGGTTTTCCTCTTCTAGTTAGTGGTGTTCCTCCCGATGCCTTTAGTGAAACTGGCCAGCTGTGGGGCAGGTTTGTACCATGCCTAATTCAGTCAATGATCTGTGCATAAATCTCATTATTCATGTTATCCCCAGTAAGGGCATATTATTACTTGAAGATATTGATAGCATTTGCAAGGAATACTGTAGGGGATGACTTCCCATTGTAAAAAATGATATATGTGGTGACCATCCAAAAGATTGTCAGGTGGACTTTCTCAGCCAAAGTTGGCACTATCACCTAGTTAACTTCAGATACTATTCTGAGTGGATAGAATGTCCTTTTCCCATGACAAGTTATTGACCTAGTGCATGTGATAACTTGTTTATAATTTCTTTTGGATTTTTACTATTGTCAATGGTAAAACCAAACATGAGAAAATTATTTGCCTTAATATCTTTTTTCTTTCCTCGGTACTTTTTGGAAATCAAACATAGCCTTAGAGTTCTTGAAAATGTTAGAAAGCAGTTGGTTTAGTCCTTAAGAAAGCTATTTGAGATGGCTTTAAATTTTTGAAAGCATTGCCAGATGGTTTAGATTTTTTCTTTCCATTTTTCGGCAGGGGGAAGGAATATTGTAGGATTTTGAGAAACTGTGTGATGTGAGAAGGCTCTCTTATGGAGGAAATTTGTAATTCTTCAACATTACAGTTGACATGGAGACTAGGGTGGGTGTGAAATGACACTAAGGAGCATTGGCATCCTTGTTGCCTGAGGAGTACTGGAAAAACATTTTGGGTTTGCTTGGGGAGCTTTATTTGTTATAGAGTAGTAGGGCTTTAGAGGATGTGTTGATATAGAAAAGGAGCTCTATTGGCTTGTTTTCAGTCAGCTCTTCCTTCTGTTTCTTCGTGATGCTGGAGATCCTGGCTAAAAATGTGAGTACTTTTGTTCTCCATGTCGGTTTCTCTTTTTGTTTGGTGTGATAAGACCATCTCATAGATAGGAAGTGGGTGACTGCAAATGCATAAAATATACATAAAAAGGATTCCAAATCCTGATCCATATTCTTTTCTTGGGATTCAGTCTTGCCCTCTCTGAAATTCTCTGGGTTTTGTCAAGGACTGTGGTGAAGTTGCTTGGTGGTTTGTGGATGAGAACTAGCTCCAGGAGGTATAAAGCCATATAGATATTAGCCTCTATTGTTCTATCTGGAGAGCGGGGAAAGAGGCTAAAGAGCATAATTGAGGGTTTTTCAACAATGTTGAACTTCCAATTCTAAAATCAAAGGTTGTCTTTGTTATTTATTTATTTTTATTTTTTGCAGATGATGCAAGAATAGGCATTGGAATATACTTATTAGTATCATAATCATCATTTGATATCTAAATCCTTATTCCTTTATTCCTAGTATTTTCCTGTCAAACAGATACTTCCATTTTCCGCCAATAAAAAATGTTTAATTGACCTGTATACCAGCCAATTACTGATTAAGTTTGTATTCTACTTGAAGCCCTCTCTATGATTGGAAAGCCATGGAGAGAGAGAGATTTTCTTGGTGGATACGCCGAATCCGACGTGCACAAAATATATATGATGAATTCAGAATAGACCACTTTCGAGGGTTTGCTGGCTATTGGGCTGTTCCTTCTGGTGAGATCATTTGAAATTATATAGGTTGGTTTGATTCTTACTGCATATTTATGTTACCATAACTAAGGGAGGTCGTCTTACCCTCATCAAGAGCACACTCTCAAATCTCCCTATCTACTTTATGTCGCTTTTTGTAATCCCAAGGAAAGTGAGACTTAGATTGGAAAAGATTCAAAGGGAGTTCTTGTGGGGAGATATGGAGGAGAGAAGGAAGATCTATTTGGTTAGATGGGCGGTTATTTGCAAAGAGAAGAGGAATGGAGGGTTGGGGTTAAGGCACTTGAAGGACTTCAATCATGCTTTACTCGGAAAATGGCTTTGGAGATTTCCTATAGAAAGGGAAAGTTTTTGGAGAAGAGTCATTGTTGGTAAATTTGGGGAGTGGAAGGTGGTTGGACTACTAGGGAGGTGAGGGAGTCTTATGGGATGGGCCTTTGGAAAGACATTAGAAAGGGTTGGGAGGAGTTCTATTTAAGAACTAGCATTTGTATTGGAAATGGTAGATGAACCAGATTTTAGTGGGACATTTGGGTAGGAGACTCTAAGTTGAAGGACCTCTTCCCTTTGATGTTTAGAATTGCAACCAATAATTTTGCTGTAGTGGCTGATCTTTGGGGGAGGCAAGGAGGGGGTTGGGAGGTGCACTTTAGAAGACCTTTTCAAGATTGGGAATTGGAGGAGGTGAATCGTTTTTTGGGTCTCATTTCTGCAGAAAAGGTTCAAGAAGGGGAGGATTTTCTAGTTTGGAAAATTGAGAGGAAAGGAATGTTTAAGGTTAAATCTTATTATAGGTCTTTAAAGGAAGACAACAACCCCTTTTTTCCAGCAAAGGAGGTTTGGGGTTCTTTTGCCCCCTTAAGAACTCGTTTTTTTGCTTGGGAAGCGGTTTGGGGTAAAATTTCTACTGTACATATGTTAATGAGGAGGGGTTGGTCTATGGTTAATAGATGCAATCTTTGCAAAGAGAATCAGGAATCGGCGAACCACATCCTAATTCATTGTGGTAAGATAAGGGAGTTTTGGAATTTGTTGCTTTCTTCTTTTGGGGTGGTGTGGGTGTTCCCGGATTCAGTGAGAAATCTGCTTCTTGAATGGAAAATTAAGGGCCTAGGGAAGAAAAGGAGAGTTGTTTGGAGAATGGCGCCTATTTGTCTGTTTTGGTGTATATGGGGAGAGCGAAATTGAAGAATCTTCCAAGAGGAAGAGAGGTCAGATACGAGCTTAAGGAACCTCTTTCTTTGGTCTGTGCTGGAGTGGTCTTAGCAGTTTCTGGATATGGACTTGGACTTTCTCTGTTTTCGGAATATGTTGGGTGATTGGGTTGTTGTTTAGCCTTGTCATTTTTAGGTTTTTTCTTTCTTTTGCTGTCTTAGTTTGGGCCTTCTTTGTATACAGCCTGTGTATGCAGGGAGCACCCCTTGTTTTTGGCGTGTTTTATTCTATTTTTCTTCTTTGTCTATCAAAAAAAAAATAATATATTTGCATAAACATGCAGAAGCAAAATTTGCAATGGATGGACAATGGAAGGTGAGGTCACTGTGGTTCAGAATTTGCCATTTTGGGATATCCTTCTTTGATTACTCCAATAATCCACTCCCGACATTTATTTGTTGACAGTAGATGGGACCAGGGAAATCGGTGTTTGATGCCATCTTCAGAGCTGTTGGAAAGATCAATATCATCGCAGAGGACTTGGTATGTTTTATCATATTGAGATTCCATAGAACTCAATCCTTAGTTATATTTTCTTTTGTTCTCTATTTTGAGGGGACTGCTCGGGTGGAATCATAATACAACTGGCCTTCTTACCATACTCTCTTCAAATTCAATTTGGCATTCATGATTTTGTCATTAATATAGGGGAAATACAATTGGCCTCTTGGAGGTGTATCAGACCGCTTAGTTAAATATTCACAATAGTATGTTATAAGTAATTTTATGAAAAATCTATGTCTCACCTCTTCCTTACATTGTCATATGGCAGGGTGTAATCACGGAGGATGTAATTCAGCTCAGGAAATACATCGGAGCACCTGGAATGGCTGTCCTCCAGTTTGGTAATAATTTAATTTCTGGAAATAGATGTACTTCTGTTCTTTTAAATAATTGTCTTGAGGAAGTTAGCCTTGCTGTCAACAAAGTGTAACATTTTAGTCATGCTCTCTATTTTCTTGGTCCAGGTTTTGGGAGTGATGCAGATAACCCACATTTGCCTCATAATCATGTGCAAAATGAAGTTGTTTATACTGGGACTCATGACAATGACACAGTAAAAATCTCTATTGCCATAAGACTTCGTTTTATTTGCTGTAGAAATGAGCTTCTCTGTTCTTAATGTGGAGAGTAGTGGGAAATTAGTGTTATGGAGGAACACCTTCTGTTGACTTAGTAATATCTTTAGGCAATCTCTAGAACATTATTCCTCAAAGAAATCAAGAATTTGTTTGATCTGTTGGATTCTTTTGGGCCAGCAGAATGAAAATTTCACTGGCTATTATTATTATAAAATTTGCACCACTAGAAAGTGGATTGATCCAATTCAAAAATTCTTGTTGATGTATTCTTTTGGTTTTTTTCAGCATCTCACTACTAACTACCGTTTGTTTGTGTTATAGACCCGAGGTTGGTGGGATATCCTAGAACAAGAGGAGAAATCTAATGTGAGTGTGTTCTTTAACTGGCAGATTCCTTATTAACATGTGAAATCTTCTATTTGAGCAAGTTCAAAAAACTTTAGCATGGGCTTGTACATTTATTTCAATGCAATTCCTCGTTTCAGGTTCTAAAGTATCTCACAGTTACTGGAGAAGATGATATCTCATGGGCACTGATCCAGGCTGCACTGTCTTCAGTGGCACAAACTGCTGTCATACCTATGCAAGATGTTCTCGGGTTGGGGAATTCAGCAAGGATGAACATCCCAGCAACTCAGGTAAGAGAAAGCTGGGTATTTTGATAAGATGAATTCATAATGGACCACCTTTGGCATGGGGCTTACGTGGTTTGACTTGTCCAAGTCTAGTCTTGGTCAGGGTTTGGACAGTTTGTCGAGGGAAAGCCTTTAGGCTCCAACCAGATTCTAGGCTAGGCAAGGGTGTTCTCACTTGAGCACTGCCTGGTGAGCTTAGATAATTTAAGTCCCAGTCTACTATACTTCTTATTTTTTGTTTTTAAAAATAAAAAATAGTACTATTATATAACATATAATAACTTCTATGTAAGAAGTATAGATTTCTCTTGTATTTTTATAAATTACTTTAAAAAATTTTGAAATTTGAGAAAATTTTTGATACCTCAATTTTTTTAAATAGTTTTTGAAAGGCATTGTCTTGCTAATGTAGGTCTAAAAAAGTTCTTGCATTTTATGTAAAAGTTAGTTTCATATTTTGTTTTTAAAAATAGAAAACAAGAAGTATATCCAAACGAGACCTTAGAATGATTGAGGAGTGTCGTTTATTAAATTCTTATTTTTGTTTAGTGTAAAGCATGGTATATAGTATGCTCTCTGTTGACTTTCATGTAGCATTTCCCTACCACTGAAGTGGGTATCAGAAAAGCATACCATTTTCTTGTCAAAATTCTTTCCTTTAACAAGAAAAAATCATTAGTCTTCATAGTAGTTGTTGACCAATTGATCATCCTTCAGAATACCTATCAATTCTAAGTTCAGTCATATCATGGAAATTTCACTTAATCCTTTTTTTGGTACTTTCTTACAACCAAACATTGCATAGCATTTTTTTTCCTTTCCCTATTCATTTTCCAACTGAGATGATTTTTCAAACGGAAGAATTCAACTACTTAAGAAAAGCAAACTTGAAGCAGCTGACTGTATTTGAAAGTGTTCAGTCTTGGAAAAGAATGTTAATGACTTCTCCATCTTGTCTGGTAAAACCAAATATCATTTTCTGTGATACAGTCTGGCAACTGGGGTTGGCGGTTACCTAGTTCCATGAACTTTGATGACTTGGAATCCGAGGCAAAGAAACTAAGAGATTTACTTTCAATCTATGGGCGGCTCTGAATAAGGATTGCCAAGGTGTTAAGTCTGGATATGCAGGCCATCACACGACTTCTTATATGAGGTACGTACGCGCGGTTACTCCATATGAGCTGCAGTTCAACAAATTAACTTGTCTAATCAGGTTGAAGTTTAGTTTGGAATGAATAAAATCAGCCTACTTGTTTATCATGTATTTCAGTTTCCCCATTGTGAACTGCATAGGGTCACAAGTCATACCACTGTACATTTGGTGTAGAACTCTGAGATCTGCAAATTGAGGGATCTTGCAGATGAATAGAGTTGAATTGATATAGTATATAGGAATAAGGAGTAATAAGTAATCACCGCTGCCCTTTGTGTGTTAAGTACAAAAAGGTGTAGTAAATTAGTGTTAATTAAGACTTTTTTTAGTGTAAAACATGTACTTATACTCCACTGTAAAATTTTTGGCATTTCCTTTTCTATGGTCTTAAATTTCTTCTATAATCATAGGGACGGATCATTGTGGCTATAAATTGATGCTTTTAGAGCTTATTTTACAATGATTCCAGGAAATGTCTTAGATGGTGTTTGTTTTTTGACTGAATAGAAAAATTTAAAATAGTTTGTTTTTTCTATTCAGCTAAAAGTAACCTGTTGACATTATCCAATATTCACTTTAGTTATGTTGGATAATATTTACAAGTTACTTTTAGCTAAATAGAAAAAATTAAATATTTTGGTATTTTCTATTTAGCCAAAAAACAAACACCACCTTAATCTTTTCAGAACTTTAAAACAATGTTTTCAATAAAATTTTTCGAGCACTAAAAAGGTTAGATGTATTTGATAAAATCACTATAAAACCAATTCTTATGATTTTATCTTTTATATATTTGTATTAATTGAATTGGAAATATAATAAATTTTAAAAATAATAATATATATAAATAAATGATTGTTGATTGGAATGTAGTTTTTGTTTTTTGTTTTTTTTTAAAATAAAATTTAATTATAACTTTTATATCAAATGTAATAATTCTTATACTCAAAATTTAAAAATATAAGAACATTAAAAGTCATTATCATTTTTAGTAAATTTTAAAGAGTTTTTGTATTTATATAAAGAAATTATTTATGGAAAATGGGAAGTGTATTAAAAGACATGTAAATTTATCTATTTTCATTTATCAAAATGAAATAGGACATGCCATAAATAGAATTTGACTATCTTTTCTTTACAAATATTATAAAAAACATATAATTTTGCAATATATGATAATATAATCTATCAATATTATAAAAGAATTTCATCATACCTAGGTATTGCTTGAATACACTTTCTATTTTTTATTTTAAAAGAATAAACTTCTATATAAAAATAATCAGCTAGTATTAAAAAAATATAGATATTAGTTGTCTTCAAAAATCACTTCAAGAAATTTTGAAATTTTAGGTGTAAAAATTTATTGATGCATCAAATTTTCAAAATAATTTTTAAAACCGTTATTTTTTCAATGGGAGTATCTATTATTATTGTTATCATCTATTGTTATTATTATTATTAAAAACATAGAAAACAAACAATGTATCCAAATGGATACTAAATTTATCTATTTTAATTTATTAAAATGGAACGGGAGATGCTATAAATAGAGTGACTTTTTTTCTTTAGAATTATTTAAAAAACATATGATTTATAAATATTATAAAAATATTTAATCCAGTGTGAACAAATTAAGTTTGAAAAACTTAACTCAAGTTGACCTGACCATCGGAAAAAATTATTGTTCCGGTGGGTTGAGTCAAGTCATCCTGCTCAAATTGCAACTCTGGTTTGGAACGAAAATTACGTGGCCTAGCAAAACGGAGCTACAATTCAATCACCATCAATAATTGAATTAAAAATGAAATTCTGGAGAGAAACTGACTGCTATTCATGGAGCTTCCAGTTGCAGAACCACTAAGCTTTCTCAATTGCTTCGATGCACTCCAATACGGTCCCCTTCTTTGACATTGCTGTCATCAGAGCTTCATGAATTGCTTTGTTGTTTTTAATGAGGGATCCCGCAAATAAAACCTGCATCATTTTTTGCCCCATTATATGGTTAAAACTCATCAATTCATCAAATACTGCAAGTGGCAGTGACACTGAAGAAAGTCTGGCCATTATTATGTATGGATGGAACTCACAGCCCATCTGGTAAGATTTTGTTGCTGATCTTTGCTGAGCTGTGGCTTGCTCCGGTTTATAAATCTCTGAAGAGAACATGGGAAGCAGGGAGTTAAGATTATAGATCAAAGATGGATTTGTGGAAAGCTTTGTGATACGGAAATGGAAGTTAGAACAAACCTGAAGAGTGAAAAGATCGGCAGATTGACCAACCACTTTGTCATACTGCAGGCCTTCTGCTGCAAGTCCAGCCATTGCTACAACCGACAACCTGGAATAACAGTTAAAAGCGGAATGTCATCTGTTTACCGGCAATTCCCTTAATTTGAAGTAGCTAATCCATAATCCGAACTATCTATGGAGGATTATGTCATGTTTGCCAACATTTTCAAAAAGTCATCAAAAAACAGTTTTTAAGAATATTTAAATTATTTTCATAAATAAAATTTTGATTAAAAACTCACATATAGAAAATAATTTTTTTTCACCTATCATGCATTTATTACGTACATGCATGATATAAAAGTTTTAAAAATATTTTTCATATTTTCTATTGTTTTTTAGAATTCTTGATAATATATACTGAAAACATCTTAAATTTGTTCTAAAAAAGCAACTGAATTTCATAATAAATTTTTTAAAAATTATTTTCAATCAAAATTTTCTCAAATGCGTTTTTTTAAATACTGTTTTTTGTAAGAACAAAACATTCTTTTCTAAATCAGTTTTTCACAAAATTATTTTTAACAAAGAAGGGTAAATGAGAATGAAATAAAAGGTATTTGAAAAAATTTCAAACTAATAGTGGTTAGATATACCTATCTCAAACATCAGGATTCAGGACACCGTTGCCTAAACAGTTTCCAAACAGACGCTTGGTTTTTTTTAAAGGACTTTGTGATAAAATAGCATGCAGGGTTGCAATAACCATTGATCTAGGTCTCTGTGGAAAGACGTACTGTTATCTAGTAATTTGAAGGAAATATCCATTTGTAGTACTGCTCCAGCTATGAGGTATGTACCTGTCTAGTTCCTTGGTGTCGAGCTGCCCACTGTATATCAGTTTTTCCAGCCTTTCGTCTATGAGATTCACATGCTCTTTTCCAATATCCAGTGAATAGCCCAGGATAGGAAGGCCAAGCAGATACGCAACTGAGACCCGGAGATGACTTTTATCAGAATGTTGAATGCAAACATTAAAAGATGACAGTGAAACTAAATAAGAAAAAATCTTTAAAATAATGATTATCAAGATTTTGACTTACTGGGTGCTCAATGTTTTCTCAGATTTCTAATGTTCATGCTAGAATAATATAATTGGATTTATGTTCCTAAGATTTCTGCCCTCCAAAAACACGGGTGCACATAATAGATTAAGCACGGGATTTCGTATTCATTTTATGCTGGAATCGAGCGTAGCTGATGTTTGGTGCATGGTATTGGATATTTCAGCACAGAGAGGTTACCTAAAAAATGGGCCGCTTCATGTCTAGCAATCCTGTCCTGATAATCAGGAAAAAATGATGAAAATCCTCCAATGGCAGCCTGAAGAAGCCTACAGAGCAGATAAAGAGTGTCAATGAGTTCTGAGGTTAATCTTCTCTACACAGTGTCTCTCAATTATTAGATATGCAACTTAACATGATCCTAACACAATCCTTTAGATGTTACTTGTATCATGGACAGATATAACGCTTACCCAGGGGAAATGCTGCCAATAGCCAAAACTATTAAAGAGATGCTCCCAATCAAGTATGGCACAAAAAAGCCCCAATCCTACAGCAACAGTATGAAGGAAACTGTCAGTGAGTGCCACCATTTCTAAATTGTTTCACAAGTAACTGCATCAATCTCATTGCTCAAGCATAAAAAAGAAAAGGAAAAAAAAAAGAAGCTCAAGGATGATAAAGGAAATATCGCCCTTAAGGCAAGGATCATTGAGCCAGTTGAGGGACATAAAATAGAAAGCAAGTCAAACATTTCCAGAAAGCTTAGTAAACTTGATATAAGAAGCTGCAAGGGTGTTTTACCCTACGGACATATAAACAGGTAAGTGGAAAGTCAATCTTGTAAAGTATGCACAGGAGGGATAGTAGGCAATGCAGTAATTATTTGTTTTCCTTCTAGGATGTGTTCAATGCCTATCTAGAAACTAGTAATTTGAAGAAGAAAATTTATTTGAAGCGCATGCAGGCTGAAAATTTTCAAATTTTCAAATTTCCATATGCAGTTGCATTCCCCTCTCCAAATTTAATTCTCAATGCAAATTAAATTTCAGTGCCATGGGATTTCCAAAAGAATATTCACACAGAGAGAAAACGGAAAAGTTGAAAGCTCATGAACAAATCAGCAGACTTTCAAGCATGTTTTAAGATACCCATGAAAAAGGTCTTCTCGTCTTGTCTCAGAGGCTGGTGCTTTGTCTGCAGTTTGACAGAATGGAGACCTCCGGCGGGAGGCCCCTCAAATTACTAGCTATAAAGGCGATGAGGTCTTACCGTCTTAGAACTTAAGCTAAAAGGAATTCTTTCTTAGATCCCTAAAGGTTTGGCTGGCATGGAACTCATGTATTGTTTTGTTCCTATGTTTTTCATTTATAGAAAATATGTCTTGCCCCAAAACCAAATGCCAGATGCTGTTGGCTCTTAGTCTCTAGAATCCTTTGTTTTCTTTGGTTTTCTTGTATGCTCCCTCTGTAATCGAACTATGCCCCTCTAGCATCTCTAATTGACCTCTTTGTTAATTATTTTGAAATAAAAAAGGAGACGTCAAATGCATTTGCTTTCCATCAATGACCCCCCAAAAAAAACTGCTTTAATCAAAATTGCATAACAACAGAAACATGTGGAGGGTCTCCTAGTTAGACTCCGTCAAGTACACTTTAAATGATAATATACACATACACAAAATAAATAGATGGATGAGAATATTAAGTTACCCCGGGAAGCTGGCCAGCAAGAACACCTAAAAATCCTGTTGTCCCCACTACCGTAAAAAGAAAAGCTGCCTGCATCACTGAAAGATATCAAATTCATGAACAGTAGTTCAAAGCAAAGTCTCTTCTTTGCAGAGAATGAAATTCACATCAAATGCAAAATTGTAAAGATATTACAATTATTTTATAACCTTAGAACTTTACTTACAGCAAAAACCCCTGTTGGACAAAGAAATAAAGAAATGATGACAAAGGAAATATCCAAACAGTACATAGTAGTGATATTGATATCCAAACATGTAAGCTTCTTAGGTATAATTCTGGAAAAAAGCTCTCCATTGAGGCTACCCAACCCAGTTTCTACCAAAATTCTGTTTCTAAGTATAGCAAATTAATAATAGGAACTATAAGGCTATGAGGTGACAAATACTAGTTGATGGAATGCTCACTCAATGCAATAAGCCCTCAAGTGGATTATCAGTGTTCTAATACTTACATCATTTCTAACACTTGGAATTGCAAGGTTCTCAGCATTCTTTATTCCAAGGGTTGTCAGCTCCTGAAGAGATGTCTGGTGCACAAATGTTGGAACATGATACTATTTATTTTCCAGCCAAATTTAAAAAATGAATAGATCTTTAAGGCAGTGTACAGATAGACATTATTCATGTACATGTATGCATGGGTTTGTAGATGTGGCTAATGTTTGAGTAGCACTTTCCCAGAACTTCACACTTGTAATGGAGACTGACCATACGGCGCGAAACATATGGCTGAGAACTCCATTTCTTGGCCCAACCAACTTCTCTCAGCTGATCAAGTGCCTCTTTAACAGCGTTGCTATCTTTCTGCAGCAAATATAAATGTCAGTTTATCTATTTATTAACAGTCAAAGGACTAGTACTTTAAAACAATTTACAAATTCATTCAAACTATTACATGTTTCAAAATTCTGCAGACATGCCATATACTAATGGCGGATGAACATTACAGAACAACACTTAAATATATGCCTTTTCAGTGCAGTGAACAGTGCAGGTCATTCTTTTCTAGGTTTAGGAATGGGTGGATTGGTAACAGAAAATTTTCTTCATGAAGTGGCCTGAGTGCAGGTTCAAACCAAATAGTCATGCTTAACCGCCCCAATAAGTTAGCATCACTCTAAGCAGTGGCCCCTTAAACTGGTGTTCAGGTAGGAAACACGATATACAAACAATAGAAAACACCATTTTTATCAAGGCTCTATGAACTGATCAAATGTGACAAGTGTATAGGACAGGAATGCTAGCGATAAAATAACAAAAACTAATTATATGACTTGACTGTTAAATTTACTTCAACTGATGTCAGTACTAATCACAGGCTTATACCAAATGCTTCAGGCTGGCTGCATGAATTTTAATCTTCAGCAAGACTTCATCTACTTAATGGAATCAATCCAAAAGGCAGTAACTCCATATGAAATCCATCAAGTTGGGCAGAGATCCCAAGTAGAGAATTTTCATTCTATGTGAAGGATATATTTTATGCTCTGTTTGGATATTGAAAGAAAGAACAAGAGAAAGGAAATATACTGAAAATCACTTACAAAAGTTTTGTTTGACAAGCTGTATTCACCATTCCCACCATGCACAACAACTCTAAAGGTTTTCAATTTACAAACATTTCAACCTTTTTTATGTTATTTGCCTTGTACAAGATTTTTTATTTGGAAACTGTTACCATGACTCATGCATTTTATTCCAACACATCTCACTTTATTGTGAGGATCCAACACCCTGAATATTGAAAAACAGATGTCAAAAATCATGCTCATTGAACAGGCGACCTCATGGCACCCCTCATAGCAAGACCATGAGGGTGCTCTTCTCCATAGTCCTGCCCCACCATTACCTTAAATTTTTAAACTGAATCAAAATTCACAAATTATTTCACATCAATCCAAAAAACCATAATCAAAGGAAGAATTAACGAGATCACCAAAGCAGATCAAAATTCACACCTCACATTCATGTGAACCTAAAAATCCCTAGTCAACAGAAGAATTGAAAAAAAAGTAACAAAGTAACTTTTTAGAAATGAAAACCGTCAAAATGAATTGAACTTCACAATTCACATTCATGCTAAAACCTGTAAATCCCTAATTACAAGAAGAATTAAAAAAATTATCAAACTGAAACGAAATTCAGAACATGTAATCCTGCAAACCTATAAAACCATAATCAAAGAAGAATTGGAGGAAAAACACATAAAAAAAAACTATTAGAAAATAGAATCATCAAAGCAAATCCAAATTCACAATCAAAATGAATTGAGCTTCACAATTCACTTTCATGCTAAACCTGTAAATCACTATTTGCAAGAAGAACTTTAAAAAATCACCAAACTGGAACGAAATCCACAGCCTGTATTCCTGCAAACCTATGAATGCCTTATCAAAAGAAGAATGGAAAGAAAGTAATGAAATAACCTTTTAGAAAAGAAATCATCAAATTGAATCCAAATTCACAATTAGCTTTCATGCGAAGTTGCTAATCACAAAAAAAACATTAAAAAACCACCAAGACTAAACGAAATACACAACTTGCATTCATGCGAACCTATAAATCCCGAATCGAAACAAGAATCGCAGGAAAATAACGGCATAACCTTTCTAGAACAGTAAATCACGAAGCGAATCGAAATTCACAATTCGCTTCCATGCAAATCTGCAAATCTCTAACCAAAACTCCAATTGAAAGGAAGTAATGAAATAACATTTTAGAAAAGAAAATTATGAAAAGCAAATCGCAATTCAAAATTCGCTTTCATACGAACCTGAAATCTCTGGATCTCAAAGCAAAACTTCAATTGAAACGAACTGACCAAACAATTTCTAAAAAATCACAAAATTAGAAAAATCAAGTGGAGGAGGCTGAACAGAATCGCACCATATCGATGGCGGACTGGAGACTGTTGAGATCGACGCCAGGAGCTGCAGAAGAAGATCGGATCCGCCATTTTCTAGGGTTTCTGAAGCAGGTGTGATGAGATTCGAAGCCGATGCAACGAAGCTCGGAGAGAGAAGCGACTGAAGTCATGGAGAGGGACATGGATCCGAGGTTCTGAGACCGTTGAATTGAGGATAGGGGAGATGAGGTTTGGCGCCAGTCTCACTCTCAAAAATAACTGAAGGTGTTGTCTGACGTGGCAGCGTCTTTGCCACGTAGCAATTATCATTCTGAAAATTTGAGTGCCTCACCTGTCGTATGAAGGTAAGTAACACGTGGTCTCTTCTAGACCATACAAATTTGTTCACTTTGTAATACAGAATGGAAACCGCTTCAGCGGCAGGACTAAACCTTCTAACGCGGGCAAAAAGGTAAAATACTATAATTGTATGTCGGGCAAAAAGGGAAAATTTACAGGACTAAACCTTCTAACGCGGGCAAAAAGGTAAAATACTATAATTGTATGTTGGGCAAAAAGGGAAACTTTATGTTGAGAGTGGGATTTGAACCCACGCCCTTTCGGACCAGAACCTTAATCTGGCGCCTTAGACCAACTCGGCCATCTCAACTTATGCAAGAAAATTTGAAAATAATTAATATATTTTAAATATTTTTGGAGGAAAAATGAAGTTTAAATGATTATATCGAAGAGCATGCGGAGAATGACCAAAATATCAACATTAATTGAAATATGGTCTAGTCTTATTGCTGTCCATGAAATTTTCTATCAAAACACAAAACATGGATTAACAAACACAAAAAATTTAAGGCTATGTTTGGTTCCCGGAAAATGCTATGGAAAGGAAAAAAAATCATGTGAAAAATGATTTCTTTAGTTTGGATGACATAAAAAATATAATGGAAAAAAAATATGAAGGAAAATAAGGGAAAAAGAGAAGGGAAAAGTTGGGGAAAATTTTATCGGGCTCGCTTGCCAGAAGTGAAGGCTTTGCGAACAAAGGGATTGAGATCTTCATTGTTGCAGATGGCAAAGGAGAGGAGAAGTTGATCAAACTTCTCATATGAATCGCCATTGGCGATCGCCGTGACCACTTTGCAGCGCATTTTCGATGATTGCATCGTTGTTTAACTGTTGGAGACGGCGAAGGAGCAGTGGCTGTATCGCTCTAGGTTTCAACATGAAACTCATTTTTTCACTCTTTCGCTTTCTGGGTCTCTCCGATTTCCTGGAAATTGACGTTTCATGGTCCGAAACGCAGACGCAAGTGCTGGAATACCCGCTGGTATTGGCGGTTCTGATCCATGCAATCTTGCCAGTGATGAAGTTAGAGGAGGCGGTTTGTGGCGGCGACGCGCCGGAGAGTTGCGTCGTATGTCTGTATGGCTTCGAGGTAAGAGAAGAAATCAGGTGGTTGACCAATTGTAAACACATTTTCCACCGGAGCTGTTTGGACCATTGGATGAATCACGATCAGAAGACCTATCCACTTTGTAGGACCCCATTTGTGCCTGATGAGATGCAAGATGAGTTCAATCAACGGCTCTGGGTTGCCTTTGGGATCACTGATTGAATATGGTAGCGTTTCAGGCTTGTAGGTTGGAGATTTTTCATGGGTTTTATTTTATTTTTAAAATTTTGGTATGGTGAGGGTGAGAGGGTTGAACTATATATACATGAAGAAAAAAAAAAATCTGCCACGTACCCATTAAAAAAGGGTAATTTTTCAATAGTTATTGAACAATGGGCTCCCACAAAATGTGTTTTTCTATCATTATTTTTTTTAAAAAATAAGAGTATAAAATTTATTTTATTATTTAATAAATTGATAATCATTTAAGACAAATTATTAATTTTGTTTTCCTTTTATTTTTTCTTAACTTTTTTTTTTTATGGTTAAACCAAACAAAAGAAAATGAATTTTTTTTTTCCCCCCGAATTTTCCATAGATAACCAAACAAGTGAAAAAAATTTATTCCTTTCCTTAGTTTTTTCTTTCCTTCCATTTTTCCTTCCAATTTTCTTTCTCTAGCATTTTCCAGGAATCAAACATAGCCTAAAAGACTCTTCCATGGTTGGTAAAATAAATAATAATACATATATTAAATTAGATTAAATAAATAATGTAAATGTGGTATATTGATATTGAGCATATATCTACTGATATATGCGCTGAAGCCCATATCATATTCTAAGATAAAAATGATTTTAAATATCAAATCAAATATTTTTTAAACAATTAAGATTAATATAAATTAAGTTATGAAATCACTTTAAATCATTAAAATGATTTACCCAGCACCCTCTTAATTTGGAAAAAGTTCAATCCTTTTGGGCTGTAGAATATCCAAATTTGAATGCGGGCCACTGATATATGCAAAGCCCAAATGAATCGATCAGCAAATCATTTGGAGCAAAAAATCTTTTCCATTCCATACAGCCCTGTTTTCCCGGTACCATTAGGGTGTAAAAGAAATCTGGGTTTGATCCATTTTTTAAGAAAAAATTTCCCAACCAAACTAAAGCTTTTTCCAAGTAGATTTGATTTGATTTGATGTAAATTATTGACTAGATAAAAATTGATGGAGATCTCAGCATCCTGACACGTGAAAGGATCTGAACCGTCCAATTGTGTATGTCACCGTATTTATGACCTACTGCGAAGTTTACTTGGTGTGCTGCAGCGATGTGAGCTACAAATAAAGGCAACAAACTGATACAAACCAATTTAAATATTAAAAATGCCTCTTGAAGTGTTTTTGTTAAAGTATTCATTTTAGAAGTATTTTCTATGCTAACCACCGACCAATTTTTTTTTTTTTTTTTGAAAAAAAAAACCTACTATAAATAATTTTTTAACATTATAAATGATTTTTAAAATTTTTTAAAACTTTTCTCAAATCTTACCAGAGATGAAAAAACGTTTTTTAAAATTACTATTAAACGGACTTTAAAGTTTAATATATAATTTAATTTTTTTAACTCGTAAATTTTAGTTTCATGATAGCTTAAAAACAAAAAATTAATATAATACAGTTCACGCAATATATGTAATCACAATATAAAAAAATTTATTTGAGAATAATTATAAATCAAAAGAAGAATGATCCATAAAAAAAAAAAAAATTCTTAAAAACTGATGATGGTTAGAATGCATTTGAAGTGTTTTTAATTATTTTTTTTGTACACTAAAATTAAAAAAGAAAAATATTGTACAAAAACACACGATATTGTTAACAAAATTTAACTGAGAAATTTTGTTTGTTCACATTTAATTTCTAAATAAAATTTTGTTGTTAAAAATAGTTTACATCAGTATAAACTATTCTCCAAACCCGATGTTTCAAGAAATATTTTCAAAAATGTTACACCAAAATGGAAAATAATTACATATTTCATTGAAATCGTCAGTGGAAGAAAACCAGCAAAACCACAAAGTGCAGCTTCAAGAAAACAAAATACCTACTATACTAATACTATGCATGATGCCTTGGTAGGAGTGCCTTTTTTGAAATAGAAATGGAAACACCGTAATGAATGTACATCACAATATTACATCAAATAAAAATAAAAATAAAATTTTTTATGAAAGTAAAGAGTGCAACAATGATTATAGGAAGTTATGGATCTTACATTTTGCACGATGCGTTCCCACTCGAACTGATGGGAAGATGATCGATTGATATAGGTGTGGTCTCAAAAACTGAAATCTAACACAAGATGATAGGAAGATGGCTAATCGATATGGGTGCGGCCCCAAAAACCCAAACTCAAACTGACAAGATGATGACCGATCGATATAAGTGCGGTCCTAGAAACTGAAATCTAACACAAAATGATAGAAAGATGGTCGATTAATATGAGTACGGCCCCAAAAACTCAAACTTAAACTGACAAGACGATGGTCTATTGATATAGGTGCAACCCTGAAACTGAACTGACAAGATGAATGACCAATCGATATAGGTGCGACCCTGACTCAAACTGACATGACAATAAGATGGTCGATCGATATAGGTGCAGCCCCAAACTCTAATTGATAAGACGATGACCAATCGATATAGGTGCGGTCTCAAAACTCAAACTGAATACAAATTGACATGGAAATGACCAATCAATATAGGTGCGGTCCCAAAACTCAAATTGAATACAAACTGACATGGAAATGACCAATCAGTATAGGTACGGTCTCGAAAACTATACCGACAAGATGAATGACCAATCGATATATGTGTGGTCCCAAAAACTCAAACTAACATGAAAATGACCAATCAATATAGGTGCGGTCCTGAAACTCAAACTAACAGGAAGATGACCGATTGATTTAGGTGTGGCCTCGGAAAACGCAAACTCAAACTGACAAGGTGATGACTGATCGATATAGGTGCGACCCTAACTCAAACTCAAACCAATAAGAGAATGAGCGATTGATATAGGTGCGGTCTCAAAAACTGAAATTTAACACAAGAAGATAGAAAGATGGTTGATTGATACGGGTGCGGCCCTAACTCGAAAACTCAAACTGACATGACGATGACCGATCGATATAGGTACGACCCCAAAAACTCAAACTGACAAGACAACGATGATGATCTGATCAAGGGGCTCAAAGCCAGAGAATAACTAAGATAACAAATCAAGCAAACTCAACAGGAGGGGATATGCCCCAATATGACAACTCATAAGGATTAACAACTAGGTCAAAAGATAATGAAGTCTGTGAAGGGTTCGATGATCCCAGGAAATGAGGGTATGCCCCAGAATGCAACTCGTAGGGGTCAACAATTAGATTAAAAGGTGCATGAAAGTCCGCTGAAAGATCTGGTGCTCTAAGACTGCACCTATATCGATCGGTCATTGTCTTGTCAGTTTGAGTTTTCAAGTTAGGGCCACACCCATATCGATCGGTCATCTTTCTATCATCTTATATTAGATTTCAGTTTTTGGGACCGCACCTATATCGATCGGTCATTCTCTTATCGGTTTGAGTTAGAGTTAGGGTCGCACCTATATCAATCGGTCATTATCTTATCAGTTTGAGTTTAGTTTGAGTTTTCGAGGTCACACCTATATTGATCGGTCGTCATCTTGTCAGTTTGAGTTTGCGTTTTTTGATGCCGCACCTATATCAATCAATCATCTTCCTGTTAATTTGAGTTCAATTTAAGTTTTGGGACCACACCTATATTGATCAGTCATTTCCATGTCAGTTTGAGTTTTTGGGACCGCACCTATATCAATCGGTCATTCATCTTGTCAATTTAGTTTTCGGGACCGCATCTATATTGATGAATCATTTCCATGTGAGTTTGTGTTCAGTTTGAGTTTTGAGACTGCACTTATATCAATTGGTCATTCATCTTGTTAATTCAGTTTCAAGGTCACGCCTATATTAATTGACCATCGTCTTGTCAGTTTGAGTTTGGGTTTTTGGGGCCGCACCCATATCAATCGGCCATTTTCCTATCATTTTGTGTTAGATTTCAGTTTTTAGGACCGCACCTATATCGATTAATCATCGTCTTGTCAATTTGAGTCAGGGCCGCACCTATATCAATCGGTCATATTCCCTAATGGAGTTGCCATCGAGTGGGAACTCATCATGCAAAATATGGGGTCCACAGAAGTGTTTCTGAGTTTTATAATATTTGAAGAATAAAAAATTTCAAGTGTTAAAAAACCCAAACACTTCTTAGAATCACTACCAAACACATTTTAAGAGTGCGTTTAATAGTGATTTTAAGAAATTTTTTAATTTTTTTTAATACTCTTAAAGTGCGTTTGACAATAATTTTGGGAAGTGTTTCTACTATTTATAATACTTAAAATTTTTTATTTTTCAAGTATTAGAAATATTAGAAATATTTCATAAAATCACTATCAAACGCACTCTAAAGATGTGTTTGATAATTATTTTTTAAAATAGTTCTCAAAAATTCTAAAAAAAGAAAAATTAAAGATTTTTAATCATTATTATTTGATATTTTGTAGAACAAACGTATGTTAGAAAGCTTAACATGTTTTTAACATATTTTTTATATTTTAAAAATAATTTTTATATGTAATATTTTATTTTAAATTATTTTTATATTTGTATTATTATTTTTTAAAACAGCCTTAGAAAACAAATAAAAATAACTATAAACAATTTAAAGATACTATTTAAAAACACCATATTTTTTTGTTTTTAAGAAGTGAAAACGATTTTCTATTTTTAATAACAAAAGTGTTATTTTGTTTTTTGTTTTAAAAATTAAAAATTGTTACCAAACGAGCCCAAGAATTTGATTTTCATATTCATAAAATTTTTTATTCTCATTTATAATTTTAAAAATCTAAATATAATAATAAAATATGAATGAAATTTATTTCTTATTTCCATTCTTTATTCCAATAACTATATCAAGTAAATATCATTGGATGTACATGTCGGTGAAAAGAAGCAACCATCAATAAATCTATTTGATGAAGCAAGCAAATTCACTTTGAAGAGGCGGGCAAGAGTAAAAGGGAGCAGTAGTGGCACAAAAGTTGAAGAGAGACAGCACAGATCTCAAAATGAATGAAGGAAATGCATGCATGCAGTCTTTGATGTATAAATGCATGCATTGCAGATATGCAATATTAGGCAATACATATCTATATCCATATAAAGAGAGACTGAGAGATAGATACATATGGTTGGAATACCTTGTATTTTGTCTTCCAAACAAACAATGGAGCTGACTTCTATTGTCTCATACAATGCTCCTACATTTTTCATTTATAGTATATATATGTGGTAAGGGGACAAAGCCAGGAACTTCCATGAATCTAACCTTAAACGCGCCTTCTACATAAAGCTTCCAAACCCTACACTAGTCGGTGGCCAAGAATGATGAATCTACGTGGCTGTGTTTGTGGTGACGGTTTCATTAGTTTTGGAGTGAGTGATGCCCAACATCACGATTTTATGACATCTCGTAATGAAAGTGAATGGTGGTGATTTAGAATTCGTTTGATAGTGATTTTAGAAAATATTTTTAATATTTTTAATACTTAAAATTTTTTATTATTCAAGTATTAGAAATATTAGAAACGCTTTATAAGATCACTCTCAAACATACTCTTAAAATATTGTTAAATTACCCTATTAGATGGGTGCATAACAGATTTGCACAATCAATCCTTCGGGACCCACATCTGGGTCCCACGCCTTTGTTCGGAGTTATGATATATGGGCCAGTGGCCACTTTCTAAATCAATGTTTAGAATGATTTTTGTTTTGTAATATAATTTATTTTTATTATATTTTATTTTTTAAACAAATAGAAATTATTTATGGTGCCTTCCACTCCATGACAATGCGGAAAGTACAATTATATGGTGGCCTTTTTTAAGCAAAGAATAAGAATTCCTTTCACGTGCACACAAAAGGTATATAATATAAAGGGCAGCCCAGCATGGGAAAGTTGAATTTTTATTTTTTATATTTTATATTATCAAATAAAATTAAAATCTTATGAAAATTATTATTATTATTATTATAGAGGAAGAGCATGATGTAATAAAAATAAAAATTTAAAATCAATTAATTTTTTACGTACAATTTAATCTCTGATAATAAACATCCCATCGTTTAAAAAGAAATATCGATTTGAGTTTGGGTTTGAGGGATGCATGAATTTGCCACGTCGGATTTAAGCACGTGCGGGCCATGCCTGCTCATGCAATGTCAGTGCCACGTCAAGTCAAAGTTTGCTGCCTTGCCACGTGATCGGATTGCACAGTTCCAATGAGAGGGAGCGTGATTCAAATCATCAGACTGATGACCTTTCTCCATTCCCTCGTAAATCCCAATTCCCACATGAGTAATAATTCTAAATAATTTCATATAAAATTTATCGCATCAACTCCTATTTTCTCAACTTTCCTTTTATGGAATAATTTTACATATTCCTTATTTCACCTGAAAATTCGCATGTTTATAATCCTTAAATTTTTCATATCAAATATTTTTATTTAAATTTATTTAAACATATGTAAAAAAAAAAAAAAATTACAATTGGTAACAATTATAACGAGGAGTAACATGTATTATTAAAAATAAAATAAAAAAATCCCATGATCCAATAATATTTTCAATACGAAATCAATATCTACCTAAAAACATCACTCAAATGATGTTATTTAAATATTTTGTTTCTCTATTTATATCTTAATTTAATTTATTTCTATCTTTATTTAATAATCTAAATATCACCATTTATATTCATACGGATTTTTTGTTCTATAGGTATGCCGGTTTTTTCTACTAGAGTAGTATATTTTTTAAAAATATTTTTCAAACGACGAGGTCTTTTAAAAATACAAGTTTAATATAAAATAAATTAAAAAAAAAATCCTGCTTTGGTAGCTTACCATTTTTTTTCTTTCTAATATCATGAGTGGAAATCATATATTAAAAATAGATGATGGTGGAAAATTTTAAAGCAATGAAATTTAAATTAAATTATAGTAGAATATATTTTATTTTAAATTTTTTTTAAAAAATGTTGTTTAATACCTCTTTTCTTTTTAAATATATTTTGTAGGAATAAAATATAGTCTTCGTATGGTAAAATAAAAAAATAGAAAAAAAAGTCGGATGCAAAATGAGTTCATTGGGATAAACAATGTATGACGTGTCACCCGCAGAGTTCACTCAGAGGGAGCATCATTTTCAACCGTCCAGTTGGTGAGAGATGAAAGAAGCTCAGAAATCGAAAAGCTACAAAACCACGTGAAAATGGCAATTATTCACTGCAACCACCTTAACCCTGTCTCCAGTTACGTCCACTTCACCATATCTCCAAAGGCCAGGCTCTTTCGTCATAAAACACCAAACAGCTAAAGAGCCTGAGGCCTGATCGATAGATATTTGTGTTGCCAACTCTCTCGTAATAAAGGCTTTTGGCCGATTGATGGATATTTGTGTTGTGTGGCGTTGCTTAGCATAACTGCATAACTTTGATGATGGGCGTACCTAGCTATGTACTAGGTCCACAGCATGTTCAGTCGCCAACTCATCCCCCACTAAAATTTTCGTCAGCTCTTCAGCTTGGATTGTATGTACGAGAGGGATACAGATGTCGGAAATAGTATGGTTAATTAAAATATATCATTAAATTTAAGAAAAATTCTACTTGAAAAAGTTGTATTTAAATAGAAAAAAATAAATTTAAATAAATAAATAAATAATTAAATTCGATTATAAAATAATAAAATTATTTTTAAAATATAAAATAATATTTTTTTAATAATGGATTAAATTTTTTATTCGATAATATACAATTATCTTAAATTTGATTTTTAGAAAATAATTATCAAATAATATTATAAATTTTTTAAAATAATTTTTTGTTTTTAAAAAATAAATATTTTTAAAATAATCATTTAAACCATATAATATTTTGTGATTGGATAAGATTTTTGGAACTAAGACCCACGTATCAATTAATGGTGAGATGAAGTGTGTGCCAAAACACTACAACTTCTTTCTCCACTGATAATGTGGCTGGGGGCTTTAGTTGCATTTGTGGTCCATGAAAGTGATATATGTTTTTTCCCCTTTTTTTTCTCACGTCCAAGCACGCATGTACTACTCACGGATGTCTGACAAGAGAGAGAAAGAGAGTCAATACAGACCAGTGAATAGTAGCGTGGGGTAGGTTTGTAGCGGAGGCGATCTTTAAGCCGTACAGAGCTATGTGGTAGGGTTGTAGGGGGAGGTACAGTAGTATCAAAGTCGTGATTGTTTTCGTTGTAGGAATACTGGTGGATCTGCATGCTGTCCAGGATTTGCTTGTACTGCATGTTTCTCTTTGCCTAACCAAACTGAAGAGACTGATTGGCTGCTAAGGATTTCGTTCGCTTGGAACTTGGTCATTAGTCGTCCAGACTAAGATTCAAGTGGTTTCACTTAGGGCTAGGGCTTTTGTTTGGCTGCATGAAGAGGCTACCTTTTTTATTATCAAAATTTTTTTCTAATTTGCAAAATACATTTTTTTTTTAAAGAAATATTTATGTAAAGGAATAAAATAGTTTTACGTTTAAAAGAAAATATACTTTAATTTTTTAATATTTAAATATTAAATATGAATGGAAAAAATATGAAAAATATTTTTATTCAAAAAATATATAGTTCGTGTTAATTAAAATTAAAAGTTAGTTTTTGTGAATGTATATGATTGTTTAATGCTTTTTTTTTTAATCAATTACTTTGAAAACTTTTCTAATGGAGAGAGGGGGCCATGCATGCAGAAGAAATCGACTACGAATGAAAACAGCAGCATACGTATTTGATTACTGTGTCTAACCAGTAGAAGGAGCCTCCTCACAGCACACTCAAAACTGGAGCCTCCAATTCCAAACCCTTAATTAAAAACCATTAGAAAAAAAAACACACCACTGTAGATTAGATATACAGCTTCCACACCAAAACCCTAGTCCGAATATTCATATACCCTGAACCCTATTTTAATGCACTACCATTTCTTCTAACAGCAACAGCATGCAGAGGACTCTTCATCTCACATGAGAGTTTCAACACCTCGGTCAGGTCCACTGGGTGAGCCACGTCTTGGACCCACCTAAAATGGTGCACCAGCTTGGCCACCCACAGGCTCACGGTGACCAGACCCAGATTCTTCCCTGGGCACACCCTCCGACCAGCTCCGAATGGAGCCAGCCTCAGGTCGCTACCTCTCACGTCCACGTCAGCCCCGCCCGCGCTCTCGAGGAACCTCTCCGGGCTGAACTCCAACGGGTTGGGCCAGATTTTGGGGTCGTGGGTGATGGCCCACATGTTGACCATGGCGGTTGTGTTAGTGGGGACGAGCATGCCGTTGCTGAGCTGGACATCTGATGTGGACAGCCTGGCCCAGGAGAGGAGTGGGCCCGGTGGGTGGACCCTAAGAGCCTCCTTCACTACAGCCTGCAAGTAGGGCAGTTTGGCCACGTCAGCGTCTGTCACGCTCTCGTTCATCACCATCATGTCCAGTTCGGTCTGAAGCTTGGTTTGTACCTCAGGGTGCAACACCAGTTCGGCCATGACCCACTCGGTTAACAGTGCGGTCGTATCAGTGCCTCGGAATATCATTTCCTGAAACCATAAGCTCAGTGAGTCAACTCAGTCTCAATTGTAATGACGAAGAAACGATAGAAAGATAAAACACCTGGGACGTACCCATAACACAGCAACCATGTCGTCTTCATGAAGCTTCTCTTCGCCGTCCAAAGAGAGGAGAACGTCGACGAAATCAGAATTATCAGACAGCCTGCTGGACTCACCGAGTCGGTGTTCCTGGATGATGCCTCGGACGAGTTTTCTGACTCGGGGAACGAGTTTAGAGCAACGTTCATTGATACGAAACGGGTCGTAGAAGTAGCTCAGCCATGGAAGATAATCCGACCAGTTGAAGGCACCAAGAAGCTCGAACCCTTCTTTGACCATGGCTCTCAGCTCATTGAGTTCGTTGCTATCATGCGTCGGATCGTACCTTTTACCAAACACGCTACCCATGATGTTGTTGAGAGCCGCCGCCTGAAGATGCTTCCTTAAACACACTGCCCCATGCAGGGTCTGCTCATCGGCTATGCTGCACAGCATGGCGGCGCAGTCTAGCTGACGACCAGCTTCATGGGCTGCGATGCGCTTGGGCGCAAAGAGGTGGGACGACGCAATTCTTCTAAGGAGCCGCCAGTGGGCGCCATTGGGAGCAAACCCAATGGCGCGGCTAAACATGAGGCTCTTCGCCGACTGTTTGATCGGACGATCGGCAAAGTGAGGGGAGGTCAGGATTTCACGGGCGGTGTGAGGGTCAGAAGCTACTACAACCGGAGTGGAACCAAGGCTGAAAGCCATGAGCTGTGTAGCACCTCTACTGACAGCCATAGAAGCCAGCGAGCGGTGAGCCAACCCGCGAGTGAGAGTGAGCAAGCTTCCAAAAATAGGAAGACCTCGAGCCCCAGGAATAGAAACACGCCCTCTTTCATTCCTCCTATTCTTCCAGGCGATCCCACCAACAGCAAAACCCCAAGCAACAAGCGAAGCACAGGCAAAAGCAATTAACAACGACCCCAAAACATACCCATCAAGTAAGTTTCCGGATCCAAGAAAAGCAGGAAGTGTGAACACCCACCAGTTGGTATCCTTGGAAACCAAACCCAACTCCATTACAGCATAGAAATAGAAAAGAAAGAAGGATTGACTCAGCGTAGCCAAAGGAGAAGATGATGGAGGGTAAGGAGAAGATGTGAGATGGGGGAGTATAAATAGGTGAGCAAGGGGGTTAGGTGCTTGGATTCCCGTGGAGCCTGTAAACGAGAGAGATAGATGGAGAGTGGGCTTTGCATGAGAGCATTGAGGGGTTAAAACCTTGAACGGCGCATGTCCATATGTAGACTTACAGAGAGCATTGAATGAGACCCATAGATTCTGACTAGTGAGGGTGAAAACGGCGAGCGAATTTTGGGAATTGATAGTGAGAGGGAGAGAGAGAGAGAGAGAGAGAGGAGATAGAGAGAGCTGCTGAGCGATCTGGACGGCCAGGGGCAATACTTGCTGTTCAAGGAACGCATTGAGAGCTGTGACGCGTTGGGTGTATTAAAAGGAGAGAGAGGACCGAACAGCTGAGCCAGAGAGAGAGACTGAGATAGGGTTGGGTGTATTAATGTCAAAGCTGAGAATAACTTTTTGCTACAGTTGTATTTCCTTCTCTGGTCATTTCTACGTAATCTTATATAAACTTTCAAAATAATGTATTCAAACATATTTTATTTTTTTAATCTATTATTTCGTTTTTCAATTTACCCGGTTTGCCACTTATCTTACCATTTCGCTAAAACCTTATTCGAAACAGTTTTTAAATCTAAATTAATTAATTCCTATTTAAAAATATTTTAATTCTAAAACTCGTATAATCTTGCATGTGTTAATAGTTTAATTGACATTAAAATTTGTGTTATTAGATTTTTCGCTAAACATGCCTACAAAAGTCTTTGTTAAAAATATTTAAATTTGAAGATTGTAGGAAGAGGGAAGAGAATGTAAAAAATAATTATAAAAAGAATTTTTAGTTGAAAGTAAAAATGAAATATTATCATCTTTGTTTTTATTAATTAAATATATATAATTTTAAATTACCAACATAGGTTTGAATACAATTTTTTGTTTTTATTTTAAAATTAATTTTGGATGAAATATAAAAACTCTTAAAAACTTGCATTAAAAAATAAACAAATTTAAAAACTATTTAAAAAAATTGGTGTGTACAAATTTTTTACAGACTTCAAAATTTATTTATTTTTTTTTAAAAAAAATCTACAAACATAAAATAAACATATTTTTTTGTAGATTTTTAACCATTTATATAAAAATTATTAGTATTTTCATGGTTTTTAAAACTATTTTAAAAAAATGGGTTACACATCAAATTTAAAAATCTTTTAAAATAATTTCTAGAAACATAAAGTAATCTATTTTTTTTAGTGCCTTCACTTTATAACATTTTTTAATATTTTTTATTTAAAAAAAAAAGAAATAAGAAATATATTCAAATGATACTTAAATTTTTATTTTGTCGTAAATGAAAATAAAATAGTATAAGATAAGTAATTAAGTAGAATGGGATAAATTTTTATAAATATTTTTTTATTATTTTTTTTAAAGTTTATTATGTACACTTTTTTAAAGTCAAGTAAGAAAAAAAAATAGGAAGATTTAGGGAAAAAAATATACTAATCAATAACTTAATTTGTTATTCCTAAAATTTCCAATAAATAATATTTTTATAAATATTTCCTTAAAATTTTTCAAAAGGTTAGATTAATTATAAATTTTATTTCTAGAAGATAATATTCAATTCATAAAATGGCTCACAAGTTAAGGCATGTGAAATTGAAATTAAAGAAAGAAATAAATGAAATGTGAGAGTAGTAAGTTTACATTATTATATTGAAGTAAAAGGAAGACGACAAAACAGAGAGGGACCCGGCGACCTAATGGAGAAATAAGTACGAAGGTACCCAAGCTTGGAAAGTTCTATAAAGCTGTCTTCATTATTAAATATTTTATTAATTCTCTTTACACCTCTAGGGCAGGTGCAGGTGGGGACTGGCCTAGAGGGTGGATGCTTTCATCCAAATTTAAGTGGATTTTTATGAGTGTTTAATTAAATAAAAAATAAAAAATAAATTTTTTTAATGTAGAGATTGATTGAATTTTAAAATAATTATCAAAATAACTCTTGTAGTCCACGTGGTTACTCACGCGGTGGTGGCGGAAATTTTCTCATTATTTATGTAATATAACCATAATTATCATCAAGGGGTAATTTCCTTTAGGAGGTTTAGCTTGTGTTTATTATTATTTTTTATTGAAGAGAGGAAATTAAAATATTTAATTTTTTTATTTAATTAAAAATAATTTATTGGTATTAATTAATATAATTAAAGTAAACTTATCATTGATAAATTTGATTTAATTATATATTAGTTAATGTCAATAAATTACTTTTAACCCATAAGAAAAAATAAATATTTTTATTTTTTTTATTCAGTAATAACAATCACCTTAGTGTAAATACACTTAATCATTGTTAGTTTCAAATTTCGTTAATTAGTACCCCATATATTTATATCGTTTATCAAATTTATTTTTTAAAGAGATTTTAAGTACAGGACAAGAAGTTTTTGGTGCAAATAAAGGAAAATTAGATATAGAATACAAACTTTAAAATGTTTATATATGTCAAGATAATTATTATTTTAGAACTCAATTTGTGTTAGTACAAAACATGACCGAACCTTTAATCTTATAAACTCCTTTTATTACATTGCTTTGCCCATTTCAAGTAACTGATGAAGGTGTCAAAATTACAATATTAGGAAATACCATATTTTTTTCCTTTATATATCCATTAACAAATTCAATAAATAAAAGGATAAATTTACTAATAAGAAAACAAACTTATATAAATTATATATCAAAAGAAATTCAATATAAGAAAGTAGAAGAACAACTTTAAGAAGATAAAGTTCAAAAGATAATAAAAGAAATTGAATATTTTTTTTAAAAAAGAAATTTATTCTATTTTTCCAAATGCCTTTTGGTCTAGAAAAAAACATAAGATAAGTTTATCTTACATTCAAAATTTCGATGAGTCTAAAATTCCCATTAAAGTTAGAATACTATAAACAAAAAAAATGATTTATTAATAAATAAGAAATTAATCAGACCCTCAAAATCTCATTGAAATTGTGCCACTTTTTATGTCCAAAATGTTGTTGAATTAGAAAGAGGTGTACCTAGATTAGTCATTAATTATAAACCTTTAAATAAAGTATTACAATGGATAAGATATCATATTCCTAATAAGCAAGATCTACTCAAAAGACTTCACAGTGAAGCAATTTATTCACAATTGGATATGAAATTAGGATTTTGACAAGTTCAAATCAAATAAGAAGATAGATAAAAAACTGCTTTTGTAGTCTCTTTTGGTCATGAATGGAATGTCATGCCTTTTGGTCTCAAAATGCCCCATTTGAATTTCAAAATATTATGAATGACATTTTTAACTCTCCTTTTTAATTCATTATTGTATACATTGATAATGTTCTAGTATTTTCTGATTCATTAGAAAAACATTTTGTTCATTTAAAAATGTTTTTAAAAGTAATCAAAGTAAATAAAATGACATGTTCTGCTCAAAAAATGAAACTATTTAAAACAAAAATTAGATTTTTAGGACATGAGATTTATCAAGGTAAAACAAAATTGATTCAAAAGTCAATAGAATTTGGTGACAAATTTCCTGATGAAATAAAAAATAAAAAACAATTGCAAATATTTCTAAGATGTTTAAATTATATTTCTAATTATTCTCAAAATTTGAAAATAATTTGTGAACCTTTATATAAAAGACTTAGGAAAAATGTACCTGCATGAACTAAGAATCATACTAATTTAGTCAAAAAAATTAAACAAAGAGTCAAACATCTACCATGAATTAACATCCTTTATCCCAATGCATTGCTCATTGTAGAATCAGATGCATCTAATTTATGATATGAAGACATATTAAAGCAAAAATATAATAATCAAGTATATATAATTAGATATCATTCAAGGATCTGGTTGGGGGCTCAAATAAACTATTCAACTGTCAAAAAAGAAGTTTTATCAATAGTTTTATGTATTTCAAAATTTTAAAGTGATTTGATAAATAAAAAATTTATTTTAAAAATTGATTGCAAAACTGCAAAAGATATTTTACAAAAAGATGTTAAAAATTTAGTTTCAAGACAAATTTTTACAAAATGGCAAGCTTTACTTTCAAATTTTGATTTTGAAATTGAATTTATCAAAAGAGAGTTGAATTCTCTTCCTAACTTCCTTACTTGGGAGTTTTTGTAGGGTAAGGATCCTCCTTTATCTTAATAGGTACTCCTGTTAGGCCCCAACTTCATCATCTAAGAAAACCAAAGTTTCATATGCGATGCTTTCAAAATTTCCAAATATTTGTCCTACTTTTCCAATACAAATGTCAAATTCCTTTCAACTCCCAAGTCCAGATTTTCATCATCTTCAACCTTCAAAAAGCTTCATTCAAGCTTCTAAATCAACCTCTAAAAGTATTTCTATTCAGAGTCAATCCAGCCCTAACACTATTTCAACACTACCTTCTTCTTTTTCTTCTTTTTCAACTAGTCAATATGTCAAAAAAACTTAAAATCTTAAAAATTGCTTTCATTGAGCCAGAGTTCAATTATGAAGAAATTCCTAAAATTATTCCTTATATATTTCCTCAATGAATCAACTTCAATTCCCATGATCCTTCGAAAACTTGTCAATTTTATGAGTTCATCTTAGTTGACATTGATTTAGTTGAAATTACTCATAACACTAATAAAAACAATCCTCAGAGGATTGCCTTCTCCAAATGTCAAATTCCTAAAGTCATGACCATTGATAATTGGAATAAAAAACCCTTCACTTGTAAAGCGTTTAGTCAATCTTTCCATCTCATGAGCTACAACTACATAGACTATATGGATGCTTGGTATAATATATTTTATTTACAAAGTTACCAGCATTCACGGTTTATTCAATTTTCAAGAAGATATAATACCAAATTCCTTGCTTGGTTTAAAAAATGGTGGACTCTTTTTGGTCTACTAGACTCCATATTTCCTCTTGAAATTCAATGAAAATTCAATTTCTACAAGAGTAAGACTTCATCTTAGTCAATCACTCAACCGAGACTCCTGACATTTTGTTCCAGATTAAGAATTTTCTGGATTCTTACATAGAATATTATCAAGAAGTAAGAGCAACCTCGTCATTTTTCATTATATTTCTCCAGAGAATTCAACATCAAATGGTGGGACAAATTCAATCCCGAGTTCGTACATCAACAAAAAATTTTACAAATAATTTCAAGGCCAGGATCATCAAATTCAAAGAGATTCAACAAGCTCTTCTCAAGGACCGACTCAAGCAAAATTCCAAAGTTTGAAAAGCAAATGTCAAGCTTCATTAGCAGCTACTACAAATTTAGAACAATATCATCAAAGATTTATTCAAACTCTCAAACAGTTTAGTGATAATCAAAATAATGAAGAAATTGAAGACATAGCCTTATCAAATGATTCATACGTAGACCCCGAGTTCATCCTGTATGGTGGACATATGGGTCAATCTAGATAAAAGATTTCAAGAATCTTTTGTACAACTGTATATTTGTACATTTGTTTCATTGTAAAAAAAATGCGTGTAAAATAAAGAAAGAAGAATGTGTGAAAAACACATCAAGAAAAGAAAAAAAAAAAAAAAAACTACTCAAAATAGTAGTGAATGGTGTTAAATAGTATCTAAATAGTAAAAGTTGTATATTAAATTGACAACTTTGATTTCAAAATGATAATGTGCAAGATACTTAGCCTTTCTACCTTGAGCAACCCTGTAGAAATTTAATGCTTTCATCTACAAATAAGGAAAATGATGCCAGTTGTCTTCTGCAATTATTCAAGCACGTGGATTTCATCAAGACTCAAGTCCAATATTTTTCCTATAAATAGAGATGCAATCTTTATCACAAGATAGAGGCACAGGAGCGAGCAACGAGTGTTCTAAAAAATCACCTTCTTAGCTTTTGTAATCTCTCATTTCAAAAATCTTTTCCTTTGTATTCATCTTTGTTGTCATCAACCTCGTACTCAAGTTCAACTCCTCTATAATCAAGGTATATTTTTAATACAAAAGTTATTTTCAAATTCAAATATTTGTGTTTTTATGTTCAATTTTCTGCCAATTAATTAGATAGTAATTATTTATGTTTTTATGTTTGGATTCCTTAGACATAATTAATCTTTTGTGTGCATAAATTGTTGTAAATGCTTTCATCCAAATTTAAGTGGATTTTTATTAGTGTTTAATTAAAAAAAAAATTAAATGTAGAAATTGATTGAATTTTAAAATAATTATCAAAATAACTCTTGTAGCGTACGTAAAACTCACGCGGTGGTGGTGGAAATTTTCTCATTTTTTATGTAATATAACCATAATTATCATCAACGGGTAATTTCTTTTAGAAGGATCAGGTATAGCTAGTGTTTTTTTTTTATTATTATCAAAGAGAGAAAATTAAAATATTGAGTTTTTTTATTTAATTAAACATAATTTATTAATATCAATCAATGTAATTAAAGTGAACTAATTATCGATAAGTTTGATTTAATTATGTTAGTTAATGTCAATAAATTACTTTTAGATGATAGGAAAAAGTAAATATATATATTATTCAGTCAAAAGAATAAACATCACCTTAGTGTAAATACACTTAATCATGTTAGTTTCAAAATTCGTTAATTAGTGTCTTTATAAATTTATATCATTCATCACATTTATTTTTAAAGAAATTTTAAGTAAAAATATCTTATATAAGAGTGTTTAACAATTCCCTAACACCTTAAATTTTATTTTTATTTTTAAATAAAATTTATAAATAAAATATATTTATAGAAATGCTGATCCATAAAATTTGAAACCTACAGTAACTTAGCGTATTTAACTAAACCTCAAGGTTTTTGAATAAAATTAGCCGTTATTATCAATATTAATTTTAGTTAAACCCGGTTTAATATGCATACAATGTTTTTTTACCAGTTTTAATATATAAAATAAAATAATAAATGTTAACATTGGTTTAAAAAACTCTCATTTCCGATGTTTATATTAAATATCACGAAAACAACCATTACAAGTATTATTTCGAGAATAATTTTGAAATTGATTTAAACCCATCATTGTTAATTTTGATTTTAGAACAAATTTTGAATTGGTATAAAATCATCAATTGAGAAAACTTATATTTTTAAAAAATAATATAAAATTTTCAAATTTTATATTTTTTTCTTTTGTTGTATAGTTTATTTGAATCTAGGTATGATTTCTCAAATTGGGAACAAAGATTCAAAGCGTCCCTTCATTGGAAAAAAAAAAAAAAAAACTCTTATATAAATATATATTAATTTGATTTTCCTTTTCTTTCCTCTTCCTATTTATTTATTTATTTCTATCAGAAGGTGATTTTTTTTTTTTTTTAATATTGATAATTTATATGTTATTATAAATAATATTCATTTTATAAAATATGATAAAATATGCTTAGTTTAAGTTTGAGCATTGAAATCTAATTGAACAAATCTATCTTGTTTGAATATACAAAGAATTGTATGGATCAAATTCTTAACAAGAGAGAATAAATTAGTTCAAATCAATATAGTTTGATTCGATTAGAAAATTAATTATTATTTTTTATTAATTTATGATAAAACACAAAATTTTTAAAATTGGACATACTATGGCCCTCTCAAGATCATTTTACTATAGCCCAAAAGAACGACAGTTGGGCTTCAAAATTAAATTAAGACACAGCTAAATTCATATTCCTACATTAACATCAACCTGACGAAGCTCAAGACAGCCCCCGGCCACCACCTCCAACCCAAGCTCCACACAATCTGAAACCAACCCCAATGTCTTCTCCTTCTTCCGCTTCTTCTTCTTCTTCTTCTTCTTCTTCTGACCTCATTCCTAATCTCCCAGACGACGTCGCTTTGCAATGCATAGCCAGAGTCCCCAGGTCTCGCCACCCCCACCTCTTACTTGTGTGTAAATCGTGGCGCTCGATTCTCAGCTCCTCAGACTTTTTTTCCATACGATCAATCCTCAACTGTATGCAACACTCTCTCTATCTCATCGTCAGGGTCAACTGCACTCTCAAATGGTTTGTGCTCAATCAAAACCCCAGAATTCTCGCTCCTCTTCCTCCAAATCCGTCTCCGGCAATTGGGTCCGCCTTTGCCGCAATTGGGTCTAAGATTTTCGTATTGGGTGGGTCAGTCAACGATGTGGCTTCACCGACGGTTCAGATTTTTGATTGCCGGTTCGGTAGATGGGAGTTGGGGCCCAGAATGCGGGTGGGAAGGGAGTTCGCGGCCGCCGGAGTTGTGGATCGGAAGATTTATGTGATGGGTGGGTGCTTGGTTGACACGTGGGCGAAGTCTGCGAACTGGGCGGAGGTTTTCGATCCGGCGGCTGGGCGGTGGGCGGGGGTGGAGAGTCCAGTGGAGGTGAGGGAGAAGTGGATGCACGCGAGCGCGGTGGTGGAGGAGAAGATCTACGCGATGGCCGACCGCGGCGGGGTTGTGTTCGAGCCGGGGACGGCGGAGTGGGGCGGCGTGTCGACGGAGCTCGATTTGGGGTGGAGAGGGAGGGCTTGTGTGGTGGATGGGGTGCTGTATTGCTACGATTATTTGGGCAAAATCAGGGGTTTTGATGTGAAGGAGGGGCTGTGGAAGGAGCTGAAGGGGTTGGAGAAGGGTCTGCCGAAGTTTCTGTGTGGAGCAACAATGGCGAATGTGGGAGGGAATCTAGTTGTGTTGTGGGAAGGGAAAGGAAATGGGAAAGAGATGGAAATTTCATGTGCCGAAATCGCTATTCAGAAGTGCAGTGATGGAGGCTTGCGCGGATCAATTGTGTGGTCGGATGTGATTCTTTCTGTTCCCATTGGGTCCGCCATTGTTCACTGCTTGGCAGTTGCTGTGTGACCATTGCTAAGTTGGTATATGCCTTTGCTTCAGTTGAGATTTGCATTTTATGATTATGAATTCTTCATTGATTAGCATAATGATCATATACTTATTCACTGCTTGGGAATGTTGAATAAGCTTAGAACGAATTTTAGAATTTGGGTATTTAAAATTATGGAGTATGCCATCTAGCTATACATTGGTAGAAGTTGACATTTGAATTGTCCAAGGGTTTTTTTGTTGAGGTTTAAGCTTTATGTGGGTGGTAATAGAGATTGCTGAAGTGGAGATATCATCTGTTGTGTTGTTTTCATTTTTTCCGATATTAACATTGTATGCTTGCTAATATGTAATTGTTGATAAGCTACTCTGATCGTGTGCTCACTCACGGAAATGATGTGACTGTTTTGTGTATAGAACAATCTTGAATCATAGCATGCATTCCTCTAATTATACGTGTGAAATTATTGCCTAAAATTTGCATTTCTGCTATAAAAATGCTTGGATGCTCCTCTTGGATTTGAACCATGCCGCCATTTGCTGTTTTTATGGTATTTTTCTGAATTCCTACTAGTGGAAGAGCTATTTCGGGAATTTCACCTTTCAACTTCCTTCTTTCTCTCTTCAGAATTATCTTATAGAAGGTCAACTGCTTCTGGATTTTCTAATTTTTAAAGGGTGTTTTCTTCTTTGCCTGCAAAGACATCAACAAATAATTGCTGGCCTTATGTGAAGATAAAGGAACAGTGATCAAAGCCAACTCCATAATGTCTTAACCCGTCTGCTTAAATTTCATTTTCATTCAAATTTGGCTATGCTTTAAACTATCTGTAACATCTTCAGTGCTTTAAAAACCATTGGCATTGATGTGGATTTATAATCCGACCTTCACATTAAGAAAAGGCATATCTCCATTACTAACAAAATATAATTAGGAGTCAGGACAACCAATATCTCACTATAGAGCAGATTTTATTAACGATAATGCAAGTTCACTGTTCTTAAGAAATTGTAAGTCATTCCAGTTGTGGCTCTAGTATATTATTGTTGTTTTGAGTTGTTAGTTGTATAACAATGTCATTGCTTTCTCTTCATCTCTCTCTAACAACAACTAAATGAATAAATACTAAATTAGTAGAAGCATGAAAAAGTTGTTTTTATGATTTGTTTGAGGCTTCTATATCCATCCAAGAAAGCTCTATCTATATAGCTGTGGTAGTGTTTATTCCTAGGATTCTGCTTGTATGATTTAGTCCTCCATGCACCATGCTACCTGGATAGTTTTTCCATATGTTCATTTACCATTTTGTTTCTTCCATTTTTGGGGATTCCACTAATAGAACAGACCTGAGGGGATTGAAAGTATCTAAGTACCATCAGCATCTTAAAGGAAGTGAGCCATTGGCTCTACTGCATTCTTTAGTTCTAGAAAATATTGGTTGGGGGCTTGGGGCTCATGCTTAAGACTTTTGGGATTGTGCATTTAATGATACATGATCATGAATCAGGGTAATGCCATTCTGATATCTAAATGCACATCATACACTCCCTACCATTTCTAAAGCTTTATAAGTTATAACCCTTAACATATTTGCTCTGTTGCTACTTTCAGGTTTGTATATTATATTGTTCTGTAAATAGCCACAAAATCTTGGTCTCTGAACATGGAAAGAAAGTACAAATTCAATTTCTTTCTCCTCCCTCACCAGTTAGGAATGTGGGAAACTAATTCTATTTGGTGTTGAATTAATTATGCTCCTGAGCAAGCTACTGCCATCAGTCAGACAATGGTCCAGAAGAGCTTCCTTGTATGCGGTTTGGGAAATTTCCTGACACCAGAGCAGTTGCAGGAGTTACTCAAAAGAGGTTAGCTAGAGTTTAGTTCCCTCACCTTTTCTTGCCAATTTGGTTGCCCGTAAGTTCAAGTTCATTAAGTTTTTATTAGTTGTTGTATTTAAGGAATTTCTTCACAATAATATTTAGAATCTCTGTTCATTTACATTAACTTGATTTATTAATGTTTTTTAATGCTTTTGATTTACCCAATTGGTAAGCAACATTTTACATTGAACCAGATTAAAAAAAAAAAAAATCAGTAGTATTGTAGATTCAAAAATGAAGGAACAAAATAAATGCTAACAAGGATAAAATTATATGGTCAGGCTAGAGAGAAATCACCATCAAAATATTGTGCCTAAAGCTGTAGACATCATAGGGTACTGCATATATGTTGGCATATCCTGCATTGAAATTCTAGGATGAGTGTGGAACACCATATTCCCCCATCTGTTGCATTGAAGTTGTAGGATCAGTGTTAAATGCCATATTTGCGGACACCCCCATCTGCTGCATTGAAGTTGTTGGATCAATGTTGAACATCATATTTTTGGACGTTCCCATCTGCTGCATTGAAGTTCTCTGTGATGAACGTCAAACACCATATTCTCACACACCTCCATCTGTCAAAGTGACTGTTTCCATAAGGTCCATCTCTTATGGTTTTATCCATTGTACACAACTTACAGCTATGGATGGACCCTATAGAAACAGCTGATTTTGGCAACACATGCAAAGAGGCCCAGATACTAGGTGGCAAATTTTTCCGAGTTAATCAACAAAAGAAAATCTGTATTTCTCTCTTGGTATTGAAATTGACATGTTGGTTAGCAAGACTGGAGACTGGATATTATCCAAGAGAGTTTTGGATTTTTTGAGAGCAGCATTCTTGAGGATATTCAGATGGGTATCTTATTTAGCTGTAAGATCTTTATAAGCACTGTCAACTTAGGTTTGAAAAGAGTCACTATTGGATCCTTTAAAAGCATTGTGTTCATACAAAGGCTTTTGTAGTGTCTGTTCTTATATTGATTGAATTCCTGTACTTTTGAATACAGATGCTATTTTCCTAGGCTTTATAAAACACATTATTTCTTGAGGTCTTGACAAACTTCAATTAAAATCTCAGGTGCTTTTACTCTGTGTTGTTTTCAACTACTTTAGGAACAGAGAAAAGTGTTCTAATCAAAACTAAGCATCTTAAATTTTGTTCTTAAAAGAAAACTATAGGCTTTATGGCTTGCTTAAGGAGCAGAGCTGAGTCACTCGAAGTAAATAAACTAGTTTTTGCGGTCTACAAGTTTGATGTGTATTGTAGGTACTGTCAAACTTGGAATTTTGTTCTTCAATGTAAGGCAAACCAGCTTCAATCAATCAATTATTTGGCTGAAACCCCATCCACCTTCAGAACTCTGATAGGCTTATTTATTTAGATAATGAATCTGTGCCCAGTTTCCATACAGATGACAATCAAGTGAAGATCATTTTGATTCCATGCAAGTGTTTGACCAGTGCCATTCAAGAGTTCTTACAGTTGGGAGGTCAACGAATTTTACATCTAGCCCAGAATCATCATCCTTAATAACACATCCAGTCCAGTCTACCATCTCTTACAGTTAGAGGTAGCTTCTGCTACCATGGCTTCTTCAGCACTTCCATTGGCACTACTAACCTTGAGAGTTGAAGGAGCCATGGATGAAGTGCCCTGGGAGGGGGAACCCCCCAACTGCATCAACACTCACTGCTATTTACTGAGTCATCTGTCAATCCTCCACATAAACTGAAAATTTTTGTTCCTCACTGTCCAAATGTTTTTCCAAGGAAACAGAAATGAGCAAGCAGGATTTAAACCTGTCAGCAAAATGAATAATCGAGCACTTCTGACAAAAGGTTATATCAATATATATTGGTAGTATTACTAAAGCCAAACAAAATAACAGAGAATCCTTTTTTCCTTGGAAAAAAAGAAATCAACTTGTATTTTTAAAACGCTAGTTCCACGTAAAAATTTTAAGATAAAAAGTGAATTCATATTTTCTTTGTATTTTTAAAAGATAAATTCATTTTAAAAATAAAACAAGTGACGAAATATTTAATTTTTAAAAATTATTCATATATTTTTAAAGAAAATTCAAGGTGTCTTGGGTTGGGTTAACTGGGACCACATGGGCTTGAACGGCCTTTAGGTCTCGTACCCTGGCGCGCCCCTTTATGGCAACCATCGATGAGCCCTGGTTCGGTATAGGCTTCATATGATGATTTATGGATTTTGCACTTTTGGGTTTCTTTCTTTCCGTTTTTTAGGTAGTGTCAGTTGGAAAAAAGTGCAGTCTTAAAAATGTTAACTTTTAATATTTTCAACCTTTTTAAAATGGTAATATGTATATTTTATTTTATTTTACTTTTAAGGTTTTTAGTTCATTCAATTAATTGTAATGTACGGTTGTGATTATTCAAGAAATAGATATTATAAATTTAGGTCTTACAGTTTTGATTTTCAATGCTTGAAGTGAAATTGTAAAAGACTTAACCCTGGAGATTAATTTCGACAATATTTTTAATGCAATTTTACGTCTCCATACCCCTTTTCCCAGCATTGGGACCAAGAAAGGAACGAGAGGGATGAGGGTATCCTGCTTTTGGCATGGGCGGAAGCTCGAATGATGGGAAATTAGCTTTGTAGTAGGCCACAGGCCCTTAATGATTCCATCGTCATGCTTGGGCTGTGGAGGCTCTCAATCACGCATATGATTCCATCAGACACTCTTTCATGACCCTGATGAATTTGATTTAAGAGTGTCTAACAATATTTATATCTAAAATTGCTTTTAATAAAAGCGTTTTTTTTTTAAGGATTTTGAGAAGAACTACTCATCATATAATTATTCAATAAACACTAAAAAATTAATTTTTAAAAAATATTTTTATATTTTTAAAAATATTTTCTAAATTTTGTTAGATATTTATTTTTTTTTTAAAAAAAATACTTTTTAGGTCAAAAATATTTTCTAAAATTATTATTAAATAAATTTTAAGAGTGAATTTGACAATATTTTTATTTGAAATATTTTTAATTGAATAATTTTTTTTGAATGTGTTTTTAAAAGAATCATTTATCAAGTGTTTTTCTAAAAATACACATTGATGATTTTAGTATCCCTGTTGGTCGAACTCTATTAGACATCATATGGAATTGGATTTTGATTAGGTTGAACTCACATCCACTACCAACCCCACCGACTTGCTTGAGATGCTTAACTTGTCCATAAAACAATATAATGAAACAAGAGAGATATATTATAAACAACTTTCCTTCACACCTACACCCTCCACATCTTTTAACATCATACCCATAACATTATCACATTTCACGTTTATTACATGCACTTTTACAAGTAGTTACTGCACTCTATTTGACAGGCAATCAAGCCATACGTTTGAATAAAGAGATGAGCAAAGAAAGCAACACGTGCAATATCCCTTTAAAAAAATAGAAACACCACATGCGCCATTTTCTTCCACCAAAACTAAAAGCACCAACAAGGGAGGATCGTTGGCCCCAAGATTAAATAAATCATAAAGCACTAAAATGTGTCTGTAAAAGAGACCAAGGAGGTAGGTTACAATGTTGCAATGTCCATGCCATTTTCCCCCTTTAGAAAGGCCTCAATTTGTAGAAGTGCCTGAAATGGAATGTAAAACTCGAGTTTTAGAAATGCTTCCAAGAGCTGTATTATGTGTGTGCCTGTGGAGAGAGAGAGAGAGAGAGAGAAAGAGAGAGAAACCTCGATGGCAATAACAGTTGGTGTGAGATTGGTTACGTCTCTGTGACCCAATTTGGCTGCAATCTCTGAGTATAGCAGAAACAAATTTACATTCTTCAGTACTTACAAAGTAAATGCTCCAAAAAAAAATGGTGGTTGTGTGTGGAATTCAGATGGAGGAGCGATTTGGGAATTGAATATGACAAGCATCATGTGCCATGGATTGTCATCAAGAGATTCTGAAAATCCCATTCTTAAATCCTACCAGGAAATATTGGAGAAAAGCAAACTATTAAAACTTTGTTTGGAAAGTGTTTCCGAAAACAATTTTAAGAACAATTTTTGAAAACTTTTCTTTAATGTTTTATAGAATAATAGTCTGTCTGGAGATTTGAAATGTTCTTTACACATTTTCTATGTTTTTAAATATATTTTAAAAATAATTTTTATCTGTAATACTTTATTTTTAATCATTCTCCATATTTATATATTTATTTTTTAAAACAATCTTTAAAAAGTAAATGAAAACAATTAAAATATGTTGTCTAAAAACATCTTATTTTCTGTTTTTAAAAACAAAAAATTGTTTTCTATTTTTTGATATAAAAAACAGGGCTTAAGCTTCCAGGCTCCAAGATCTCTAAGATGGAATTGTTCAAAAGTTGAGTCCTATGAAAACAAGAAGATGAAGGTCCAGGCAAACATACCTTCCAGGGAAACCCTAGCATTGGCGTTGGCATATGCATCACCCCTTTCCTTCCAAAGGTTGGATAGACGTGTGAGAGTCTGCAGTGGAGTTGACAGAAGTAGTGGAAATAGACCCAGACTTAATTGATTACCCATGAAATCTAATCCAAAAGAGCCATCCTGGCGGATGCACCCTGTATAGCAGTAAAGCACTAAAGCACTAAAGCTACTTACCCTATTGTAAGCATCACCAGAATCATGATGCAAAAGGGGTCGAGAATTAGTTCCTACAGCTGAGATTCTCCGTGCCAGGGCTTCCAAAGGTACATCTAACCAGACACTAATTCCTTTTGCCATGTATTTCCTGATTCACCAGAAGCTGTGTTAGTTTGCACAACTGACATGTGCACTGCAAATCCCACCATGCAAACAGAAAATACAAGAGATTTGCTACCATTATTTCCATTGTCATACCAGTTGATAGGCCGAACAACAGCACCTCCACCAGTGGAAACAACCATATGGCGCATTAAAGACAGGTTCTGCAATGTCTCAGTCTGAAAAGCAAAAGTGTAATCATTAACTTTTGATTTCAATAATGGAAGGAGGAATTGCCAGCAAATGTATAAAGTTGGATAGCAAATATAAATGATAGTGGAACTAATGCTATTTGCTTTTAGTTATTAATAATTGTAGAAGACCAACAGATACAAATACAACAACTCTAAAAGAAGTTCAAAAATTTGGTTGCTTATTTATTTGACTTTAAATACATGTTGAGAAATACAATTAATTCATTATACAATAAAACGAGAGCCTAATCATTTTAAATATTCCGTGAAACAGTGTGAGGGGTGCAAAAGAGGGAGAGAGAGAAGAAGAGACAGAGAGACATGTACCTCTTTATTTCTGAAGAAGCCCTCGCCATAGAGGTTAAATATTTCAGCTACAGAAGTTCCCTTGACAGCCAGCTCCACCAATGTGTCACTGAGGCACCCCAAACACAGTACAATCTCAATATTATTTATAAACTGCTAGTCAAGTGGACTCTTTGCACAGTAACTGGCATTTCATGCAGGAAGTGGTACCTCTAGAAGGTCCCAACTCCAACCCAAGGATCTAATGCCCCAAAAGTAGACAAAATCCCCTGAGATGAGGAACCCCCAACCATACCAACATTCACTGCTATTTACTAAGTGTGTCATCTAACAATACTCTACATGAAGTGAAAATTTTGTCCCTCACTCCTTAAATGTTTTTGCAAGAGAACAGAAATGAGCAAGCATGGTTCAAACCTGTCGCAAAATGAATAACCAAGCACTTCTGACAAAATCTTGCCAATAGTTGTTTTTCCAGAACCCATCATCCCTGCATTTCACGTACAATCTAGTCAACTACAAGAGTAACTTAAACATGACTAACTACAAAATCTAAAGGACACAGATACAGGAACTGACCAACAAGATATATACAGCGTCCATCTATATATGGCAGAATCTCTTGTGACTTATCCTGCAATTTTATTAACTTCCAATTAGATGAATGCACAAAACCATCTTAGAGAACCCAATAACACTAAGCCCAATATTTCATTTTTTAATGCCATTCTTCATAAAACCATTTATCACATATACAATGCCAAAATACTAGTGAACAAGAAAGGGTGAAGCTCAAACCGGGCATCATTCCATACCTTCAAAATCAAAGCCTCGTCTAAAGAAGGAGGAAAACTTCCAGATTCCAATATTGGAGCTACAAAAATAATATTAGAAATAAACTGTCAACAATCAAAATGAGGAAGGGTGTTACGGAAAACCATGAGAATGCAGACCTTATTCCTCATTTCAAGAAACTTTTTCTTTGCTCTAAGATTGAAATTAGATTTTTATCTCAACCATAGCAGATGAAAGCATTTCTTAATAGGAAGACATGACACAAAGGAAAATACTACAGAACTTTGAAATAATAATGCACTTAAATATGCCCAATAGTAATTCGCGCAATTCCTTCACAAACAAAATCCAAGAAAAATAAAAGTAAAAAACAATAAAAAAAATAAAAATGTTGATCATACAAATGTTTCTTGGCAACATTATGGCTGAAACGTCTTTAGTCCAAAATGTCTAGAGCACAAGTACCACTATTTTCACATAAGCCATCTGCCTCCCATCAGTAAGATTGCTCCATATGTAAGGGATTCTATACCAAATTTCTAATCAGCCATACATCCATATTTGTTAGCAGCAACTCTTTTCCATATCCTATTAGTCTCTTTACTGAACTTCACAAGCAATTTAGTTAGCACATTTTGCTTGCAGCTGTCTGTTCCACACTGAATCTGATATCATCATGCTGCTTACCATCTAGCCAGATGACATAATGGAACACCTTCCGGTTATTCTACACAAAGTCTGAAATTCCTTAACCCTATAAGAAATTGACATAGAAATGGTGAACCAGAAAAGGACAAAAACTTTTATAAGCATTAACATATGACCTGCGAAGAAATAGTATTTCAATGATTCAAGTCCTCAAAGAAAAATTTTCTCAGCCACCTAGATCTCTACTGGAATTCCTAAATAGATAGTCCTGGCCAATAGAATACATGTCATGGAGTATACTCCATAAGCAGTTCCAACTTCCAACAACTGCAACAAGCACTTCTACTAAGAAAAGCTCTTTGGAAAGCAATCAGAATAGTCAATCAAACTCCAACTTCCAATGCTGTCACCTCCTCTTAAAAAAGCCATCATCCAGCTAGGGATATATGATCCTCCGCTTTTATCCCCTTCCTATTGCCATGAAATCCACTTCTCTGCTTCAGAAATTTCCCTCTTAAAAGGTCCACAGAAAAGTTTTAAGAATCAATCTTCCATCCCCATTTTCAGAGGGATTGGGGCAGAGTACCAACTACCAAGGTGTGCAGAATTTTATATAAAAACAGCCCAAAAATAATATTCTCATAATAATGAACTTTTCAAGAAGATACCACAAATCCTATCAATGTTATCTTGTTGAACTTCACAAGAAGATACTATACATCCTCTCAATGAAGGTGAATCACAATACCATGTACAAAAAGAAGAATCAAAATCCTAGTGAGAGTTAGATTTGATTTCTTTAATTATGAATTTTTTTATTCCTATTCTCAGTCTAAAAAACAATCCAAACACAAGGTTAAGGATCCAAAATCATGAGGAGGGGACACTGCAATTAAAATTTAAAATTACGGTACTATCATTTATAAACATTTCTTGGAAAAAAAAAAAAAAAATCTAAGAAACTTTTTTTTTTTTTTTTTTCATTCTTCAAGTTTCAAGTAATCCACAAATAAAATGAATTGTTGGTCATCAATCATGTAGCTAATAAGTAACCAATAAAATGTGTCATAATTACCTGGAAAATTTCTGTAAGAACCAGAAGCCTCCGAAGCAACATGTTTTTGCCAATTTGAAGTCCTTCTAGGTTGAAAATGACAAGAAATAGGATGCCCGTGCTGCTCTCTTAATTTCTGAGAGAACGGCAAAGAAACACTCGGTCTCCTCGCGAATTTATCCGTGTCAATACATGCAGAAAATTGCATCTTTAGTGCAATTTTGACCTCCATTCTTCTTCTTTTACAACTCCTAAATCCTCAAACAACTCGATTTCACTACAACATGAATCAACTTTCAAGTAAATTGACAGTTATGGAAAGGGTTTCGCTGCAAAAACGCAGACGTTCCATCAATTGATCACAAAAACATGAACTTTAACCCTAACATCCCGTTTAGCTGCCGAGACAAATCCAGAATTTTACAATTAATTGGGGGTCGGAGATGGCGGTTATAAGTTTCCAATTTGTCTAATCTCTTCTCCCCAATTTCTCACCAACCAATCAGGACATTAGCTGCAACTAATGCAGATCGAATACAGAGATAAGCTCAAAACCGAATCCAAAAACAAAATGTTGATTTGACTGAGCTTTTGTGAATTCCCCAAGATTCAAAATATTTCTTGTCCCGGACCAACCAGAGGCAAATGATCCAGAATTTCAAAACCCAATATATACATTGAGAGAGAGAGAGAGAGATAATTTTATTTTTCAAACCAAAAAAAAAAACTGAATTTAGAGAACATACCAGAAAAATGAATCAATCAGATTGAAGAGGATGAAAGAAAAATTGCAGAAAACTGAAGCAGACGCCTCTCTTCTTTCAGCTGTTTCAACGTTTCTATGTCGTTCACTTTCTAAGTTCCCACACAATATATGGTAGGGCGGCGCGGGGCCACCTACCACTGATGTAATTCGTTGCCTCCGGCTTGCCCTTAAATTTAGGGACTCTTAATCCTGTTGCAACTTGCAAGGTAAAAAGGAACGGTAAACAAGCTACAAGCATTTTAACAACAATTTAAAAATTATGGCAATTTTAAAAAATATTTCTCTCCTCAATCCATGTTGGGTGCAATATATTTGAAAGTTATCTTTTAAAAAAATTATTATTATCTTTCTAAAAATATAACTATAATTTTTTAATTGATACAAAGTTTCCCAAATTTAGTCATAATTTTTAAACTATGTATTTTAATAAATATTTTAATTTGTTTTTTCTAAATCCCTAATATATAATATTGATGTATCACAATGAAAATACAAAGTACTAATATTAAAATTAGTAATAGTCAATCTTTGTATTATGTATCAGTTCGATATTATAACGAGACTCTGAAATTTAAGGATATTATTTAATGTGAGATTTTTTTTTCCTTTTAATTTTGTTGAAAAAAAAAAATTAAGGGCCTTTTTTAGAATAATATTTTATTTTAATAAAATAATTATTAGTATAATCAAATAATATAATTAAAAATAAAAGTTGCATGATTTTTTTTCAATTGAATGTCATTTCTGTTTAAGAGCGTCTAGAAGTGTTTTTAGAATAACGAAATGTTTCCTCTAAAAAAATGTTATAAATAATTTTTTAATATGTTATTTTTCAAAATTTTGAAAATATTTTTTAAATTTTATCAAACATATAGGCTATGTTTGATATCCTTAAAATTTGAGAGAAAATACAAATATAAAAAATAAGAGAAAAAATAGAATAAAAGAAAAAAGTGAAAGAAAATAAAAAAATAAATTTAAAATTAATTAATTAATTTTATTTACTATATCAAACTCATTTAATTTATTTTAAATTATAAATATAAAGGTTAAATAATTTAAAAAATAATAAGTTTTTAATTAATTTTAATTATATCTTTTTATATATATATTTTTTTTCATAAGACAATCGAATATAAAAAAATATTACATATCATTTTTTTTGTAACATTTATTTTTTTAGTATTTTTTGAGAATCAAACATAACCCTAATATTTTTTAAAAAATATATATTTTAAATTAAAAATATTTTATAGAATTACTGTAAAATAAAATTTAAAACTTATTACATCTTGTGATTTTGCACAATATGTGAATTTGAAAATTGGACACTATTAAGATTTATAAAATATTTATGGTGTGTTTGTGTAGGGCAATTAAAATTAAAATTTTATTTGGAACAATAAAGTAGAATGTATAGAGAACACTTTTAACCTAGTTGGAGGAAACTTTCTCCAACAACAAAATATATTAAAAATATTTCGTATGGGGATGTTGTTGAACTTCTTACGTAAGTATAAGAAAACAATTATAAACACAAATACTATTAGATTCCTTTTGGTAAGGAATTTTGTATTCACATGTGAAGAGTTGTGCCGGAAAACGAAAGTTGCCTATTATACATCATGTAATAGAAACTAGAAAAGAACAAGAAAAAAAAAACGAGGATGTTGCTATGGGTGGGAAATGTGGATAAGAAGAAAGGACATGAGTCAGTGGAGGTTCGGTAGGGATGCGTTGAGGATAGGGATGAGATTTGAAGTGGGACAGGCCACCCAACTCAGGGCTAATGCGTGGTTGGAATTTACATGGTAAATTTATTATTTATCCTTTTTTTTTCTTGTGGGCCTGCCTGAATGAGGATATATGCCCATAACTTGATTCCTCGTCTCTATCAAAATATCACTAATCCATCCATTGTGTCAGTACTTTGTATAATGAGGATCTTCTCGTCACTTCATATCCCACTTTATTTTTCCTTTTTTGTTTAAACAATCTTATTTCTTTGTATCGATTCTCTTTTTTTTTTTTTCTTTTTTTTTTTCTTATTTTCCTTCAATAATTCATATTATATTTAAATTAAATGTTGATTTTAAGTCAATTGGAGTCGAATTCGTCCAGCTTAATGGAAGTTATATGAATTTCCTCCCTTTTTGGTGCCTCTCGAAGAATCCGCCCAACGGAAGCAAAACTGGGTGAATTCCTTTCCTACACAAAAGGATGTCTGAAGGATGGTTCGAGCACACTCCTTCGAAGTTTAAGTCAAACAAAAATAGTTCAAGCTACTTAGTGATAGAAAATAGGTGTATGTGTGACACTTACCTCGTTTGTGCTTTTTGGAAGGTTTATATAGTGTTAACGAGAATGCTAACTAGACACTTTAATTTTTTTTTTATAATGATGATTGTTCTGTAGGCGGTTAGGTAATCATCACTATTTTGGGTGCCTGATAGGTACCATCAGCTAACGTGTCATGATCTTAGACGGTGCAATTGTCTATCCCTTCAGCCTGTTGATGGTATGGGGTTATGTGTGGCAATTAATTATCATGGACTTAAGGACTAGAAGAGATCTCGTCAGCCATGTCAGACGTGAATGATCATGCATGTCAGTGAGTCTTGAAGGCTTGATTGGACAGTCCTATCTGTTTAGGAAGTCTGGTCTCTTCTTACCATCTAGTTCTACAGGGAAAAATGGCCTCCTTATACCTGGTATTAGATGAAACTAATCGTAGTCGGGATGGAATGATCCAGATGGATTACATACTTGTATTAGTCAATCAAGGTATATGAGTTGGAAAAGGGACACGTGGAGGGGAGCCCCCACCCTCGACATAACTATAATATTTATGTGAAACTGGTTACGTTGGCAGGGACAAATAAATAGGAATTAAATTTGGAACATATAAATAAACGTTTTTTTTAGAACAAATTAAACATGCCAGTGGGCCCTTTTGGGCCAGGAGTCAAGCCTTTGAACACTGTTCCGGTCGACCCGGTCAAAAATGCCGGTCAGCCCACCAGTAGCACAGCTACCCACCCAACAACCACGGTCCACGGTTTTATTGGAAGAAAACGGAGATAGCTTTCAATAACGTGTGCTACATTTATTTTTATTTTTTTCTTAAATTATAAATAAATAAAATGTAGCATATTTTTAATTTTATAAAAACTGTATTTCATGTTATTAAATTTATTATAGAATTATCTTTTTCAAACATATTTATTGTTTAGGTGTGGATACATTTTTTACAATAAAAAATAATAGTAACTTTAATTTAAAATATAAAATATTTGTAGGCATATTTTGAAAATAATATTAATTTTAAAAAAATTAGATATTAAAATTGTTTACTATATAAGAATGTAAACAAATCTAAAAATAATTTTTGAGAGTATAAAATATATTTATATTTTTTATAAAACTTTTTTTTATTTTATATTAAAGTTAGGATTATTTTTATTTTTTAAAAATAAAAAATATTAAATAATCATATGATACAAAATATTATTTAATTACAAAAATTAAAATTAAAAAAAAAATGCCTTTCATTGTCCTTAATTGTTCTCATGCACATATATTCTGAATTTTATTTTATTTTTAATATTTATTTATTTATTTAGTTATTTTTCCCTTTGGATTCATTCCACCCAAATTTTGGTCTATTAAATATGTCAATAGTTTACGAGTCATACGACTCACCTACTTCGCCAAACCGGGACCATTCCCGGGATGGATAAAATATTGGGTTGAACTCTATGAATAAATGGATGCGATCATTGACATTCTTCTTCAAGTTGAAGTTTTTTTTTTTGTTTTTTTTTCTTTTTTCTTATTTATTTATTTATTTATAATGGATACCCCATTGTAAAATATAATATATAGGATTGTAAGTTAGGTGGATTGAGTATGGGCGGTGACAAATCTGAATTCAATCCAAATTAAGAATAATTAATTTGATATAACTTAATTTAATAACCTCTAATTTTATATGCTTAAATACACTCTTACCTAACCTAACTTTAAATTGAGTTCGGATTAATTAGATTATATTGAGATTGATTGGATTGTATAATTTAAAATTTATTTTAAATATTTTTAATTTTTTTCAATATATTTATATCCTAATATAAATACTAAACAAATAAAATTTCAAGATTATAAGGGATATGATATAGATGTTGATTTAAAAATAAAAATTATATTACATTTCAATACTTATTAAAACAATATGAAATTTCTGTTACGTTATTTGTAAAATTTTCAATAATTTAAAATTGAATAAATAAATTTTATTTATCTATTAATAATATTCATGATTAAAAAATTAAAATTTATAAATAAATAATTTCAAAATATCTTATTCAATAAAAAATTTCTATATATGTTAAATAATACATATATTAATATCAATTTACAATATATTTTATAAATATATTTTTAATTATTATTTTGTAACTACAAATTGAATTTTTAATATAAAATATTTATTTTGTAAAATAAGTAATATAAAAATAAAAAAATTAATAAAGAATAAATTTATGATAGATAATATGTGTATATCCGATATCTAAATTTAGGATTAATATTAATAATTGAGATATAATTTAAAGCCACCAACAAGATCTCATTGCCGCGTCAGCTTTAATCAAATTCGTCAACACTAATATAATATATACATCCTATGATGTGACATATTGGTTGGTGGATACCATAATTTAATTTTGGGATAATAATAATTATGGCCTTTGACTCTATATAATTGGGCCAAAGTCCATTTATATTTTATTTTCCATCCCATCGCCTTCAAAATTTGATATAAATGTTGTGAGAGATATTTGACTCTATAAAAAAAAGTCAAAATTATGATTTTTCTTTTACAAAAAAATAAAATAAATGATTTCTCTATCTTTGTATGACAAGTGGATGGGAGGAGATAAAGGATTTTTAAAAAAAAAAATTAATGAAATTTACTTTTACTTGAGATAAAAAAAAATAAATAAAAATAGCATATTTGGCAAAAATGATTTATTTGAAACAAAAATTTCACAAAATAATTTTATTCTCAAAATAACTTTTAAAGTAGTACATCATAGTTGGTAAGTATGATTTTGATTTTTTTTTAATGGTCAAAATCGTAATTGGTGACTATAACTTTAAATTTAAGTTTAAAACCGTAGTTAGTGACTATGATTTTAAACTTAAATTTAAGTCATAGTCACTAATTATGGTTTTATATTTATTTATTTTTTTAAATTGTAGTTATTAATTACGGTTTTGTGATGAAAAAAATAAAAATAAAATTTTTAGATCTTGTGGATGTCTAAATGATTAAGGTACATTAGTTTAAAAATTATTTTGATGAGAGGTTTAATTAGTGAATTATATTTTTCAAATATATTATTTTTGCTCAAAACTAAAATAAATACATGTTTGCTAAACTCTCATAACATTATTGCACCGACCTTATCATCACAACAATCATCTTCCACAAAATTGACATGACAAAGATAGATTTTAAAAAATTATTTTTTAAGTTTAGATTCTAGGGCTAATAACCATTTGGAGCTCCTTTATCGGTCAATTCATGATTTATAAAGGCGGAAAAAATTATAATAATATTATTTGATTTATTAACATAATATAAGTTATTGAACCTTATTATATATTAATAGGCAAAACTTAATTTCGTTCTCACTATTAATAGTTATGAAATTTATTTTAATTTTAATTTTTTATATTATTAATGATGAATAAAAAAAAATAAAAGAATGTATACCAACTATATATAGTCCTTGACAAAATTATATATTATTTGGTCAATTCATGATTTATAAAGGCGAAAAAAATTATAATAATATTATTTGATTTATTAACATAATATAAGTTATTGAACCTTATTGTATATTAATAGGCAAAACTTAATTTCGTTCTCACTATTGATAGTTATGAAATTTATTTTAATTTTAATTTTTTATATTATTAGTGATGAATAAAAAAATAAAAGAATGTATACCAACTATATATAGTCCTTGACAAGGAGAAAAATGTCAGGATATATCGAAGATATATTATATATCGGGAGGGGTCGACACGACGATGATATATTGTGTATCGGGAGGAGTCGACACGATATTTCGTGAAGAAAAATAAGAAAGTAGAAATTTCTACAGTGCACCCGCTACAATGCACTATCAAAATTCTTTTTTTTTTTTTTTTTTTTTTTGTCGTTGAAGGGATTCGAAACCCAAACAAAAAGTTTAGGGTTTAATACATCCAACCACCAAGGCAAGCTTGCCCTTTGTTAAGTAGATTGCACTTAAAATATATATTCAAAGTCATCATGTAAAAAAAAATTTTAAAAGAATATTTTAGAGAGCAAATTAATTATAATTATTTTATAATTAAATACAAATTTTTTTTTTAATTGATTACCAAAAATATAAAAATTATCATAATAATTGTCTTCATAGTGTTTTTAATATCATTAATGAATTAATTATATATTAAAAAATTGTACATATGTCATATTTTATTTTATATTATTTAATACAATTGAATTAAATGGATCATAATTTTAATATTAATAGATTTTTAAGTTAGACATATTATAATCAAATATCATAATATTATTAAGAAATAATATTTAATATAATTTAATAATAAATGTACACTTATAAAATTCATATTTTTATCGATGCATACGATATTATTATCAAATATGATAAATCCTATTATAATATATCAAATTCTTTAATAAAATAATTTTAAAATATCTATTATACTTCTAATTACATTTTTATGAAAATTTTCTTGTATTTTTATAAATTTTGATCAATTTTAAGCTTATCGATATTTTTTTTTAAAATATTCATTGATATATATATAAAATCGAAGTATCGATATATTTATGATTATCGATATTTTTACTATTATTCTCGATAGGTAAATAAATAAATAAATAAAAGAAATATATACCACTTAGCATGATTTTCACTTGTGTCAGGTGATGCTTGGACCCTTGTCGAATTCGTGGGTTAATTTTAGCCACAATCTCACTCTACTGTTCACCAACCTAGCAATCACATCAATCTCCTACCTACCACCACCCACAGACAATAGACTTAATTAATATCGTTCATTAGCTCCGCTGATTCCTGCATCACAATATTTAAATATAAATAAATAAATAAGGATACTGTTAGTGTATGATAAACAATGTTATTAGCCGGCTAGCCTCCTCCTAGCATGGACGGAATCACACCTGCAACAAGAGTATCCCGGTGATTTTTTTCGAGTACACCCCTCCAAGCTTATGTTAAGCAAAGGAGAGTTGAACAAAAAGTCATTGAAATTTGATTACATACCTTTATTTCGATATTTGATGGTTTTTTATCTTTAGTCAAATCATAACCATAACGTGCTCCTCGCATTTCAATTGTCTTAGCCTTTTAAGTGGCTTGCGTAACGGTTTCTGAACTCTAGGGCATGTTTAGTTGTTATTTTTGAAAATTATTTTAAAAAATAATTTTTGAGAATAATTTTTAAGAATAAATTTTTATATTTTTAGGAAAAAAAAATTGTGATTCAGAATTAAATTCTGAAAAATAGTTGTTATTTAAAAAAAAAAAAAAAACATATTTGATTGAGTTAATAACAAAAATAAAATAAAAATTATATTTGAAAGTAATTTTTTTAATTAATAAAGTATTTTCTTCCATTAATTTGATATTATAAAATATATAAATAATTTTCATATGCATAATTCATTTAAATTAAGAAAAAAATTATTATATTTTAAAATTTTTACACCAATTATAATTTTCTTAAACAAATAATGAATTTATAATAATGTGTAAGTATATTAATTTCAATAATTTAAGGAAGAAGAAAGGGTTTACAGGTGGGGGTGTGGTGGTTGGATGGAGCTTACCTTTGTAGAAACACCAAAAATAACAAAAAAAACACAAAAAATAATCTATTATTTGAACAGTGAAAAAATAATGAAAACATCTTTTTATTGTTTTCAATAAAGTGGTTTTTGAGAATATGAAAAACATAAAAAATAAAAGCATACTCTATTTTTTAAATAGGTTTTTTATGTTTTTTATTTTCAAGAATAGAAAATAATTATTAAAAATAGTAACCAAACGGACACTAACTTCTGTCATTATACTTAATTTTGATGCTCTCAATATTTTCAGTATTTAGTGTTTGACAGACAGTAATATGCAGTGTCAGACAATTTTTATTCGCCCATATTGCTGAATATTTGTCCATATCATTGGACGAACGGAAAAAGATACAGTTGCAATGAGGTGAGCATTGCATAGATACGTTTTCTATATATATATATTTTTAAATATTTTTTATATAAAAACAAAATATCTTAATAAAAAAATATAAGTGTATTTTATATTTTTAAAAATAATTTAAAATAGTAAAATCTTATTTTTTAAAAATAAAAAAATTTAATATAATTTTTAAAGAATTTTTGCATATTTTTAGTTTTTTATTTTAAAATAAAATACCATTCAAACGGAGTGTATATTCAGTTGAGTTTATTCACTTTATTGGTACCATGCTTGAATGATTTTGAGATGAAGCCAGATTAATAAGTCTTGTTGTTGAGTCTTGGGAGCCTGAGTCCACTCTGAAACTCAAGCCCAGAAGAGGCCTACCTTTTCAGGCCCAATGGGCTATTTGCAGATTTCTGTGCTCTCGTCCTCGCCAGTTGTGCGTGGGTGCATCCAATCAGACAGGGTCATTTTTCCTGTGCTTCAGCCATGGCGACCGGGATGCAGAAAACCAAAGACATCGAAGATGAGGTTTTATTCTTCTCGACTATCTCAAACCCTTCTTGATTACTTCCATTTCCGCACTCTTGTTTGGTTACTGGGAAAATAGGAGAATGGAAAAATCGCAGGTTTCGATGGAATGAACGGAGAGCTAGGCTCCGTGTACTCCAGCAAGAATTTTTAAAGAAAGAAAATTCGGATTTTCTTAGGTGAAGCCTAATCTCGTCTTGTAGAACTCCACATAAACAGAAAGAAGAGGACTCTGAAGGCGCATCCTCTAATGAGAAACCACTTTCGAGTAAAATTCCACCTAAAATCTTGTTACAGAACCACCAAGAAACAAGCCTTTAACTTCTCAACCTCAGTGTCACCTCAATTTCTACTCGAGAACCCATGTCTCCAAATCCCCAATCTCCGCCCCAAAAGGCGCGAATTCGCCAATCTCTTGCAATTATCTATTTCAAGGAATCCCATAATTCATTACAAGATAATTCATGGTCAAATTATTGTGTCAGGCCTTCAATCAGATACTTTTCTTGCCAACATTCTCATAAACGTGTGCTCAAAATCTGATTGTGTGGACAATGCCCGTGTAGTGTTTGATAAAATGCCGCATAAGAATTTAATTACATGGTCATCTATGGTTTCTATGTACTCCCAACATGGTTATAGTGAAGAAGCATTGATGGTTTTTGTGGATTTGCAACGAAAATCTGGTGAGCATCCGAACGAGTTTGTCTTAGCTAGTGTTATTCGGGCTTGCACGCAATTGGGTGTTGTTGAAAAAGGTGCCCAATTGCATGGTTTTGTTGTTAGGAGTGGTTTTGATCAGGATGTTTATGTGGGTACATCTTTAATTGATTTTTATTCCAAAAATGGGGATATAGAGGAAGCTAGATTGGTTTTTGATCAACTCTTGGAGAAAACTGCAGTGACTTGGACTACAATTATAGCAGGGTATACAAAATGTGGGAGGAGTCAAGTTTCATTAGAATTGTTCGCCCAAATGAGGGAAACCAATGTTGTTCCTGATAGATATGTGGTCTCTAGTGTTTTGAGTGCGTGTTCGATGCTCGAGTTTCTTGAAGGGGGCAAGCAAATTCATGCATATGTGTTGAGAAGGGGAACAGAAATGGATGTTTCAGTGGTTAATGTGCTTATAGATTTCTATACAAAGTGCAATAGAGTGAAAGCTGGACGGAAACTATTTGATCAGATGGTAGTGAAGAATATTATTTCATGGACCACTATGATTTCTGGCTATATGCAGAATTCATTTGATTGGGAGGCCATGAAGTTGTTTGGAGAAATGAATAGATTAGGTTGGAAGCCAGATGGGTTTGCTTGTACTAGTGTTCTCACTTCGTGTGGTTCACTTGAGGCTCTAGAACAGGGGAGACAAGTGCATGCTTACACCATCAAGGCCAATCTTGAGTCTGATGAGTTTGTGAAAAATGGTTTGATTGATATGTATGCAAAATCCAATTTGCTGACTGATGCAAAAAAAGTTTTTGATGTTATGGTCGAGCAGAATGTGATATCTTACAATGCAATGATTGAAGGATACTCAAGTCAGGAGAAGCTGTCCGAAGCATTGGAACTTTTCCATGAAATGAGAGTCAGGTTGTTTCCACCGAGCCTCTTGACCTTTGTTAGTCTCCTTGGTGCATCAGCTTCACTATTCGCTCTGGAACTTAGCAAGCAAATTCATGGACTAATCATAAAATTTGGTGTCTCTTTGAACCTATTTGCTGGCAGTGCTTTAATAGATGTTTATTCCAAATGCTCTTATGTTAAAGATGCAAGACTTGTATTCGAGGAGATGAATGAGAAAGATATCGTTGTGTGGAATGCAATGTTTTTTGGATATACCCAACATTTGGAAAATGAGGAGGCCCTAAAACTGTACTCAACATTACAATTTTCGAGGCAAAAACCTAATGAGTTCACTTTTGCTGCCCTCATCACAGCAGCTAGTAACCTAGCAACTCTTCGACATGGTCAACAGTTTCATAATCAGCTTGTAAAGATGGGTCTAGACTTTTGCCCCTTTGTAACAAATGCCCTTGTGGATATGTATGCCAAGTGTGGAAGCATTGAAGAGGCTCGCAAAATGTTTAATTCATCGATTTGGAGAGATGTTGTCTGTTGGAATTCCATGATCTCAACCTATGCACAGCATGGAGAAGCTGAAGAAGCTCTTGGGATGTTCAGAGAAATGATGAAAGAGGGAATACAACCCAACTACATCACATTTGTAGCTGTGCTCTCAGCATGTAGCCATGCAGGGCTTGTAGAGGATGGGCTCAATCACTTCAATTCAATGCCTGGATTTGGAATCAAACCAGGGACGGAACATTATGCTTGTGTGGTTTCTCTCTTGGGCCGATCTGGTAAACTGTTTGAAGCAAAGGAGTTTATTGAGAAAATGCCAATAGAACCAGCAGCAATAGTGTGGAGGAGTTTGCTTAGTGCATGTAGAATTGCTGGTAATGTAGAATTGGGAAAATATGCAGCTGAAATGGTAATTTCAACAGATCCAAAGGATAGTGGATCATATATTTTACTCTCAAATATTTTTGCATCTAAAGGTATGTGGACAGATGTGAAGAAGGTGAGGGACAGAATGGACTCTAGTGAGGTGGTGAAAGAGCCTGGACGTAGTTGGATTGAAGTGAATAACAAGGTTAATGTCTTTATTGCAAGAGACACAACTCATCGTGAAGCTGATATGATAGGTTCAGTTTTGGACATATTGATTCAGCATATCAAAGGGGCTGGTTATGTGCCTGATGCTACTGCCTTTTTGATGAATGATTGAGGATAAACCTAGGTGCAGCTAGATTTTGATTCATTGGTGAAAACTTGAGTCATGAAGCTCATCTGTCCATCCTGGACTTGCAGAGGTTTACATAGAGGAAAAATTCTTGTTCTGAGCTTTTTATGGACTATTTTTTGAACTGCATACTTCAACCAGTGCATTTGAACTTGTAATGATGAATTTTGTTCTCGTGTTTACCTACCATGAAGCTAGTGACCCTCTAAGATGAAGGGGTATGGTTATGACGTTCAAATTTTTGTTAGGCTCTGAATCATAGCCAGCAGTTTGAGAAACAGGTAAGGTTTGGGGATGACTTGAGCTCACTTGTTGATTTCTATGAGAATGTTGGTTGAAGAAGTGGGGTTTCCCTGAAAATTTTGGATGATTCCTTGATTATTTAAATAGATTAGTTACTCTTTCTATATAAGATGGAAAACATCTATTTGTATATTTTTTTGTCAAATATTTCTTTAAGATCTTATTTCATTGTCTTATATAATTTCTAGTTTTATATAGGCTTTCTTTACTTTATTTTCATCTTTGTAATATCATATAAATGTGCAGAAGATTATGATTGAATTTAGATCATGTGTGAATTCTTTAAAATTAGTTTTTTTTTTCCCCCAAAACCTTACTCAAGATTGGAAGTGGAAGAAGATAAGAGAAAGATAAAAATTTCATATTAGAAAGGGAAGAATAACAAAGTGGAAAGTGATAATAGCAAAGTAGAAGGCGAGAATAACAAAGTTGAACTTTCAGTTTTGTTGCTGGACATGTGAGAGGGTAATTAGTGAGTTGGATAGGTTTGTTGATCTGCAATCCAGTGATATTGATATGGATATTACACCACCACATCGATTTTTTTTTTCTTTCAAATTTTACTTTGCCATGTCACAAATTTGACGTTCCTTAAACTCACGTGCACACTTAAACAATTCAATCACTTGAAGTTATTAAGAAAACAAAGAAAGCAACACTTAGAGAACTTGAAAGAATGAAATTTGTATTGCACAAAAATACTTTATAAGATTAGGAATACTGTCAAGTACTTAGTGTCTTAGCCAGATGAGTTCATTCTCTATTCATAAGTGCTCAAAGAACTCTTTAGTGTTGAGGCAATAAAAAGAATCAACAAAAACAACACTGACGATTTAACATGGTTCACCCTTTAACTTGTGTTACATCTAAGAGACAAACTCCGAATAAAATTTTTCTACTATAAGGAGAGTTTTCTCTAGATTAATTCTGGAGGGCAAAAGTAGACCTAAAAATGAGATTTGACCAAAATAATAGCACTCAAGATGTTTAGTAAGAAAAAATACCCAAAAAATATTTCCTTACTATTTTGTCACTCGCTCTTTAGGAATTATTTCCTAAAACTACACCCAAATAACTCTTTCTCAAATTTTTGTTTTGAGAATTTGTTTATTTGGCTTGATAAAAAAGAACCTTACATCTCCTGCCTATTTATAGGCAATCGTTTGTGTGCTCACCAAGTAAATAGACAATGGTATGCGTGTTCACCGAGTAATTCAATTTTTTTTTTAAAGAGAGAATCATTTAATGATTAACTATTTTGAAAAAAATTACATTTTTATCATGCAGTATCTAAAATAATTACATTTTTTTTTTTTGAAGTTTAACCTTTTACTTTCAAAATGCATGTTTTTTTTGGGAAAAATAATCCTCAAAACATGCATTCCAATAGTGAAAATCATCAACATATCCAAACTACTCTCTAACCCTTCTCTCATCTTTCTGTAAATTGCCACAATTTATTTATTTTTTTCCTTTTTACTTTGACATCAATTCAAAGAGCTTATCATTATTATTATTATTTTTAAAATAACATGTGGCAGCCAATCATGCCACATGATTTTTTTTTTTTCCTCCTTCATAATACCTCTATTTTTTTTTTTATATGTTGGCTTTATGAATTCTTTAATTTTAATTTTAATTTTTTTTTCATTATTTCATTTTTTATATTTATTGATTTTAATTATTTATAAATATTTTAAACATAAAATAATACTATATAATAAATAATTAATGAGAACAAATTTAATATAAAAATAAATACATAAGAACAAATTTAAAAATTTGTGATATAATATTTTCTATATTCCTACTAAAATAAATATATAAGAATAAATTTAGAGATTTAATACATAAGATTTTCTATATTTCTACTAAAAAATTGTTTCTCTCGGCACTATATCATTTTCAGAAATTACTAGCAGACCGAACTAATGATCCAACAACTAACAATTAAATTAAATATAGTTCTGTCTTATTCTCCTTTCTCTTTCTTGTCTGATTAGGAAAAATAAGCCTCATTATACGATTCGCGCAATGTTTTCTCATATTGTATGAAAATGACCTCCTCTGCTACTTCCCAACCTTCAATATCCGACTTCTCTTGATCACTGGGATGAGAACAGCTTTGGAAAAGAGATAACATGAGGCTTAAACACAAACAGTTCAAAAAGAAAAAGAAAAAAAGTCTAAAAATAAGCTTCGATCGTTATAATTGATGAGCATGTTTCCAATGAGCCTGAATATAGACCAAAAATGGATTCCTAAATTGCTTACAAATAAATGAGCAAACTTACTTGAGAACAATTAAATACAATCACTATCAGCCAGGTCCAATACGTGAGTAAGTGTTTTTGACAACCATCAGCTCGTTCTTGTAGAAAATACAAGAGTGCAGGTGTCAACTGCATCTCATAGTGCATTGAGCCCCCACAATGCCTGCATTTCCCTGGGTCTTCTACCTCTTCCATAGCAGGAAGTGGCTTCCCACAATAAGCGTATCTAAGCATACAACCACCAGAAGAGGCATATAATGATAAAGTTAATTTGGAAATAGAAGTAGCACTCATATTGCCATATGCTAGGTTATCTAATATAATGAAATTCTATATAGTGATGAAAAATCCTACTTTTGGGGGGTCAAATCTTGTATCAAACATTCCATTACAAGTATGTAGGTAACCTTCATCAGAAATGAGTACACGGCAGTTAGGGTTATACCTGAAACATTGGTCTGGGCATGCATTTAGACATTTCCTGAACCTGAAGTAAGTCCTGTCAGCATTCCAAGCCTCCGTATACTCATAAACCTCCTCGTTGGATACTGCTTTCTGGGTCTGTTCTTTCTTTTTTTTCCCTCGAGGATAACTCTTTCTTAGTATGTGTATAAAAACAAGGCAACACTGCAAGGAAGAAACATTGATAAAAATCTCTACCAATTGAATCGTCACATCTTATTAATCATGATATCTACGATTTTACTTTTACCTGGCGTGTCATTAGAAACCACCCTAGTTCCAGGGCTCAAAGGTGAAGACTTCACTGTAGGCTTGGCGTGCCGCTTCTTGGAAAGAGAAGCCACGCTTGCAGCTTCAAAGAGAGCCTTACCCAACTCCTCCAAATCAATGTCTTCATCATTTTCATCATTCCCCTCTTCTGTCCGTGTATCATAATTCCATCCAGCAATAGAAGATGATGCAACGACAGCCTCTTGTACTACTTCCTCGTTGGCAAGTTCTGATTTTTGAACACGAATAGCCCGCCAGCTGCAGCGGTACTCACAACCAAATCCATCAATCAATTGTCAATGACTGGTACAAAAAATGTAGTAAAGGATGATATTATTATTACCTACGCGGATTTCTTCCGTATCTAGGCGTCAAACAGCCCAAAACATGGATTACCCGCTCTTCGATCTTCAAACTTTTCCCACGAATCGAAGCATAAACCTTAGAAAATAAAAAGGGCATCAATTCAAAGACCCATGTTTCAAATCCACCGTATTTAATGATCCGCTATTAATTATGAAGATATTATCTATTTTGAATATAAAAATTCTTAACACAAGATTCTTACTATCTTTAGAGTAGATTTGATAATGATTTTATGCTGTGTTTCTAATATTTTTAACATTATAAAATTATTATATCTCAAATATTAAAAAAACTAGAAACATTTCTTATAATCACTATCAAACACACAATTAAAAGTTAAGAGAAATCAATACAAATATAATGCAAATATGTATGAACTTTTTTAAAGTCATGAGAGCCCCTTTAACTTAAATACGGTCTTTCATAGTATCAATACTTGAGCCACAAGACAGAGATTCTTGTGGCATGTAGTGCATGGTAGAAAATGGGGTTTTGAAGAGAGCAACTACGATATTGGCCAGTCTTGCATACGAAAATCAATCGTTGCGATATGAACGAAGTTTTATTTAGTGTGTAGGGTGGGGGGAAGAGGAATCTGCACTAGCTTACCAACAGTCCACCAATTTTTGTGGTGTGTCTGCTAGTTCATAATCATTCTTAGCCCATGGTCCAGGCATGCCCACTAATTCAACGATTGTGCTACCCATTGTAGCTGCAAAATATTTACTCAAAATATAAGCAAGTTTAATTTATCTTAATTCTTTTCTTCTTATTCTCTAAAGTGTGTCATAGTGTCACCCCCCCTCCTCCTCCCCTTCCCCTTCCCCCACACCCAAAAATTTCACACCTCAAGGCTTTTAAAATGGAAACGATATAAATTTCACACCATTGTAGTGTCACCACCCCTCTCCACGTGTCCTTTTTCCCACTTGGATTCCTTAATCGTCTAGCACAGGTATACTACTTGTCTGGATCGCAACCAGTTTCATCTGGCACCAGGTACGAGAAGCCCCTCTCTCCTTACAGGGCTAGACGGCAAGGGGAGGTCGGACCCTCAAAACAAATAGGAATGACTAGTCAAGTCTTCAGGACCTATTGGCATGTGTAATCATTCCCACTTGACGTATGAACGACTGATGTGACCTCTTCTAACCCTCAAGTCCATGTCAATTAATGATTGCACATAGCTTCGGGCCATCAACAAACTAAAGGGACAGACGACTGGACAATCCAAGCTCATGGCACGTCAACTGATGGCACCTACCAGCCACCCAAAATTGTGATGATTGTCCAGCCGTCTGCAGGACAATCATCATTACAGAAGAAAGTTAAAGTGCCTAGTCAACACTATAGTGACATTCTCATCAGCACTATATAAATCTTCTAAAAAACACAAATGAGGTATGCACACGCACACATATGCCTACCGAATCTCTCTCACAAAGCAGCTTGAGTTATCTTTGCCTAACTTAAGCTTCAGAGGGGCGTGCCCAGACCACCCGTTCAGACATCCTTTTGTGCCGGAAAGGAGTTCATCCAGTTTCATTGTTGCTGAGCAGATTCTCTGAGAGGCACAAAAAAATGAGGAAGGTCGTCTAACCTCCATTGAGCTAGATGAATCCGACTCCAGTTGGCTCAGAATCAACACCAAGGTCATTGCTGCCACAGCTCCATATCAGTCCATCACCGCTGCCATCACTGTAGCTAAACTCAACTTTTTACAATGCACTTTACCTATTTTTTAGATCGGTAATCTCTGACGTGGAGACTCGGAGTGCATGAAAACAATATTACTTTCCATATTAAAAGGTGGTTCTCATATTTCATAAAATTGGGTTTCGAAAACCATATATTTCCCAAATGGCCCCATCAAAACACAAGTTTCCCTTTTTATAAAATCTCAAGGGTCCGAAAGAAAATTAACCCGTAGTTAGACAACTAAACTACTTTCAAATTTTATAAAAAAAAAATATTTAAACTTAATTATTTATATTTTGGCGCATATCTTCACTACAACACACCCTGTTAATTGATCGTTCACTCTAAGTGAGGAAAAAAAAAAAAAAACCCCGTTACTTCTGCGTTTATTATTAAGCAAGAAAGATGGTTTATTCGAAAAATCAATCCTTTGTAAATTAAAAGGGCCTCGTAGACAAATAAATTAAAAGGGCCTCATAGACATATATATATAAGCCTTTGAAAACGTTATGGTAACTGTTCACTTCAGTATAGAGACTAGTGAAAGGGAGACTGAATGAGAAGAAAAGAACATTCACGATTCAATTTTAGGTAACCTTAACCCTAACCCTAGGTCTCTTTCTTCTTCATTTTCTTCGTCATCTTCCTCTTTTAGATGATTGTTTCAGTATGGAACATTACAACTGCATAGAAGATTTTTGAAACGGAATTCAAAGATTTCTAGGGAATCTTAGAACAATCAGTGAATTTGAAAACAAGTCTCAAAATGCTCGCAAACCTGTGCTAAGATGTTACCGGTGATGTTGATGTTGAAATGGCGGTGGCATCAAAACTCACAACGGTTGTTTCCGGTAGTGATGGAAGTTAAGCAGAGTTTTTTCATTATTTTAAACATGAAAAGTGAGAAATGGAAAATGAAAGGACATTGGATTCTTAGATATTGTAGAACTAGGTTTGGAAATTCGAAACGTACTCTTTCCTTTGTGTTTTAATAACTTGAAAGAACACGAAAGTGCAGAAGATTACTTATAAATGGATTTCTTCCAATTCGTTTTCATCTCTTTTAGTTTGAAAGATCGTGTCACTGTTTGTTTAAAGGACATTGGATTCTTGGATATTGTAGAACTAGGCTTGGAAATTTGAAACGTACTCTTTCCTTTGTGTTTTAATCACTTGAAAGAACACAAAAATGCTAAAGATTACTTGTAAATGGATTTCTTCCAATTCGTCTTCATCACTTTAAGTTTGAAAGATCGTGTCATTGTTTATTTATTTTATGTTTTTTATTTGAAGGACAATTAGTTGAGTTTGGCTCATTTCAAAATATTATACGTTTATTACACCTACCTGAGTACACAATTTTTGCATTGATACTTAGAGGGACTTAGGCATATACTACGTTTGTCTCAATCACTACTTAGTTGGATGTGGACCACGAATGAAAAAATTAGATTGCATGATATTATTTCAAACACTGTACAAAGAAATAAAGAAAGACATCTTTGTCAAAGAAATTAAAGAAGTGGTGTTAGAATATCTGATTTGTAATTTTTACATTCCAAAACTAGGTGGAGAAATTTGATATGTTTATTTTTGTGTTTCGGTTTATGTTGATTTGTAATTGGGAAATGGAATCATTCTTGTATGCAAAATTGCTTATTCGGTTATTTAAAATCATTTTTTTTCCAAGATTGGAAATGGTAGGCTTTCTTTTCTATCTTTTTTTTTTTTCAAGATTGGAAATGGAAGCCTAAAGAAGAAATAATAGACGTTGTACATGAATCTAAGTATAAATGATGACCAATGATATAAAATGTTCACTCTTAAATTACCTTTATTCTTGTACAAGAAATTGCTTATTTAGTTCTCTAAAATCAGTTTTTTTTTTTTCAAGATTAGAAATGGAAAGAAACTCCGAAATTTCTTCCGAAGAGGAAAAAAAGAAAGCAGAGGGGGAAATTTCAATGTAAGGGATTTCTTTGGAAGAGAAAACTGATTTTGAGAGTAAGAAAGATTGTGAAAAGATATCATTGGAACAGGAAAATAAGAATATCGATGGAGATAATAAGAAGAAGGACGGGGAGGATAGCGCAATTTCAGATTGGGACAGACAGGAGAATAGTGCACTTTCAGATTGGGATGAAGGGAAGAATTTCGTTCACCAATTCTTATAATGGAAATGTGAGACATTAATTGGTGATTGCAATAACTTGACTGATTTGCAGTTCAGTGAAATTGACATTTATATAATGCAACCACGATATCTGTTATTTTTCAATAGTCTGTAAGAAAACTATTGAATCTGAGCCAACTGGAGTTAAGTCTAACTAGTTTGATGGAAGTTAGACAACCTTCCTCCCTTTTTTGTGCCTCTTGGAGAGTCTGCCTAGCAAAAATGAAACTGGGTGGACTCCTTTCTTAACACGAAAGTATGTCCGGACAAGTGCTCCGGGCACGCCCTTCCGAAATTTAAGTCAGACAAGAATAACTTAAGTTGCTTAGTGGGAGAGAGTTAGTGTGCAGTATGTGTACATACCTCATTTATGGTTTTTAGAGGGTTTATATAAGTTGATGAGACTGCCACTGTACTGCTGACTAGTCACTTAGCCTTTCTTCCGTAATTATGATTGTCCTGCAAGCGATTGGGCAATCATCACAGTTTTGGGTGATTGGCAGGTGCCATCAGTTGACGTGCCATGATTTTGGATTGTGTAGCCGTCTTTCCTTTCAGCTTGTTGACGGTTTGGGTTTATGTGCAACAATTAAGTGACATGGACATGTGGGCTAAATGGAGTCCTATCGGCCGTTCACATGTCAGGCTTGAATTGATCACGCATGCTAGCAGGTTTTGAAGACTTGACTGGACAATCCTTCTCATTTGGGGGATCTGAACTCCCTTTTTCGTCTGGCCCTGTAGGGAAAATGGACCTTCTCATGTCTAGTGTCAGATGGAACTGGTTTTAGTCCGAATGGGTTGCATATTTGTGCTAGACGGTCAAAGTGTCCAAGTTGAAAAAGAGACACGTGGAGGGGAGCCCCCTACAAAAACTACTTTAATTTAATTTAATTTAATTTTTTTGGTTATTGGTTAATTTCATATTTTAATCATCTAACATGCAGTCAATCTTTCAAAGAAGAACAAAACACATCTCTTGTGACACATACCAATAAACTTGGTTAAACCATTGAAACTGATGATGTCATTCTCCACTGCATGAGATGTAATGCGTATGTGGGCTGAAAATTTGTGGGTATTAAAATGCTATAATCTTCTTTGAATTTATCTACTTTAATGTTGACTGAAATCTTATATTATAGGTTATAGTATATGCAAGCCACCCAATCATTCGAGGAGGCCTCTATATCCTAATGCATGGGACTACAAAGATTGGAGTATTTTACAAGGTTGTTGAATGAAGCACTTGATTATCTCATTTCTTCTTATGTCTTTCTTACCATAATAATGAACTCTCTTTCCCTCTTATGGTTGTTTTACCATAATAATGAACTTTGCAAGAAATACTGTAGATCACATCGGTGGAGGTATTGTGAACTCTCTTGCCCACTTATTGCTGTTTTACCATAATAATGAACTTTGCAAAAAATATTGTAGATCCCATCGGTGAAGGTATTGCGATAGCATGTATAAAAATAGAATAAAAAAAGTCAGGCAAGAATAGCTCAAGTTGCTTAGGGGGAGAGAGTTAGCGTGCGGTATGCGTGCATAACTCAATTGTGCTTTTGGAGGGTTTATATAGGGCTGATGAGAATGCCACTGTAGTGCTGACTAGCCACTTTGACTTTCTTCCGTAATGATGATTGTACTGCAGGCAGAAGGGCAATCATCATAGTTTTGGGTGGCTGACAGGTGCCATCAGTTGACGTGCCATGATCTTGGACAATGTAGCCGCTTGTCATTTCAGCTTGTTGACGGTCTGGGTTTATGTGCAACAATTAAGTGACATGGACTTGTGGGCTAAATGGAGTCTTATCGGTTGTTCACATATCAGGCGTTAATGATCACGCATGCCAGTAGGTCTTGAAGACTTGACTGGACAATTCTTCTCCTTTGGGGGGTTCGAACTCCCTTTGCCGTCTGGCCCTGTAGGGAAAAGAGACATTCTCACGTCTAATGTCAAATGGAATTGGTTTTGGTCCGAATGGGTTGCATATCTATGCTAAATGAGCAAAGTGTCCGGGTTGAAAAGGGAACACATGGAGGGGAGTCCCCTACAAAAACTACTTTAATTTAATTTAATTTAATTTTTTTGGTTATTGGTTAATTTAATATTTTAGTCCTCTAACATACAGTCAATCTGTCGAAGAAAAACAACACACCTCTTGTGACACATACCGATAAACTCGGTGAAACCATTGAAATAGATGATGTCATTCTCCACTACATAGGATGTAATGCGCATGTGGGTTGGAAAATTGTGGGTATTAAAATGCTACAATCTTCTTTGAATTTATCTGCTTTAATGTTAACTAAAATCTTATATTATAGGTTATAGTACATGCAAGCCACCCAATCATCCGAGAAGACCTTTATATCCTAATGCATGGAACTATAAGGATTGAACTATTTTACAAGGCTGTTGAATGAAACGCTTGATTCTCTCATTCTGTCTTATGTTTGTCTTACCATAATAATGAACTCTTTTTCCCTCTTATGGTTGTTTTATCATAATAATGAACTTTGCAAGAAATATTGTAGATCTCATTGATGGAGGTATTGCAAACTCTCTTTCCATTTTATGGCTGTTTTACGATAATAATGAACTTTGTAATAAATACTGTAAATCCCATCGGTGGAGTTATTGCAATAGCGTTGATAAAAATAGAATAAAAAAAGTCAAGCAAGAATAGCTCAAGTTGCTTAATGAGACAGAATCAGTGTGCAGTATGCGTGCATACCTCGTTTGTGCATTTTGAAGGGTTTATATAGGGTTGATGAGACTATCACTGTAGTGTTGACTAGTCACTTTGACTTTCTTCTATAATGATAATTGTCATGCAAGCGGTTGCGTAATCACAATTTTGGGTGGCTGATAGGTGCCATCAGTTGATGTGCCATGATCTTGGATTGTGTAGCCGTCTTTCCTTTCAGCTTGTTGAGTAAGCTAAATGGAGTCTCATCGGCCGTTCACATGTCAGGCGTGAATAATCACGCATGCTAGTAGGTTTTGAAGACTTGACTGAACAGTCCTTCTCGTTTGGAGGGTCTGAACTCTCCTTGCCATCTGGCCCTATAGGGAAAAATAACCTTTTCATGTCTGGTGTTAGATGGAATTGGTTTTGGTCTAGATGGGTTGCATATCTTTTCTAGACGGTCAAAGCGTCCGAGTTGAAAAGAAGACATGTGGAGGGGAGCCCCCTACAAAAACTACTTTAATTTAATTTAATTTAATTTTTTTTGTTATTAGTTAATTTAATATTTTAATCCTCTAACATGCAGTCAATATGTCGAAAAAGAACGAAACACATTTTTTGTGACACATACCGTTAAACTTGGTGAAACCATTGAAACTGATGATGTCATTCTCCACTGCATGAGATGTAATGCGCATGTGGGCCGGAAAATTGTGTGTATTAAAATGCTACAATCTTCTTTGAATTTATTTGCTTTAATGTTGACTGAAATCTTATATTGCAGATTAAAGTGCATGCAAGCCACTCAATCATCCGAGAAGGCCTCTACATCTTAATGCATGGAACTTCATGGATTGGTCTATTTTACAAGGTTGTTGAATGGAGTACTTGATTCTCTCATTCCGTCTTATGTATGTCTTACCATAATAATGAACTTTGTAAGAAATATTGTAGATCTCATCGGTTGAGGTATTGCAAACTTTCTTGCCCTTTTATGGCATTTTTACCATAATAATGAACTTTGTAAGAAATACTATAGATCCCATCGGTAGAGGTATTGCAATAGCGTTGATAAAAATAGAATTAAAAAAGTCAGACAAGAATAGCTCAAGTTGCTTAATAGGAGAGAATTAGTGTGCGGTATTCGTGCATACGTTGTTTATGCTTTTTAAAGGGTTTATATGGGGTTAATGAGACTGCCACTATAGTGCTGACTAGCCACTTTGACTTTCTTCTATAATGATAATTGTCTTGCAGGCGATTGCGCAATCATCATAGTTTTTGGTGGCTGAGAGGTGCCATTAGTTGACGTGCCATGATCTTGGACTGTGTAGCCACCTGTCCTTTCAGCTTGTTGACGGTTTGGGTTTATATGCAGCAATTAAGTGACATGGACTTGTGGGCTAAATGGAGTCCCATTGACCGTTCACATGTTAGGTGTGAATGATCACGCATCTCAATAGGTTTTGAAGACTTGACTTGACAGCTTTTCTCATTTGGGGGGTCCGAACTCCCCTTGCCGTCTGGCCCTGTAGGGAAAATGGACCTTTTCACGTCTAGTGTCAGATGGAACTAGTTTTGGTCCGGATGGGTTGCATATCTGTGCTAAACGGTCAAAGTGTTCGGGTTGAAAAAGGGACATGTGGAGGAGAACCCCCGACAAAAACTACTTTAATTTAATTTTTTTGGTTATTGGTTAATTTAATATTTTAATCCTCTAACATGCAGTCAATCTATCGAAAAAGAACAAAACACATCTCTTACGACACATATCGATAAACTTGGTGAAACCAATGAAACTGATGATGCCATTCTCCATTGCATGGGATGTAATGTGCATGTGGGCTGGAAAATTGTAGGTATTAAAATGCTATAATCTTCTTTGAATTTATCTACTTTAATGTTGACAAAAATCTTATGTTGCAGGTTATAGTACGTGCTAGCCACCCAATCATCCAAGAAGACCTTTATAACCTAATGCATGGAACTATAGGAGTGGAGTATTTTACAAGGTTGTTGAATGAAGCGTTTGATTCTCTCATTTCGTCTATGTCTGTCTTACCATAATAATGAACTCTTTTTCCTTTTTATAGTTGTTTTACCATAATAATGAACTTTGCAAGATATATTATCGATCCCAATAGAGGTATTGCGATAACGTGTATAAAAAAAGTCAGGCAAGAATAACTCAAGTTGCTTAGTGGGAAAGAGTCCAGGTGCAATATGCGTGCATACCTTGTTTGTGCTTTTTGGAGGGTTTATATAAGGTTGATGAAACTGCCACTATAGTGTTGACTAACCATTTTGACTTTTTTCCGTAATGATGAGTGTCCTGTAGGCGGTTGGGCAATCATCACAGTTTGGGTGGCTGACAAGTGCCATCAGTTGACGTGCCATGATCTTGGACTATGTAACCGCCTATCCTTTCAGCTTATTGACGATCTGGGTTTTTGTGCAGCAATTAAGTGACATGAACTTATGAGTTAAATGGAGTCTCATCGGTCATTCACATGTCAGGCGTGAATGATCACGCATGCTAGTAGGTCTTGAAGACTTGACTGGACAGTCTTTCTCGTTTTGGGGATCCAAACTCCCCTTATCGTCTGGCCTTGTAGGGAAAATGAACCTTTTCACGTCTGTTGTTAGATGGAACTAGTGTTGGTCTGAATGGGTTGCATATTTGTGCTAAACGGTCAAAATGTCTGGGTTGAAAAAGGGACACGTGGAGGGGAACCCCTTACAAAAACTACTTTAATTTAATTTAATTTAAATTTTTTGGTTATTGGTTAATTTAATATTTTAATCCTCTAACATGCAGTCAATATGTTGAAAAAGAACAAAACACATCTCTTGTGACACATACCGATAAACTTGGTGAAACCATTGAAACTGATGATGTCATTCCACTGCATGGGATGTAATGCGCATGTAGGCTGGAAAATTGTGGGTATTAAAATGCTACAATCTTCTTTGAATTTATTTGCTTTAATGTTAAATGAAGCGCTTTATTCTCTCATCCGTTTTATGCCTGTCTTACCATAATAATGAACTCTTTTTCCCTCTTATGGTTGTTTTACCATAATAATGAACTTTGCAAGAAATATTGTAGATCCCATCGGTAAAGGTATTGCTAACTCTCTTTTCCTCTTATGACTGTTTTACCATAATAATGAACTTTGCAAGAAATACTGTAGATTCTATCTGTGAAGGTATTGCGATAGCATGTATAAAAATAGAATAAAAAAAGTCAGGCAAGAATAGCTCAAGTTGCTTAGCATGAGAGAGTTCGTGTGTGGTGTGAGTGCATACCTCGTTTGTGTTTTTTGGAGGGTTTATATAAGGCTGATGCTGAGTAGCCACTTTGACTTTCTTCTGTAATGATGATTGTCTTGCAGGAGGTTGGGCAATCATCACAGTTTTGGGTGGCTGGCAGGTGCCATTAGTTGACGCACCATGATCTTGGACTGTGTAGTTGCCTGTCCTTTCAGCTTGTTGATGGATTGGGTTTATGTGCAGCAATTAAGTGACATGGGCTTGTGGGCTAAATGGAGTCCCATTGGCCATTCACATGTCAGACGTGAATGATCACGCATGCCAGTAGGCCTTGAAGACTTGACGGGACAGTTCTTCTCATTTGGGGGGTCCGATTTCCCTTTGCCGTTTAGCCCTATAAGGAAAAGGGACCTTCTCAGATCTGGTGTCAAATGAAACTGGTTTTTGTTCGGATGAGTTGCATATATGTGCTAGACAGTCAAAGTGTCTAGGTTAAAAAATGGACACGTGGAGGTGAGTCCTCTACAAAAACTACTTTAATTTAATTTAATTTAATTTATTTTTGTTATTGGTTAATTTAATATTTTAATCTTCTAACATGCAGTCAATCTATCGAAGAGGAACAAAACACATCTCTTGTGACACATACCGATAAACTTGGTGAAATTATTGAAACAGATGATGCCATTCTCCACTGCATGGGATGTTATGCACATGTGGGCTGGAAAATTGTGGGTATTAAAATGCTACAATCTTCTTTGAATTTATCTGCTTTAATGTCGACTGAAATCTTATATTGCAGGTTACAGTACATGCAAGCTACCCAATCATCCGAGAAGACCTCTATATCGAACTACAAGGATTGGAGTATTTTACAAGGCTGTTGAATGAAGCGCTTAATTCTCTCATTCCGTCTTATGTCCGTCTTACCATAATAATGAACTCTCTTTCCCTTTTATGATTGTTTTACCATAATAATGAACTTTGCAAGCAATACTGTAGATCTCATCGGTGTAGGTATTACAAACTCTCTTGCCTTCTTATTGCTATTTTACCATAATAATGAACTTTGCAAGAAATACTATAAATCTCATCGGTGGAGATATTGCGATAACATGTATAAAAATAGAATAAAAAAAGTCAAGTAAGAATAGCTTAAGTTGCTTAGTGGGAGAGAGTCAATAATGTATTTAAAATAAAATAAAATCCATAAACTAAACCTTCTATTAGAATAATTCTAAATCATTAAATCATATTAAGGTAGTAAGTTTAAAAAGTGGTTTTTGCATGTCAGTGTAAAATTCACATCAAAAAAGAAAAAAAGTGATGTATGACCATCCTATGGACAATTTTTGGAGTAAAGTCTCTTCTAATAATCACATGTTTTTAAACCCACTCTAGGTTTCTATCCACGCTGAAGATGGCGAAAGTGGCGGCGCTGAAGAGGAAAAAAATAAAATAATAAATTCCAACTCTCTTATATACTTTTTTCTTGACTCTCCCATCTCGTCGTATCAGATAAGGAAGGAAAATTCAACAAGAAAAAGTGGAGAATACGAAAATCAAAGGATTCTAGTTAGTTATACCATGTTTGAAAATTATGACATGTTACCTTATGACACGCAGCTAAAAAGCTGTGATTTGGAAAACAAGGTCAGTGATGCTTAACTTTTTCTAAAATTAAACTATTTTCTATTACTTACCTTAAAAAACTGAATAATAGACTCAAAATTTTTATTTTTGTTTATATTATTAATAAAAATAATTAAATATTAGTTTGAATATATATATATATATATATATATATATATATATATATATATATTTTATTTTTAAAATGTAAAATTTTGATAATTTTTACGTAGAATATAATAATTCATTCAAGAAGTATGGACTCATAATATGTTTAAAAATTACCTTTAAAACTTTTGAAATTTAAGATAATAAATTTTTTAAATTTTAAGCCTTTTTTAAAAGCCATTATCCTTTTAAGATAAGAATATAAAAGGATAAGTTAATAACATCTTTTTAAAAATACAAGAAATAAGAAATCTATCCATCCAATATTAATTTCTTCAAATATATATTTTCTGCATTTAGATGGTAAGTTGAATGGAAGTTAATTTAGATCGAGTTTAAAATTTTATTTTGCCACATAGTCATAAGTTACATTAATAAAATTTTAAAAATAAATATAATAAAAAATATCAAGGCTATGTTTGGTTTTAAAAAATACTAAATAAAAAAAATATTAAGAAAAATAATTTTCATTCCATCATAAAAAGTATATAAAAAAAAATCAAATATAATTAAAATTCATCAAAAATTTATATATTTTTAAATTATTTAATCTTTATATAATAAAAAAAATAAGTAAAATGAATTTAAAGAAGTATATAAAAATAATTAATTAAGTTAAAATTTATTTTTTATTTATCTTCATTTTTTTTCTTCGTATTTTTCTTCAAATTTTTCAGAAACCAAACATAGCCTAAAGAAATTAACCAAAAAATTAGAAATCACAAGAGATATAAGTATTGAACTGGCACTATGGGTTGGTTTTTGTTGGAAAGAAAGAAATTAAAAATAAAATCGATAAAGTCAGTTTTCATCATCAAACCAAATCAATGTTAATGATGATTGAAAATTGAACGGATTTAGTCAAATTTTGATTGGATTGGATCCAATTTATTGGGGTTTGGGCTTCCTATATAAGCCTCAGTCTTAGATACATTGTCCAGTCTTCACCAGCCCTAGCCCAAGTCAGGTAGACAAAACGGGGCCCTGTTGTCCAGCCTTGGGAGCTTGAACCCAAACCATAGCTCAAGCGCAAAAAGAGGCCCACCCATTCAGGCCCAATGAGCTACGGCCTCTATCGCTGCTACAGTTGTCGTTGAGCCTGGTTATAACTTCTAAGCATCTCCACCGCCATTTTCACTCTCATCTCGACCTCACCAGTTCAGCGTGGGCGGACTCAATCGGACCCTCCCCTTTTCTCTGTGCTTCAACCATGGCGACCGTGATGCAGAAAATCAAAGATATCGAAGACGAGGTATTATTCTTCAAGACAATCTCAAACCCTAGCTCCATTTCGCACTCTTGGCTCGTTTCTGAGAGAATAAGAGAACGCAAAATCCATATTTTTCGTGACTCCTGTTATTATTAATCATTATTTTCGTTTTCCTACTTTTTGTTTAGCAAATAATGGAAAAAAGGGACGTTCATTGGAAGCGAATTTTCTCAGACAAAGGCTAATATTTTTCATGGAATTATCGCTCACTCAAATCTTGTTTTGTATTGTTAAAGAGGAAATTTATTGGTATAATAATTGGTTTTATTGATTGTTATTATGATTTATGAACTCTGTAGAAACTTGTCTGGAACTATCATTCTTATCGTCAAGAAGCTTGTGGGTGTTACCATTGGCACATGATTGTAAATTATGATTTGGTTATCATTGATTTTTGTTTTATGGGTTTGTACATAAGACCTCTCAAATGTTATTTTAAATTCATGGATTTGGATTTTAAGTTGTAATGATCTTTGTCTAGATTTGCAATGTAGTAAGTTTTTATGGAGGATTCGGAATTGGGGACGGAGATTTTAATCCAGCAGCTCTAAGTTGTAAAATTCAAATGATACTTAGGAGTTCTTGGTACAATGGTAATTGTTTTGGAATTGTTACACAGCCTTTATGATTTGCTTTGTTGTTTTTGGCAGATGGCAAGAACTCAGAAGAATAAAGCTACAGCTCATCATCTGGGCTTGTTAAAGGTACCTGTCCTCCTGTTTCTTAGTATTTGTTTTGTAAATGTAAGGCATAATGTGTATATTATACATGGGTTGAGTCTATATAAGGATATAGTTTCTTCAGCAAAGGAGGGAGTTGGGGAGGGGGTCTTACATTTTTATTGTGATGTAGGAACTTACATATTCTTGTTGTGGAAACTTGCATTATTGTTGTAGCTTTATCATGTGATGGATCATTGTGTATGTTGACCTAACATTTTAAAGGAAAAAACACTGCCACTGCCATTGATAATATAGATCTAGGTCAAAAGTTAGCACAAGTGTGGTATTAGATGGGTTGGAGACTAATATATTTTTTGGGAAAAAAATTCATAATAGAGTTTTCTTGAACACTAAACAAACAATTCAATTCACATGTAGTTTATCTATGTATATCATATCTATAGACTAGATGTTGCGCATACTGGTGAAGTGGTGATAAATATTGTTTCATATGAGTATAACTTTTTCTATTGTGTAGAACAAGTTTTTGATTTTTCATATTTAAATGCATGCTAGAGAAACTGCCAAAGTTGGATTGCAGTGTATTTTTTAAGAATTTCTTGATGTGTTTTTTTAATTATTGATTTTCCAATGAAAAACAATCTGAATGTCATTGACTGTCTCCTGCTAGGCTAAACTTGCAAAACTACGAAGGGAACTCCTTGCACCCTCATCAAAAGGTGCTGGTGGTCCTGGTGAAGGTTTTGATGTTACTAAAAGTGGAGATTCAAGAGTTGGTCTGGTTGGTTTCCCTTCAGTTGGGAAGTCCACACTTCTAAATAAATTAACAGGCACTTTTTCTGAGGTTTGAAATCTTTCCATTGTGATTTATCTATCTTAAGGAATTTTTGAGTTGTCTGATATTTTTTATGTTTTACAGGTTGCTTCCTATGAATTTACTACCTTAACTTGCATTCCTGGTGTGATAACGTATCGAGGAGCTAAAATTCAGGTAGTAATTCCTTCAAAGATGTTAATAATGTGTACTTGGATTATGTCCCCTTTGGCATGCAGTAGGTTGGCCTTATTTATTCTTTAAAAGGAAAAAATCTTCACTTGCAGATGTTCTGGAGGTCCTCTACTCTCCTTTGACTTTGGCAATGGATAATAGCTAAAAATTTTGATATATCATGTAATATTAGAAACAACCCGGAGAGCAATTATTGGTCACATTTTGGGGATTTAATTATTGATTTTGATAAAATGAACAGGAGCAAAATAACCTTATATTGTGACTCTAAGTAGTACTTGCAACTTTTGGTATTTAAGAGAATATATTGTTCAAGAATGACTTATTGGATCAGTTAGGGAAAAATAATTGTAAATTTTTATTGAAAGATGGAAAATGTATCAAAGAAAATCATATAATTCCATTTCTTTCATCTGTTTTGCACCTGTTTATTTCACGGTTCTTCAATTTTTGTGTTATAAAACAATGACTCGACTGATAAAAGAATTGCCAGTATACTGCACAAGGAATGACTATATATATTGTGGTCTTATGAATTGGTAAAGGTTACAGATGCATTTTATTTACAAAATTCAGTAATTACATGAATCAAACTGGCTGATAAAGTAAATTTTTTTATTAGAGAAAGAAAATGCTGTATTGTGTTTTGTTTTTCATTGCTTCTTTTCTGGCATAGGGTGTGAAGTGATATGCTGTTTGTTTAACATCCTTTACATTTTCTGCTTCTGTTTTTCCTTTTGTACTGAGCATTTTGATTGAAAAGTCCTCCCTTGGGTTATTTCCTTGATTAATCAACTTGGAGTTATTTACTTACTTCAAGGTATTTCATGGCAAATAATAGCTACGTGCTTGTGGCCTTGTGAGCCCTGGTGCTCAATGCTTGATTTTACTTCTATTGATAGCTTTTCTTTAATTCTTTCTTCTTTCTTTTTTTTTTTCTCTTTTTTAATTGAGTTTCTGTGTGGTTGGCAGTTGTTGGATCTCCCTGGTATTATTGAGGGTGCTAAGGATGGAAAAGGTAGAGGAAGGCAGGTAAGATGTGCCTACTGTTGTCTCAGATAACTTGGTTTCCTGCTATCTCATGTGAGATGTATGCCACAAATGTATAGTAAAACACCTGCTTCATGTTGCTTACTCTTGATATCTATGTTACCTAGATATTTATCTTTTTCCAATTCTTTTTACCCTTTGATGGGTGCTTTTAACATCTATTTATTAATTATATATATATATATATATATGCTTATATGCTTTTATCAGCATATCTTTCTTTATGCCATAAAATGCTGTTCTTGGGATCACAATCAGGGAAACATCAAACCTCTGGTTATGTAACATTATGGCTTGTAAAATGATAAGACATTGAATACTATATACAACAGATACATCCATTTATTATTCTAAAGAGGATGTTCCAATCTCAGGTTTGGATGTCATAAAGTGTATGCCTCAAATGGACACTCAATATTGTATTAATCGCCCATGTTGAACGAGAGATGAATTTTGCATGGCTATAGGATATGTCCTGGACATAGCTGCTTTAGGGAACAAGTGTGAAAAACTATTTGACTAAGGAATAGGAATGATTTATACTTCATGCCAAGATGTCTAGCTTGCTTTCTTAACCTCTTTCTATGTTCCTTGCATTTATTTTAGTGGGTGAATTGTTCATTCAAAGATGGTTAAACTCGCATAGATACTTCATTCTACCCAAAAAGGTAAGGAGGGAAAATGGTATATATTTTTCATGCAAAAGGATTTGGCCATCTCCTTTGAAAACCAATTGGATGCTAGTGACATCAAACTAGTCCATTTTATATGGTTCAAGTCACACCAAATCTCGAGCCAAGAACCATAGGTATATGTCTTGGGCCAATATCAAATCCCAAGAACACACAATCTTGGACTTACTTCTTGAGCCAATACCAAATTTTGAGCCCACATAGCTTTGGGCATAATTTTCAAGCCAACATCAAATCCCAAGCACACACTATCCTGAGTTTTACTTATTAAGTCATTATTTTTTTTAGGGGACCAACATTGTTGCTAACCTAATAAATTCCTCCCCTGACAAGGCACTCCTTGTGACTCCTCTGAAAATCAGTGGCTTCTAGTGAGATCAAGCTAATCCCTTTTATATGGTTCAGGTCCTACAAAATCCCGATCAAACAACTTAAGGCATACTTCCTAGGCCGATACCAAATCCTAAGCACAAACAATTTAGGACTACTTCTTGAACCATACCAAATCTCAAGCCCAAACAATGTTGGGCATATTTCCCTGGTCAAAACCAAATTCTAAGCACATAAACATCAGGCCTTACTTTTTAAGCCATCATTTTACTAGGGAGCAGCATTGTTGTCAACCTGACAATGTTGACAATTCAACATTGTCCTTCAGTTCAAAGATTTTGTGTTAGATATATTGCATGTTGCCACCTGATGCATATTCCAAATTCATATAGAAACTGTCTGTTCTTAAATTAGAGAGTGGAAGAGATTCAATGGCGACTCTACACTGAAAATGCTGATTACTTTCTGCAAACATAACAGCCACCTGTGTTTCAATTTGTGGGGACATTTATTGATGTGTAGGGTTTTAGAGATTGTTTGAATTCGGTACCTTGGTTGCTTATGCAAATGCTGATCGCCAGTCACTTGACAATATAGGGACTGTCAGATCAACTGCTCAAAATGTCTTTTTTATGTAATTTTTTAGAGTGGGTTATTGTGGATTTATATGAGGTGTCAATGTCTATGGTAAACTTTGTTAATTGGGTAAGCTCTAAGTTAGGGGAAGGAGTTATTCTGTTTCTTGTTTCTCTCTTCTTGTTCTGTCTCTTTACACCCTTTTATATGTCTTGTGTACTTCAATACACCCCTTTGCTAGATACTGTTAATATATTTCTATGCTGGCCTATCAAAAAATGTTTTAAGGGAGATCAAGATATCATCAAAATATTTTCCATGGGTTTTAATGTCCCTTTTTTTTTTTTTTTCCTTTTTCCCTGCTTTTGATTCACTATGTTAATTTTGGGGCATCAGTGCTGCTGAATGTGATGCATACATGAGCTTCCTCCCTATGTTGACTGGTTACTAGTTGTTCACTGGACATTTTTGTCTAGACTCTTGATTTGTGGCATATGATTGCATAGGATCTAGTATTCATTACATTATTCTGGGTTAAACCTTTGGTGGACAATTTATTTAGTATGTGGAAGTTAGAATATTGATAATAATCGCTTAGTATGTAATATTTCTTGTTTGTATGCAATCTTCATATGCTCATCCTTCTGGCTCAGTATATTAAAATGGCATGTCATCAATATCCAGGTTATCAGCACTGCTAGAACATGCAATTGCATATTGATTGTTCTTGATGCAATAAAGCCAATTACTCACAAGCGTCTAATAGAGAAAGAGCTCGAGGGATTTGGCATAAGGTAAGTTGGTTATACTTGAAATTTGTGCTCTCTCTTTGCAGTTCTGGTTCATTTTTTGGGGGAAAGGTATAGCGTCCAGCTTCTACCTGAAAAAACCCCTTTTTTCCTTTATGCTTGTGTTTAAATAAAGTTTGAGTAATTTTTGGGTAGTCAATATATGAAAATGGTGCTGCTTTACTGTATATGAAAACTGAATAATTTTTTGCCCTTTTACTTCTTTCTTTTCTTTTTTTTTTTTGATAAGCTTTTTGCTTCTTTCTTTCTTTCTTTCTGTCTATTGTTAATTATATTATAATTCTATGAAGCTTATTGTCTATCTGTTCCCTATAGTCAATTCTCCGCCTATGATTAAATTTACTGGCTTTCACTTCTTAGCTGATTCTGATCATTCAAATTCTATGTAGTGCTCTGCTGCTATGAAGAATTGAATTACATGGTGATCTAATCTAATTTCAGTGGTGGATAATAATAAGTGTTTTTTTTTTATATTTGAGAATAGTACTAATGAATCTTTTGAAAAATGGAAATTCCGGTCATCACCGTCTTCATGACATTAAACTTTATCTATTTGTGGGATCTTAATTATAAGTTGAAAATAAAATTGTTCAACTCCATAGGAAATTAATATTGCCATTAGTATGTGAATTTTGGTACCAAATCCTGTTAGTTGTCAGAATATTGTTAATGAAGGCATCCCATTTCTCATCCATAAAACCTTTTAACTCTTGCTTTTTATGTATGAGTCTATAGATTTAATGGAATAATTTGATTACTTTATGAAAACCAGCAGCTTGTCATAGAATATAAAATTTAAGCACGTCAGATTCTCAGCTGTTGTGCAGTATGAAGTGCCTGACTACTTACTGTTCATTGCTTTATAGGCAAGTGAGAGGGTTTTAAATTTTCTGTCTGTTATCTGGTAGGATTTATTTGGATTATTTGGGTATTAAAAAGACTTGTTGAAGTTCTGCTGTGTGATCATCTGCTTCATAAAAGAGTCGACTTGTGGACCTCTTGTATTTTGTACTTATTTATTTTGTTGTCTGGAAACAGGTTAAACAAGGAACCACCAAATCTGACCTTCAGGAAGAAAGATAAGGGTGGGATTAATTTCACATCTACAGTTACCAACACAAATCTGGATCTTGAAACTGTGAAGGCAATATGTAGCGAATACAGAATTCACAATGCTGATGTTTCTCTTAGATACGATGCAACTGCTGATGACCTCATAGATGTTATTGAGGGTAGTAGGGTATATATACCTTGCATCTATGCTGTGAACAAGATTGATCAGATAACACTTGAAGAGTTGGAGGTTCTGGATAAGCTTCCTCACTACTGTCCAGTCAGGTACAATTAGGCCTTTTTTTTTCTTTTTCCATTAAGTGCCTTTTGCTTTCATTTGAAAAATGTTGTTTTATAAAATTGGAAAATAAAAACAAACGTTGACCTGAAAGGTGAAATCTGAGAAAAAGATCCTTATCTGCACTTTTTTGTTTTTCCTAGAGAGGATGTGGTAATGAAGAGGTGAAGCATTGACTTTTTGACAAGTGATCATTATGTTTTTCTTGTGAATTTTCTTAGAATATGCTTTATGCATTTTCCACATCAACTTTTTGTTTCCACTGAATTAGGGACTCTTTCCCTGCTAAATTTTTGTTATACTCAATTTTTTTTTCTTTTGTCAAAAGACGAATCAAAAAATATATACAATAACCGTAGAAACATTGATGGATTTTGTGAAATATATCCTTCAGACATCTTGACCGTGAACTTGGAAGTTAATTCCGATTGGGGTGTCAAAAAGGCTGATTGGTCTTATCAAAGGGGGGAAAAGGGCCGGGATGGAGAGAGGAGAGGGGGGGAGGTTGAGAGAAACATGGGAGCTGTGCCAAAAATTGTAGTGATAAATGAAATTCAGATTCTCTAGCCACATGTGGATGGTTTAGGTGATTGGTAGAGTTTTTGTGACCACAATCGCATGGGTTGTATTGTTCTTTCAGAGGAAATTTATCTTTTTGGTGCTGTTCTTGACAAAGATCTTCCAACCTCCACGCTTGATGGCTACCCTAAAAATGGAGATGTGGAATGTTTTCTCTTGTTTTGCTCCTGAGTTTTTAGAAAGTGGTATATTAGCATTCTACTAGCTTCTATCTATGTTAGTAAAAGCTTGGATGTAGTCTTCAAACATTAACGCAGTTTGTCCCATTGAGACTTTGTTAAAGCTTGATGTTTCACTACCCTACAACAGATATTCTCTGTTTTTGTGTTGTTCTGATTAGGAAGTGAGATGGTAGTAACCTACTTGCTGCAATCTTTGTCGTAAATCTTGGGACACAGTCTTTACACATGTAATGCAGTTTGTCATATTGAAACTTTGTGAAAGAAGTTTGAATACCCTACAACCGATGAAGATATAAGATATTTTCTCTTGTCGTTTAGTCCAAGAATTTAGGAAGTGAAAATATCAGTGGCCTCTAGCTTCAATCTATGTTCATAAAGCTTGGGAAAGTCTTAAAACATGAATGCAATTGTTCATATTGAGACTGGTTCTGCTGTTGATTGAATGTCTTGGATTTACCCGGCACTGGTTGCGGTAGATGCGGTCAGCATTCCAAGGTTTGGGTTCCTATAGAGGGTCCAGAGGGCTCAGCCATGGGAGGTTCCTCGGTTATCAGAAGAGAGGAAAAAAAATGGGACTGGTGATATCCGTGACAAAACAGTGCATGATTATGATTGGCCTGACTATAGCTCATAACTCCTAATTTGTAGGCCCAAGTAATTGGGATTAAAGCTGTGTTGAATTGAAGATCTTATATCCCATCAAGTGTGAACAGTTGGTTTTCTATTGGTGTCATTTGTTTTTGCCAAATAATCTTATTCTAGTCATTCATTTGAGGTTTTTCATTTCTCCCTTTTTGGTTGTGGTTTGATATGATTATTGCTGCAGTGCTCACCTGGAGTGGAACCTTGATGGTCTGCTAGAAAAGATATGGGAGTATCTTGATTTAACTCGCATATACACAAAGCCCAAGGGAATGAATCCTGATTATGAAGACCCTGTAATTTTATCATCCAAAAGGAGGACGGTTGAGGACTTCTGCAGCAGAATCCACAAGGACATGCTCAAACAATTTAAGTAGTAAGTGCTCTTTCCTAATCTTCCATGTACTCTAGAATTTTGATTTCTTGAGAATTTTTAAAGCTCCTTCACCATCATCTAAGAACAAAAAAAAATATTGCTTTACTTACTTTTTGAAATTGATATTTATATTTTTATAAATTCTAACCTAGTATGAATTAGTTTTACTTGATTCTTTTTTGAAAAACTGCTACATCTACATGGGCCACTTTTCGATATAGTAGGAGTTTTTTCCAATGCAGGTTATCATAGGAGTTATACTTGGTGGATCTGTAATTATAGTTTTAGGCTACTGTTCAAGAATGTTTTTAAAAACAGCTTTCGAGAACAGTTATTAAAAACAATTCATAATTGTTTTTTGGAACAAGATTCAAGATACTATGTATTCATGTAGAATGTAAAAGTTTTTAAAGTATACTTCATATTTTCAGTTATACTCTACTTTAAACAACTAAAAACACCTAAAATTTGTTTTTTTTTTTTTTTTTTAAATCCGGTTTTAGAACAAAATATCAAAAAACCTTTTTCTATCAAAAGTTTATCAAGCGTGTCCTTTTTGTTTAAAAGAATGGTTTTCAAAAACAATTTCCAAGCAAGGCCCTATGCAAAATCCAAACCGGGGAAGACTACTTTCTATTCTGGCTGAATATCCTCTTTGGGTTTGAATAAATATTTGTAGACATCATCATGATTTTACCTTGCTGAATCCTAATGCATTTTCTGGGTAAATGTTGCAGTGCATTGGTCTGGGGATCAAGCGTGAAACACAAGCCCCAAAGAGTTGGCAGGGTTGATTCTATGAACTGACTCTATAATAATCTTCATTTCATTTTATTGTACTTCTTAATTTACATTTGGTGCCTTTTGCAATCCAGGAGCATGAACTGGAAGATGAAGATGTCGTTCAGATTATCAAAAAGGTGTGAGTGTAGACCTCAAAATCAGTCACATATCCACATTTGCGTGTCCAAGTAGATTTTCTCGGTGAGTGAAGTTTCCATGTCCAGATTGCTTTGCTTCAAAACTCTGCAATAGAGCATGCAGCATCCTCTCTGTTTCTTGGTGGATTAGGTAGAAGATAAGACAGCTTGATGTGTAATTAAGCCATTTTGTTGTCAAGCGCTTTTTATCTGGATTATATCATGTATGATCTTGCACTGTAAGGTTAAAAATAGGTCGGAAAAAGTACTTATATAAACCATGAGATTGATGGGAATTTAATGTTATATTGGCACTAGACGAAATTATTATATTTATAAGCCATTGCCAGCTTGTTGGTGAAATATTTCTTCAAAGTTATGATTTAGGAATTGGGATTGTTTTCAAGTCCTAAAAATAGTTTTAAATTGTTTTTTGAAGTAAACTTGTCTTTGAGAACTTCAATTTTTTGGACTTATTTTCTTTGAAGTTATTATGTAAAATGTAAAAGCATTGGAAATACTTTTCATATTTTCAATACTTTCTTAAAATATTCAAAAAATAAAACATTTGAAAATAAATGTTCAATTTGTACTTAAAAATAATTTGTTTCAAAATATTAAAAAGAAAAAATACTGATCTAAATTAAAATTTTATCTAGTCTTTTAAATTTAAAAAAATTATTGAAAACAGTTTGCAAATGGATCCCTAATCATGTTTTTCATATTTTCAATAGTTTTTGAAAATGCTCAAAATAAAAATTTGAAAATACACGTTAAATTTGTTTTTAAAAATAATTTATTTCAAAATAAATTATTTTTATTTCAAATCATAAAAACATATCAACAAATTACTTTCAAATAGGTCTAAATTTAGAGCTCATTTAAACGTAATTTTGAGAGGGCTAGAATGCGTAGTAATGTTTGAAGGAAGCACATTCTTACATAAATTGAAGTTTGACAAACTTCTCAAGACCCCTCCTTAAAATCTAGAAAATCATTGAAAATGATTCTTGAACAACTTTGGCATTGGATTTGACTTTAACTTTCAACCAAAAATCGAAAGCTATTCTAAATAGAAATTATATTCAATATACTTACAACTTAAATTAAGTCATTAAATTATATTAGGTTAATAAATTTAAAGAGTGGTTTCTCCTCCAAACACCCTTTTAAGTTGGTATTGAAGGTGCAAACTACCTCCACCTAATTAGAGAGACCTATAAAGTTACGCTATTCCTTGCGATTGGCTTTAGGCCTTTCACATGCGACTTAGGTGGAGGCAGAGGAAGCCTCCACCAGGATGCCAGGCTATCGTCAGTGAGAGTGGAAGCTTCTTCCCCTCTTTCCTTACTAAAATTGGAAGCTTCTGCCAAAGTCATCTCATAGGATAGACAAACACACACGTAACTACTGAATTTCCAGGACTGGAACCGACACAGCTACTAATGAACAACCCAAATATCATGGTGTTTAGTATTACAGCTGGAACTGACACATCTTCTACTAATGAACAACCCAAATATCATGGAGAATGTTTAGTATTTACTTACAGCTGGAACTGACACATCATCTTCTACTAATGAACAACCTAAATATCATGGAGAATGTTTAGTATTTACTTACAGCTGGAACTGACACATCTTCTACTAATGAACAACCTAAATATCACGGAGAATGTTTAGTATTTACAGCTGGAACTGACACGTCTTCTACTAATGAACAACCTAGATATCATGGAGAAAGCAAGAGAGGAGATGGATTCAGTTGTTGGCAGAAACAGATTAGTAGATGAATCAGATTTTGCATACCTTCCCTACCTAGCCCATTGTTATTGTTGAGGAAACGTAGTGTTTGGTTGATCAATTTAATACCTAAAAATCACGTAATAACTTAATTTAAATTATAAAATAGATTAAATATATTTAATAAAATAATTTAATATCATAATTTAAAAACAAAAATAATTTTAAATATTAAATTAAAATAATTAATTTATTATTATTGCCCATATTTAAAGAGAATATACTTAATAACCATAATTTTATATTTATGACTTATTTTTTTATGATAAATATTTTAAGATTATCTTATAAATTTAAAATATTTTAAATATGGATGTTTGATAAATAAATTTATTATTTAAGATTAGTGAAAATAAATATTGATTAAAATTTTTAATAAAATATATTAATTACAACTAATGAAAATAAATACATTAATTTAATAATTTAAAATAAATTTTAAGTTAATTTTATTTCAAAACCTTAATACTTAAAATAAAAAAATAGGTAATAAGTTTTAAATTAATAACTTAAAATTAATTTAAGTTATCGAGGAATAAGTATTAAGGTATTCAAAGCCAAGGCCGTATTACGCGGGTCCATTGATTTTTAGAGAAGCAACGATGGCAGCTACAACATCCTAGCAGGACCTGGCTACTGGTTAACATTTGGGCTATTGGAAGAGACCCAAAGCACTACGAGAACCCACTTGAGCTCCAGCCTGCGAGGTTCATCTATGAGAACTGGACTTTAGAGGAGGCAGATGGAACTTGGAAGTTAAGTCAGGGGGAGTGTTTTCATCTGCTGCCACTTGGGAGCGGAGGAAGAAGTTGCCCTGGAACTTCACTGGCACTGCAGGTTGTTCAGACAGGACTTGGTGCTTTGAATGGAAGGTCGAAGAAGGAGAGCATGGTCCCGCATGGGGACCCTTAGCATGGGGAGGCGGGACCAGACATCACCGCTCAAAGGCTCAGCCTTTGATTTGTGTGCCAGTGGGCAGTGGCTAGACTCTCTGTAGACTTAACTAACGTGTTTCCTCAACTAATGGTCCCTGCATTATGGTTCTCCTGCTCATATCTCCAACAAGAAGTAATGTTATTGAATGCAATGAGTTGATTTCCTTCTATTACCCATTGTTAACTCCCACAATTTCATACAGACCCTTGATTAGTGGCATATGGCTACATATCATGTAGGGCTAAGTTGGCCACATCCCACCCTAAACTGACTTTTGATATGACAAGGTGATGACTTTGATTCATTGAGTTGGGCTTTGAATTGAGTTTTCTCAACCCAAACTTAATTCAAATTGAACTGACATTAGGTAATATTTAATATTTATTATTTAATAATTTAAATTAATTTTAAATTAGATTATATTTTAATTGTTAACTTAAACATTATTATTTAATTTTTATTTTAAGTATTAAAATTGTTTGATAAAATTAACTTAAAATATATTTTAAATCATCAAATTAATATATTTATTCTCATAAATTATAATTAAAATAGAAGAGATTGAGTAATAGTAAAAATCACGGAGTGGCAAAGGAGACTGTGAAGGTAATTAAAGTAAATAAAAGTAAAAAGATAAAATAAATGTATAAATTTAAAAATTAATTAATTATTTTTATTTATTACTTAAAATTATTTTTTATTTTAAATTATATTATTAAGTTATTTTATCAAATATACTTAATTTATTTAATAACTTAAATTAAGTTATTAAATAACTTTAAGTTATTAAGTTAATTTACCAAACAGACATTTAAATTTGAACTTAATTTAAGATGCAGTCAAAATGTATGTAAAAAACATCATTCGTTTTCTTTAAAAGAGATCATTTTTATAATTATTATCTTGAAATATTGTCTCATGCTATTCCATATTTAATCCAATCCGACCCAACCTTGTAATATGATCCACAGATTCCATACAAACCAATCAGTCGGACCACCTTTGAGTCTAACCCAGGTTTAGAAAATGTGGTTAGTTAGAATTTAGATTGCACATTGGGTTGAGTCATTAGCAACAAACACAACCCAATCCACCTAATCCATCCGAATTGCACCCCTAATATGAAAATTCATTATATTATTTTGGGTTAAGCCTCCAGTGAACAAGCTATTTACCATACGTAAGTTCAAAATATTGATAATAATAACTGTGTGTTTAGTAGTGATTTTAGAAATTATTTTTAAATTTTTTATATTTAAAGATAAAAAATTTTAAGTATTAAAAAAACTAAAAATACTTCCAAAAATTACAATCAAACACACTATTACATGGCATTCCAAAACACTTTTTAGCATAATAAAAATAATGATAAAAAGGAAAAATCTTGTGTCAAACAAAAAAGTTCAAAAATCACTTTTAATTATTAAAATAAACGCTTCAAATAAAAACACACCCATTAAATATATTAAAATAACATTTCATCAACAAAATCATCTGTGCATAGCACACTACAAAAACACTTTTGAAAGTGTTTTAAGACTGCGATGGTAATTTTAAAAAATATTTCTATTATTTCTAACACTACGCTTAAATGATATAAATTTTAAATTGTTAAAAAATTTGAACATTTTCTAAAATCGATATCAAATAGACTTAAAGAATGCGTTTAAGAGTGATTCTAAAAAGTGTTTATACCATTTTTAAGACTTAAATGATAAAATTTTTCAAGTATTAAAAATATTAAAAATGCTTCCTAAAATCATTACCAAACAAACTCTAAGTACACTTTCAAAAGTGCTTTAAGTAATTTTTTTACCAGACTTACTAAAAAGTGAGCCTTAAGTTCATATATATTGATTCCATGACCAATGGATTGAACATTTCAAAGAAGCAGAAGAAAAGAAAACGAAATCAAGAATAGATTATCATCACATTCAGAGACACATTTTCATTCCGGTCTTTCTGAAAAGAGCAATGTAAAGAAAAGAAAACAAAGCCGGGGAACGGGTAATCTAGAGTAATGTCAAGAAGAGGAAGCAAAGCGGGAAAGTGGTGATCAATCTCCTAATGCACTATCATTACAGTGTTTGAACATGACATGTTGCTGCCGCTGCATGAATCTCAGGCTTTTACACAGCAGCTGAAGCAGCTGAGGATGCTCCTCCTTCCCTGATAGAAAAAAACCGACAAAATGGGTAATGTTAAAACCATATTTATCAAACCCTCAGATTCATATTTCATTGTTGGTAAATAAAGATCTAAATGATAATGAGCATTGAAGAGAAAACGAAATCATTCGGTTTTGATACCATTTCTCTTATGTTCTTATTTGTGTTTCTCATTTGTCTTCTAACCATCGATAGAACAAAATCAAGCAAATTTTGTATGTTTTGTATGTGTATCCCAATACAAAAGGAATACTTCTAAAACCTAGAGGATGAAGTAAAAACAAATACACCATGAACCAAGTTGTACTCTATAGGCTTTTAAAAATATGTTGCATGTGCACCCACTTGGAATTGGATGTAGCCAATACATAAATCGGAGCCTTCTCGAATATTTCTAAGTACAAAACTACATTCCATCCTTGAACATGCATCTCTATCGTGCCAGTTGTAGTCAAGTCCCTCACCCCCAAGTTATCTAGAATTATTTTCACATGGTGCTGTACTTATCCTAGGGTCCACGTTTCATCGCTTTGTCTACCCAGGCATCACATGAGGCCACTGTCTTAAGATTCAGCTACTGACTCGGTTTGATACGAGTAAAATCTTTCTAAAAGAAATAAATAGCCATTCAGTCTGCACTTAACGTGGTTTTGAAGCATTAACATTGGTTTCACGTGATTGTAAGAACACCTATGACACCAACAAAAAGCTCTAAAGCATTAACATCAATCTAAGTTACCACAACAAGTATAAAGGAAAGAAAACTTCTCCGATATGATATATTTATGTGGACAGCAAGATTTCTCTTTTCTTTCCCTTTCTAGGAGGGCATCTCTTAATTTGACTCATTAACCTAAAATCGATCACTCAACATATAAAAATGCACCACAAGAAAATGTGCCCATCGCCCACGGCCCCATACTAATCAACCTCATAAATTATCCGAGCTTATATAAAAAGGTATTGAGCAGTTATCAGTTGCTACCTACTTGCTAGAATGGACCGCTGGTGAACCTTCTCCACCGCCAACCACATGAATCCCACAACCACGCTTGTCATTCATATATTACTCTCCTTATTTATAAATGGCAAATACTAATTATATGGCTGTTCTCTCCAATTTACAACCACCAAGTACTAGTTTAAATGGCTGTACTCGCCTTATTTATGACTACCAAGTACTACTTGCGTATCCCCTGCACTCAACACTGAATGGAATATGTGATATTGAATAAAGCCACAAAGCTAGGCGATCAATCTTACCGTGGGAGAGTGGCTCTGATGGTAATGGTCATGGTCATGGTCATGGTCGGTCTGCCTGGTGTCGGCATTGGTGGTTGGTGGGGCGACGAGCTCTTCTTCATTTCCAAGACTCGCTCTTGAGACATCCCTCTTGTTCTGCTTCCTCATTTCCCTGATTTTTGAGAAGTCGAGCGAGTAGTCCGGCACCTGTCCCTTTTGGTCCCAATCCCCAAACTGCGGTACAGATAGCCATGGGGCAGCCTTCTGCATAAGAAACCGAAAATTATTATTGTTCAACACATCAAAAGAATCATTTCTTCTTCCAATTCCCAACCAATATAAAATCTCAATTAAATGATCCCCCAAAGTGGAAACAACTCTCAAGAACCATCATCAATTCAAGAAAAGGGAAAGGAAAGGCAGTTAGATAACAGCATGGTGATGATGATGATCCCACTTATTTAAGATTAGAATAGGCTACAATACACCATTGAGACAAAATATGAAGCCAAGAGATGAAATCAAATGAAAAAGGGCGATGATCTATAAACCTGAAAACCTCATTAAACCCAGAAATTAGAATTGAAGACTGATGATCTGAAAACCTCAGGTTAATCAAAAACCCCAAAATTGAAGTGAAAAAATAGTGAGGATCTCAGGTTCATGATAAGATCCTATGGGCCCTGAGACAATGAAACCTTTTTCCAGAGACCACATCTTACCAATACTGATCTTTCCCATCCAATGATGCTCAATCTTTCAGGTGTTCACCAAAGATTGCTTGTGGAAGTTTAAAACAGAAACTTGAAATATTTTCTTAAACATTTTCCATTATTTTCTGTTCTTTTCTTTCCTCTCACATTCCCACCTAGCCAAGCCAAAAATGTACTCCACAGAATCCCAGTTCCATGTGATTTTTCTTCTGCCCAACAATTTTGAAAAAAATGTCAAAATTGAAGAATATTCAAACACTATGACTTCATGTTTGAATTTCAGAAAATAAAAAATAAAAATAAAAAGGCCAACCCTTAGAGCTGATCAAACCCATTGATATGAATTATGAATAGGAAAAAGTAAAGGTGACAGCTTGGACTGACCCATCCTCAGCTATGCAATGGCGTGATGATACTCTTATCCAACCCATAACAAAACTGAAATCAACCGATAACCCATTTTCAGAAAAGCCTTTTCCAACTTCCCAGCCAAAAATTTTTAAGAAAACAAGTTGTTTTGCAGTATCGTTTGATTTCTAAAACCAGTACTTAGCTTCTTTTCTTGTCCTGAGAAGTGAGTGATACTTCTTTGGAACCAATAAACCCAAAAAAAAAATCAAATCAAATTCAAGTTCCAAAATCAGAACCCATTAAACCTCACACCTCCCAGACTCAAGCTCAATCCCAAACCTTTCTTTTCTTTTCCTTTCAAATTTCCCAGCAACCAAACACGAAAACAGAGAGAAGAAGAAAGAGAATCACCTCCTTGCGGTCTTCCATGTGATGCGATCTCTAGAATGAAACAGTGAAGAGATACAGAGAGATGAAAAAAAAGCGAATAAGTCTGACGATGAATGATAAAGGCAAAGAGAGGATTCTCCTCTCTTATGCTAACTGTATCAACCTTACAGCCGTGTGACAGCACGATATCGTGTTGCCCCCACTTTCAAAACCACCTTTTCTTTCCCTTTTTTACCATTATGCCACTCACACGCTTTTAACTCTTATTGCACCCTTTTATTTTTATTTTATTCCCTGGACTTTGTCTACCCTCCAGTGCCGTCGCCTGCTTGCCATTTGATGCGAATAACTACTATACATAAATAAATCAAATTGACCATATTTTAGCATTGTTTTCGAATAAAATACAAAATAGGACAATTTGGGCATGTCTTCTGTTTTTAAAAATTATTTTTTATCCTTTAACTTAAAAATAATTTTAAAAAATAAGTTTCAAAAAACGTAATTAAACGGATTCATATTAAAAAAAAAAAAAAAAAAAAAAGATGAAAATAACTTTTATTTGTTAACTAAAAATTGTTCTTTATTTTATTTTATTTTTAAAATTTTTTTTTAAATAATAACAATTAAACAATGTTAAAATATTTTTAATTATTTTTAAAAATAAAAAATTATTTTTAAATCACACGACTAAGAGTTCGATTAATAATGATTTTAGAAAGTGTTTCTAATATTTTTAATATTTGAAAATTTTTATCATTCAAGTGTTAAAACTAATAAAAATGTTTCATGGAACCACTACCAAATATACTTCAAAAGTGTATTTGGTACTGATTTTAAAAAGTTGTTTTTGACATTTTTAACATTTAAAAATTTTTATTTTTCAAGTATTATAAAAATTGAAAACACTTCTTAAAATTATTGTCATTGGTAATGATTATAAAAAACATTTCTAACATTTCAAATACTTAAATGATAAAAATTTTAAATATTACAAATATTATAAACACTTCTTAAAATTACTGTCAAATAAATTCTAAAAGCATTTTGGACAGTAATTATGAAAAATGTTTTTAGTCTTTTTAATATTTGAAAATTTTTATTTTTTAAATATTAGAAATGTCATAAATATTTTTTAAAATTATTATCAAACGCATTCTAAATAGACTTGTAATGTTTATTGTTTTTTCAAGAACATTTTTTAGGATTTCTCAATTTAAAAAAGAAAAATATTAAAAAAATGAAATATAAAAAATAATAGATACCATATGTTTATATATAACTTAAAAGTTTTAAAATAAATTTTTTATTTTTTCCACTGTGGAAACACTCTAAGAAACAATTAAAAATAACTTACTTTTAAAATAAATTTTAAAAATTATTTTTTATCTAAATTTTATTAAATATATTTTCTAAACCGGATTTGTTAGTAACTAAACATATTTTTAGGCGCTGTTTGTGATATCTATTTTTAAAAATACCTGTTTGTTTGTTTGTTTTAATGGGAAACCATATTTAGCTGAAAAAACATATTCAATAATTTTTAAATTAAAATTACCTTTTCTAATAATATATCATGAAAAATGGGTGATTTTTAAAATAAATTTAAAATGTTTTCAAAATGTGTTTTTTTAGAATAAAAAATAAATTTAATAGTCAAGCCTTAAAAGTAAAAACAGTTTTTAATAATTTGAAAATGGATATATAATAGAAAATTATTTTTTAAAAAATATATTTTTTAAGTTATTAAAAATATTGCTAATAAAAGCGTTTTTGTAAAAAATGTTTTTAAAATAATCACTTATAAAAAAATACTATAAATAAATTTTTAAAACTATAAATAAATATTTAGATTCTTAAAAGCATTTTTAAAATTTTACTAAACATTTAATTTGTTTTCAAAAACATTTTTTTATTAAAAAAGCATCTCAACATACTTATGTAACATATAAAATTCTTAAAATTTTAACAACCTATTATTAAAAATAAATTCTTAAAAAAATATTTTTTAGTAAAAAATTTGTAAAATAAATTTTTAAATTTAAAACTACCTTTCATATCAAAATTGTATTCGTGAACTTATCCCAACTCAAGGGTCCAAAAAAAATGCTATGCTCTTGTGAAAGGGGCTTGGATATTTTGTTTTTATTTTAAATTTTTTTAATGTATATATTTTGAAATTGAAATCATATCATTTTCAAACTTCGGTGGATTACAACGGCAAGTCATAAGTGGACCCCGTGTATTCGAAGACTAAATATCTTTTAACCGAAAAGCCAAAAGGCTGTGAGTCTGTGACTTGACTGTTTCTATACTTTTTTTTTTTTTTTTTTTTTTTTGCACTTTATTATTTAAATTTAAATTTAAAGTTAAAGTAAAGTAAATAAGAAGATTCCCTCTTTATTTTACATCTAATTCTTTCATTAAAAAAAATGATAATTATTTTAAAATTTAGTTTACCAAAATGGCATCTTTAATTTTATAATCTTTATAAAATAATAAAATTATTTATTTATTTATTAAAAATTATAAGGGTCTAATTTTTTATTCTTTAATTTTGAAAATAATTAGTGTAATAATACCAATCTCAAAATCAATATAATTTATATTTAATTTGAGGTTATCATTTTTTTTTTGGCCTTTTTGGTGGGGTCGTTTTCCTTGAGGGGGACAAGTGAGTTTGGGCATGACCTGTAAAGTATTCTCAGTCACATTCAATTAAATAATATTAATATTCTTTTCTAAAAAAATATTATATTTTATTTAATGGAAACAATTGAATATATTAAATTAATGGGCAATCATGTATTGTCAAATTGTAAAAAAATTATTTTTAATTTTATTCATGCATTGTCTCTTTTACTTGGATTTTTAATATTAAATAAATTAATAAATTAATAAATATAAGAAGAAATTTCTTATAGTCTTTAGATAAGGATAAAGATGATCTCAAAGTCGGCTCATGACAAGAATTCTTTACAGTAGAAGATGAAAAAAAAATATACAAAATTGATGACATGTCGTTAGAGGCATAAATTAAAGATATATTTTATCCTTTGAAAAAAATAATAATAATAATAATTCCCAAGTATAGTTTGCAAAGGGGAGAAGAAGCTTTCAAGACCAGCATTGTAAAGTCATGGAGCCCATTAATCAAAAAAGGGAAAGGAATTGATAATGGTATGAAATGGGTTACTGTCAATTGGGTCCAGCTTTAAACAATTATTAGTTTTTGGATCTTTGAATAATACAAAATTGAATTTTGTAAACCATGGACTTGGGGGCACCATGTGAATAAATTATAAATTTGATTTTTTTTTTAATCTAATATTATCATAAATATAAGTATATTTAAAAAAACCTTTTTATTCGGAGTGATAGTTCACTTAATTGAGTCCCCTCAGGGTCACTAGAGGTTTACTCGATTATTAACTTCAGGGCTTGTGGGATTAGTTGAAGTGTACGTAAGCTGGCCCGAACATCCACAGTTGGCAAAAAAAAAAAAAATATATATATATATATATATATAAAAACCTTCAAATTTGAATTATAATATTGGGTGGGCCTCATGGGCTTTATGAAAGCCCTAAACGCCTTTTCTTCTCAAATCCCAATCTCAGCTGATGGGCTGATAACGGGCTTAGGCCGACTTGCACTTCTGACAAAAACTTGGGCCTGTGGCTGGTCCACACGAGCCTAATTGGATGTCACCGGACTTAGACGAGCCTGAAGAAAGACCCATCAAGGGATTGGGCCCATTGCGTGAATCCACTCGTTTCAACCGGGTCAAGCTCCATCCAGTTGCAACTTGGAGGGATTAAAAGGTTAAATTAAATGAAGCCAAAGTTACCTATTAATAATTTCAACATTCGCGAAACCCAACCCACATTCAACCCATGGACAATTCGAATTCTCATGAGTTACCTAGGATTTCTATGGGTTACCAGAGAAAATAAATAATATATATATATGTTAGCATTTGTAAAATATAAGTTATATAGTGAAATAAGATATCATAAGCTAAATATTTCAAAATTATAAAATAAATCAATATTATTAATTTAATATAAATCATTACTCTGTTATATTGCAACAGTATCCTTCTCATGTTAGGGATATGATGATTGAATATTATAAAAGGTTTAGTCACCATTTCTTAACATTAATTGGTTTCGTATAAGATGATAAAGCATAATTTAAGGTATTTGTAAACTTAAACTCGAATTTTCAAAGATACTTTAATAATTAAATAAAAATAATAAAATTATTTGTCTTATATGATTAAAAACAAAAAAAATGTTAAATTTATTTATTTTAATAAAATAATATTTATATATATATAAGTATACATGTAAGTTTATGCGTATATGACTCCCCGTCGTATCAATATTACTCTTATAATTTTAAAATACATCTTTATAATATAAAAAACTTCATATATATATAACGAATTTTTTTCTCTTATTTGATGCGAGATATCATGATAAAAATATAAAAATATCTCAAATTTATTTTAAAAAATCATTATATTTTGAGATTAAATTCTAAAAAATTATGTTTAGTAACAACTTATCAATTATTTATTATTATTATTATTATTATTGAATTGGAAGCCTATTGTACGTTTTAAAGCATAAAAACTATTTTTAATATTAGTTTATAATTTTATTTTATTGAATTAATAACTAAACTACATGATGAATCTTAATATCTTTAAGCTATTTAATTTTTTTTTTAATTAAAAAAATCCAAACTTTTAAAAAAAATTGTATAGTAATAAATTGTTGTCCTATTTTGTAAAATTCACTTTGACTAATCATAATGTATTTCATGTCTAATATATATCATCTAAGCTCTGTCATTAATATAATTGATTATAGAAAGTTACTACCATGCTTTGATAAGTAATAATACATGTTAAATATAACTTTTCACTAACATGACATAAAACACATCTAGTCTTTGATGGCCCATGCATGGACAAAACTCATATTGTCTTCGTATAACTCTTATGTTCTAGTATTGTATTACTTGAACATAGATGTCCATTTCCAAACATATTCCCAAACTATCTACTAGCCCATAAAACATGGATGTTTACCTATGACAGATGGTGAAAGTGTTACTTCTATTATGTTCATCGGTAAAATGTACGTGTGTTTGATGTTAAATAATATGATATACATTGTAAACCAAAACCATATAAGTTTAAGCTTTGAAAAAAATTGATAGTTTGATATGATATCTAAGCTCGATTTTACGAAAGATCGTGTATTTGAATCGTTTCTCAACACTTTTAAAATAATCGTCTATTTGATGTTAAATAACATGATATACATTGTAAACCAAAACCATATAAATTTAAGTTTTGAAAAAAATTGATAGTTTGATATGATATCTAAGCTCGATTTTACGGAAGATCGTGTATTTGAATCGTTTCTCAACACTTTTAAAATAATCGTCTCTTAAAACCATCAAATATAACACAATTCTTAAGGTTGGTGTTAATTTGATTGCTTCATATTCGTGTTATCGTTTTGTACTCCAATATAATCTTATCATTTTATACTTTGGTCCATTATTATCCGCTATTACTTTATCCTCTAATTCCATTAGTTTGTATATCGTATTATCTTATTCATATCATGATCCCATTTATCTACGCTATTACCCAATTTGGATTTTACAATACATTGAATCAGAATTAAATCTTCATGGACGTATGTGGTAGGCATATTTTCTTTCTTTTATTTTGAAAGGGATCTCAAAAGAGACACACTTGGATGATTATAAGACATTTCCACGAAAGCATCATTTATTTGACAACGTGGATTAGAAAAATGGAAGAAAATAATTAATTATTTATGAATTTCAATTTGTTATTTTTTTGGATTTGTATTTACACGGACGTGGGGTGTGCACAATCTTGCACTGCAATACACGTGGCAAGAAATCTGTGGAGGGCATCATCTAAGTTAAGAATGTACACCACAAAACTTGTATTCACGTTGGACGTTATCTTCAACCCCACTTATCTCTATTTTCTGTGCCACAAAAATATTTCATATTTCAACCATGAGAACCTTCTATGACGTGACCCACTTGCCTTATCATTGGGAAAATACATATATTTTTATTTAAAGTATTCATTTTTGTGATTCAAAATTAGTACTATTTTTATTTCAAGTTAAAATAAAAAGAAAAAAGAAAAAAAAAAAGAAAAAAGAAAAAGTATTGGGTTGTTTAGTTGGGTTCGACGCTTGATTATAATAAATTTTTTTAATGAAATTTTATTAAATATTTTTTAATTAAAAATTATAATCTACTAAATTATTAGAAAATTTAGTTAAATAATAATAATGATTTATTGGTGGTGAATTGAATTTTGAAAATCTATTTTTGTATTTAAAATAAATATTTTTTGTAAGGATTGTTGTAAAAAATAATAGGCACATATATACCGATTTTTAAATATTAATAAAAAATAAAAAATATATAGAATTTAAGTAAATAAATAAAATAAATCACTTTCAGCTTAGATTCTTCCTTCGCACCTTAAAAATCCCTTGTTTATTTCTCCTCAGTTTTCATGGGCTAAGAGTTTCTCTGTAACCCTGTGGAGAGAATCGCCGAGAAACTCTACTTTGCCCACTCTCTTTTTTTCCATTCGTAGCATTTTTCTTATCTCTGCAAAAACCCTAATTTTCTCTCCCAATTTCTCACATACCCCTAAATTTCCCATACGTTCTCGCACTCAGTTTCCCGCAGATTCTTGATTGCCAAACATGGACTTAGCCACGAAGCTTCAGTGCATTGATCTCCGGTCAAGCTTCTTCACCGGCTCGGCCCTTCTCGATGCTCGGAAAACCGGTTTGCGTCCTCATTTCCGTCCGCATATCCGGTCGATTCCGACTTCTGCATCCACACATTCCATAACAGGTAGTAATAGTTCAATCAAGACAAGTGCTTTATTCAATTCCAGAACCAGGAGCTCTATGGTCTCTTCGAAAGCAGTGGCGATGGATACGTCGGTGGCCGAGACCATGAGTCGGGAGGATATTGAGTCGTTGTTTTCGAACAATTCGGTGGATGAGGCTTATCAGAAGCGTGTGAATAAGCAATCGAACAGTGGCGCCTCGAGTATTTCATCGGGTGTTAGGTTAGAGAATGTGAGTAAGGGCTATAAGGGTGTCACTGTATTGAAAGATGTGAGTTGGGAAGTGAAGAAGGGTGAAAAAGTGGGTTTGGTGGGTGTTAATGGTGCAGGAAAGACGACCCAGTTGAGAATTATCACAGGTCTGGAAGAACCCGATTCGGGGAACGTAATTAAGGCGAAAATGAATATGAAAATCGCATTTTTGAGTCAAGAGTTCGAGGTTTCATTGAGTAGGACGGTGAAGGAAGAGTTTATGAGTGCGTTTAAGGAGGAGATGGAGATAGCAGCAAGGTTGGAGAAGGTCCAGAAGGCGATTGAGAGTTCAGTGGATGATTTGGAGTTGATGGGGAGGCTGTTGGATGAGTATGATTTGCTTCAGAGGCGAGCACAAGCTGTTGACCTGGATGAGGTTGATGCGAAGATCAGTAAGTTGATGCCAGAGCTTGGGTTTGCCCCCGAAGATTCAGATAGGTTGGTTGCCTCATTTAGTAGTGGGTGGCAGATGAGAATGTCCCTAGGGAAGATTTTACTTCAGGTATAACCATGTTTTAATTTATAAATTTGGTGTGTAAACTTGAATGATAATTTTGATTTAGGTTGTAAGAATGCATCTGAGCATCTTGCTTTTTAGGCAACTTTGATTCGTTGCAGAGTAAATTTGATAGACAGGTAACTTGAAATCCTCGACTGAGAGCTGCTATTCCCCTTGAATTATATGTACTTGTAAGGTAATCCACTTTGAAAGAAGTGACAGATTATCGGATGATCAAAATGATTAGTGGGAATAGGCTACTCTTTTGATTGTTGTTATCACAAATTATTGCAGCAAATTATCCCAATTTTCGATATGACTGGGAAGGGTTCTTTTATATTATAGTGACACTTACATCGTTAGTGTGCATGCACTGTTTTAAAATGTTTTAAGTTTTGTTAGCCTTTTATATTTATAATTTGTACTAGAATGCGTGGGTGTTATTGATTGGTTATAAATATACTTGTGATCACTTGCAGGAGCCAGATTTATTACTGTTGGATGAGCCCACAAATCACCTTGATCTTGACACAATTGAATGGCTTGAAGGTTATCTTAACAAGCAGGATGTGCCCATGGTGATCATATCTCATGACAGAGCTTTCCTTGATCAGTTGTGTACAAAAATTGTGGAAACCGATATGGGTGTATCCAGGACATATGAAGGAAATTATTCTCAGTATGTGATTGCAAAGGCGACATGGATTGAAGCTCAATATGCAGCATGGGAAAAGCAGCAGAAGGAAATTGAACAGACAAGAGACTTAATAAGCAGGCTAAGTGGCGGAGCAAATTCTGGCCGTGCATCCACAGCTGAAAAGGTATATATGGATCTACTGAACCAGTGGGTGGTATAATCTAGTAAATTCCTGTTCATCACAGGTAAAAAAAAAGCTAAATCTTTGTGTTGGTGAGCTGTCAAACATTTGACTAAGAATTGGTTAGGCTAATGTGATACTGATGTAGTAGTTTTACATTACTAGTAAATAGCATCACTTGCTATTTACTGTACAAACATTTTTAAACTCTATCCTTAAGAGTGTAATTCAACTTAACTGATTATCAATTTGCACACCTTAGGGTTGGGTCTACAGGGTTCATTATAAGTGTATAGGCCTTTTGTCTTTTTGTATAGCACTCTTTGTTTAGCGGAGGTTTTCTCAGTTTTTTTTATCAGGTTTGTACATTTGGGGAGGACTTCTCATCCTTCTCATGTTTTTCTATTTTAATACAATTGTTTGTTTCTGATAAAAAAAGAAAAAGAAAAAAGAAAATTGCATCACTTTGCATTAATTTGTATTAATGGCAGAGATACATTTGCTTTTGTTTTAACAGCTTTTCTGGACTTGAATCATTAGTTATTTGTGCTTACTTAAGAATCAATGGGCATACCATTTATCTCTTTGCACTTTTCCTGGGATAGGTTTGATTTATTTTGTTTTTTAAAACCATCTTGATGGACGACAGTTAAATTGTTTCAGTAAAATCAAGCCAGTCAGTCTATACTTCCATAATTAATTTTGACTTTTTTTTACCTCATCAGTGATTACTACAGTTTAGATAATGGTTTGAACTCCTTCAAACCAACTTTGTTCTCTAAAGTTCCTGATTGTCTTACTTCATGGAAGCTGTTTTTTTTATTAGGAAGCTACTGGGCTTAACTAACACTTTTTCTGGTAATTTATTTATTTATTTCTTGTGATAACAGAAACTTGAAAAACTTCAAGATGAGGAACAGATTGATAAGCCATTTCAACATAAACAAATGAAGATCAGATTTCCTGAGCGTGGAGTGAGTGGAAGATCTGTTTTAGCAATTAAGAATCTGGAATTTGGCTATGGGGATAATGTGAGTGAATTGTTCAACAAAATGAGAAGAAGGATAACAGTGTTAAATTTTCTACTTTCTGATTATTGTGCACATATCTTACTTGTATGCTATTCATATGCATTACTTGCCAGGTACTATTTAAAAAGGCAAACCTTACAATTGAAAGGGGAGAAAAAATTGCAATTATTGGCCCAAACGGGTGTGGAAAGAGTACTTTGCTTAAACTGATTATGGGCCTAGAGAAGCCTATAGGAGGTGAAGTGCTGCTTGGCGAGCATAATGTCTTACCAAACTATTTTGAGCAGAATCAGGTGTGTCATAGTTATTACTGGTGTGCTTGTTGGATTGGATCTTATATGATGGCAATTCTAGTAATTCATGCTTTGGTGCAAGTACCACTTTTGTTCATATGTATTGCCATTTCTGAATGAAATTGACCTACTTAATTTTCAGGCTGAGGCACTTGATTTGGATAAAACAGTGTTGCAAACTGTAGAAGAAGTTGCAGAGAATTGGAAAATTGACGATATAAAGGGACTACTTGGGCGTTGTAATTTCAAAGCTGATATGCTTGATAGAAAGGTTTCCCTTTTGAGTGGTGGTGAGAAGGTGAGTTAAACCAGTATACTTGTTTGTTATTTTGTATCTCTCGTGTTTATTGAACATTAATTTAGCTATTCTTGTTTACACTGTGCTGATGAGGGAACTCTAGACCATTGTTTTCTTTTGGATCTGATGTACACACTACAGGTCTAAACTAGCATCTCATAAATTTACTACATGAATGTTTGGATGAAAATTTATGCAAATAATGGTAACTGTAGCTTTCTTTCAAACCGAGATTAAGATTTGTTAATTGATTGACCAATTGTCACTGTAACATAGTATAGCCATAAACTACCTATCAAAAAAGTATAGCCATAAACTACACCTCTCAATCACTATCTATGTTTTTCCACTGATCTGAGGCTGTGTGGCTTGGACATGATCTCTCAATTGCAGATGTCTGCATTAGAAAACTCGAAACATGTGTAAAATTCAAAATGCTTATCACACGTGCATGCATGTGATGTAGTTACATTACCTAGAAGCAATAGTGCCTACTAACTAATCAAACAAGAATACAAGAAGATAAGGGGTTGAGTTCACTGAATTATCATCCCATCTCAGTTGTGGAAATAAGTTACAGATTGCATGGTTTCCTTGGTCCCAGGAATATTCATTGATCAGCACTGCTATTTAGTCTTTTGCTTTGTTTCATTTTAGGTTCTAACATAGATGCTAGTCAGCTTCTATCTTGCCAAATTTCAAGGAAGATAAAGCTATAATGTGGGCAGTAATACATAATTCTAATAAAATAATGTTACTATACATACCAAGACTTTTAGAAGTACAAGGTGCACTCCATCCTTCCCATTTCTTTACCAGTTCAAAATTACACATTCTCTTAACTTACAATATTGGCCTTGTGGATGCTGCTTCCCATGTCTTTATGATTCAGTTCTCTTTATAATGCCGGACTAATAGATTTGTATTTTCTATGGTACATTGCATAAACCTGACCATGTTTTCCTGTTGAGTTCAGGCACGTCTTGCCTTCTGCAAGTTCATGGTAAAACCTTCAACTTTGCTAGTATTGGATGAACCAACCAATCACTTGGATATACCTACTAAAGAGATGCTTGAGGTTTGATTCATTTGTTCCTATCCATAATGAGATTACTATCTACCATGTGCATTATAGCTTTAAGTTTAATTATCACTTCATGATTTTTTGAACTCTGTTTGTTCTATCAGGAGGCAATAACGGAGTACAAGGGCACTGTTGTTACAGTTTCTCATGATAGATACTTCATAAAGCAAATAGTTAATAGAGTAATTGAAGTTAAGGATGGGAATTTACAAGACTATGCAGGAGATTACAATGTAAGTGTGACCTCACTCCAATTTAAACTTCTTGCATCATTTTATCACCCTTTTGTTAATTTTTTTTAATGAAAATTCGCATGTTAGGCTTTAGCTAATTGTGTCAGTGCTTGTGTTTGTGCTTGCTCACATTTGCAAACTCGTGTATGTGGTAACTGTTACCATCTGCTGGTGTGGATGTGGGTGTGGTGGGTAAACTAGCTAACTGCATGTCACATTCAAAAAGATGCAGCCTGTTCAAAACTGGACCCTCTTAACAGGTTCTCAATGCCAACATCCAAATGATGGATGATTTTGATCACCTGATTTCAAGACTTCCTTCAACGGATTATTTCATTATCTCATCAAATCAGTGCATAAAATGACTTTTATCTTTAGCTCTTATGCTTAGATTTACCTGACTGTTGTTTTCATTTCCAAATTCCTTTGCTTGGAATCATTGGAGTGCTTTTAAACATTCATTTCACTCATGATCACATCTATTTTTATTGGAGTGTTAACTTGGCTACACCTATTCAATAAGAACCCTAACTTCCTAACGGGTCCTGTGTGTATGGCACGAGCAAGAGTTGGCCTTTCTTCCTGCCTGAATATCAAGTCCAATGCTAGTTCAGTGGAATTACCCAGTTGCTGAGTTTATTTCCTGGTTCCTGATTGTTTGAAATTTAATGTCACAGTATTATCTGGAGAAGAACCTTGATGCAAGAGCAAGAGAGCTAGAACGCGAGGCAGAGCTTGATGAGAAAGCCCCTAAAGTAAAAGCCAAATCCAAGATGTCAAAGGTAAGAATTATTCTCTTAACCACTCCACTGCATAAATGATATGATATTCGGAGAAAGGCATACTGAGAAAAAAAAAATCCCTTTTCTTCCATGACTAACAGGCTGAGAAGGAAGCCATGAAGAAACAGAAAAGGCAGTCATTTCAGGCTGCAAAAGCAAAATCCAAAGGGCTGAAGAATGCAAAGAGATGGAATTGAGTGATGTTCTTTGTAATTTTATCTGGGCATCCTCCATTGTTAACTAATTTTACTCTGCAAAAGCAGCAGGGAGACCAAGTGGCTCTTTGTTTGCCATGTACTCTTTGATCATTTGTATATAAATATAAATAGAAGTAGACATTTTTCCAATTCAAGGTTTGAGGCTGTGTCTCAAAATCATAGGACCTGTCACAGAACTGTGGGCATTGCAGGATCATGACTTGAACATAGAAGAGAGTGAGTTTCCAGGATAGATGGGGTATTTTCCAAATTGTTTTTAAAAATAGTTTTCTTTTTTTTTAAAAAAAAAAAAAAAATAGGAAAAGTGTTTTTCAACTTCAAAAACATATTTAATATATTTTAGACTGATATATATATATATATATATATATATATATATATATATATATATTAATTTTAAAGAAATTAGTATAATTTTTTTAGAATAAATGTAATCTATTTTATTGGTGTTTTTTTTTTTTTTTTTTTTTTTTTAATTTTTATTTTTATTTTATTTTTTTTTATTTATAGTAATTTGGGAAATAATTGGAAATATAGGGAATATGTTGAAAACTTTTTTAATATATGTACTAGTGCAATGCCTTATAAAAAATAGATTCAAAAAATACATTTTTTATATTTTATTTTTTAAACACGATTTTGTTTTTATTTTTAAAACAATTAAGAATGATTTATATTTAATATATTTTAGACTGAAACAAATTTTGTGAGAATTTTAAAGAAAATAGTATGATTTTTTAGAATAAATATAATTTTTTTTTGGTGTGTTTTGGGAAATAATTGGAAATATATGGAATATGAGATTAAAAAAAATATATTTTATTTATATTTGATTTTTTAAACTTGATTTGTTTTTATTATTGTAGATAGTTTATAGATAGAAAATATGAAATTGAACCTCTGCTCTTTTGTTAGAGAGACAAGAGAAAGCAATTGAATATATATATATATTGTTTAAAAGGACTCTCTTACAACAGATGAAGACACGTTGTAATAACAGCTGGTACAACTAAAAATATAGTTGGCAAAAATAACAAACCAATAACAAATAACAAGTGGGCTTCATCTCATGAAATTAGTAGCTAACTCCTCTTTTCTTGGCTTATCATCCCCCCTCAAGTGAACGGGTCTTGGAGCTATACAAAGCTGAGATTTGAGGGACAAGAACCTTGAACTTGTGAGATGCTTAGTCAATAAATCTGCTAGCTGCTCTTCAGTGGGAACAAAGTGCAGCTGTATCTTTCCTCTCATGACTTGATCTCGTATAAAATGAAGGTCTATTTCTATGTGTTTAGTTCTCGCATGAAACACGGGGTTCTTTGCCATATGGTAAGCACTGATATTGTCATACCAAAGTAGAGGTATTGCAGATATTGGCACACATAGCTCTTGCAGTAAGGCTTGCATCCAAACAATCTCAACAGTAACGAAAACAAGGCCACGATACTCAAACTCGGCACTGCTACGAGACACTACTTTTTGTTTGGTAGAGGACCAAGAGACTAAGTTACCTCCTAGATAAACGAGATATCCACTTGAGCTGCGCCTATCATCAAGGTGAGCACCCCAATCTGCATTTGTGAATCCTTCTATTGTCAAGTTACTTGAAGGACTTAACAGGAGTCCACTTGCATTGTTCCTTTTAGATACCGTAGTATGCGTTTGATTGAGATCCAGTGAGCTATGGTTGGTTGTTGCATAAATTGGCATGCCTTATTGACAACAAAGGCTATATCAGGTCTTGTCAAGGTAACATACTGAAGTGCCCCTACTACACTTCGATAATGAGTAACATCTGCCAAATGATCTCCATCAAATTTAGACAAGTTCTTCCCAATAGCACCAGGTGTTTTTGCTGGTTTGGTATCAAACATTTTAGTTCTATGAAGCAGATCTGAAATGTATTTGGTTTGGCTCAAATTCATAGAGCCTTCATTGTAAGAAACCTCTATACCAAGAAAAAAAAGAGATTTGACCCAAGTCTCGTAAGGCAAAAATTGAATCAAGTTTAGCTATGAGAGAAGAAATCTGTGTGGATGAGCTGCCTGTTATGATTATATCATCAACATAGACAAGAATTATCAAAGTAGTGGCCTGACCAAAGTGTAGAAACATAGAATTATCAGTCTGAGACATGATGAATCCCCACTGAAGAAGAGCAGAGCTGAGTCTTTGAAACCAAGCTCGTGATGCTTGTTTCAAGCCATATAAAGCCTTCTTCAATCTACACACTCTATTTGGGAATTGAGTGTCAAGGTATCCAGGAGGTTGAGACATATAGACTTGTTCTTCTAACTCACCATTGAGGAAGGCATTGTGAACATCAAGCTGCCTAATTTCCCACTTAAAACTGAGAGCAACAGTAAGTATGATGCAAATAGTGGCAGCCTTAACTACTGGACTAAAGGTCTCAAAATAATCCAGACCATGAGTCTGATTATATCCTTTTGCCACAAGCCTGGCTTTATACCTCTCTATACTCCTATTTGGCTTATGTTTCAGTTTATACACCCACTTACAGCCAATCACATTGACATCGGGTGGTTGTTCAACAAGATCCCAAGTATGGTTTCGATGAAGAGCAACAATCTCCATTTCCATAGCTTTAGTCCAGTTTGGATCTTTGAAGGCCTGTTTGAGAGTAGATGGTTCTGAAACCTTTATGGCAGAGAGATCAAGAATGGTCTTTTTCTTGGTTATACCACGCATGGACCTTGTTGTCATTCGTGGAACAAGAGTAGGGACTTGAGATTCTGGAACAGATTCAGGTGGCAAATCTGTAGCAAGAGAAGAACTAGATGTGTCCAGAGGTGAAGAAGAGTCTGTAGGAATAGGACTTTCACTTGTGGATAGAGAATGAGAATCTATGGAAGCATGACTGATATTTGAATCTGGAAGAAGACATGGAGTAGGAAAAGAAGTAGGAGCTATAATGGCAGGGGTAGAGCCTTTTGTTGAAGTATTATTAGACGAAAGAGAAGACTTGGACTGAGCAAGTGGGAAACTTGATTCATCAAAGACCATGTGGGGAGTAATATAGACTCTTCCAATTGCATAATCAAGACATAAAAACCCCTTGTGATTCAAACTATAGCCAAGAAAAAGACATTGGACAGATTTGTACTGCAATTTATGAGTGTTGTATAGCCGAATGAAAGGATAACAGAGGCAGCCAAACACACGAAGAGATTTATAATCAAGATGCCTTCTAAAAAGAGTGAAGTAAGGAGAGTCATACTTGAAAACTTTGCTTGGCATTCGATTGATAAGGAAAGTTGCTGTCTGAAAAGCGTAGTGCCAATACTTCATTGGCAAGGAAGCATGAGATAACAAAGCTAACCCAGTCTCAACTACGTGTCTGTGCTTCCTCTTGAGTCTACCATTTTGACCTAAGTTGTATGGACAGGAGAATCGATGGGCAATACCAACTGCTCGAAGAAAAGGCATAAAATATCGAAATTCTCCACCATTATCAGATTGTAAGCACTTAATTTTTATGTCAAACTGATTCTCCATTTGAAGCTTGAATCGCTTAAAGATGGAAAGGGCTTGATCCTTTGTTTGTAATGAATAAAACCAAGTGTACCTGGAATAATCATCTACAAAAAGAATGAAATATTTCGCTCAAGATGTAGATTTAACTGAGGCAAGTCCCCAAATATCAGTATAAACAAGTTCTAAAGGTTTAGATGCACTAAAATTTGAGAGTTGAGTGGGTAGTCTATGACTTTTAGCTAATTGACAATCAAAACAAACAATAGATTTATATTTCCCAGAAGCAACATTACAAGTATTCATGACTTTTGAAACAATGTTAGAAGCAGCATGGCCTAGTCTATTGTGCCATAACTCTGCTTTATTTTCAACAGTACTAGAAAAATGGGAATGAAAAGCAGAAGCATTATTAATACTACAATAAGATTTCTTGTTACTAAACACAGGAAACTTGTAAAGCCCATTTTCAAGCTTGCCTTGAGCAAGAACCATCTTCGTATGTCGATCCTTCACAAAGAAAGCATTAGAATGAAACTCAATCAAGGCATTATTATCTGAGCAGAACTTAGCCACACTAATCAAATTAGTTGAGATAAAGGGGACATGAAACACCTTCTTGAGTTGAAAAGAATGTGTATGAGAATGAAGCTGTTTAGAGCCAATATTGGAGATGGAGAGATGCTTACCATTACCAATAGTGACTCTATCTATTCCCGTGTATGGTGAAGTACTGGTTAGATTCCCTAAATTTTGAGTCAGATGGTGACTTGCTCCAAAATCTAAATACCAACTCTCATCTGCAGGATTATTAGAAGAAGAAGCAACCATAACAAGTATATTGTTTTGATTCCTATTATTCAAAGAAGGAGAAGTAGTAGTCTGACCACCTTGAAAAGAGATATCAAACCTATGATAACAGATCTGAGCAGTGTGGCCAAACTTACCACATAACTGACATTGAGGTTTCTCACTTGGACTGGAATTTTGCCTTTCACCTTGTCCATTTCTACCTCCACGTCCACGGCCTTTGTAGGTGTAATTGTTGTTATTTGGAGCGTAGCCTTGTCCACGACCTCCATTAAACTTCCTTTCACCACCTCTGTTATTAGAGGAAGAGGCATAATTGGCAGACATTTGTTTAATTGAGCTTTGTTGCTCAAGCTGATGCTCAAAGGCTAATAACATACTATGTATAGCTTTAAGAGAGATCTTATCATCTCTAATGTTGATAGCAGTAACAACAACATTGTAGTCAGATCCAAGACCTCCAAGAAGATTCATAACTTGATCTCGTTCTAAGATAGGTTCTCCAATAGCAGCTAGATTATCAGCAGCTCCTTTGATCTTCATCGACAGTAGTCTATCATCGACATTGATACTTTCTTTGTGGATTGTAATTCGAGTCTGAGTTGCATTATCCTAACTCTTGAAGAAGATGAAAAAATACTTTCCAAGGCATTCCAAGCAGAGTGAGAAGTATTATGGCTTATGATTTGTGCCATGATACCTAATGTGAGTGACGAGTAGATCCAACTGAGGATTGTTCGATGTTGTCTCCTCCAAGCAACAAAAGCTGGATTGATCACTCCTGGATTCAGATTTTTCTTCGGACGGATAGAGGTTCCATAAATGAAATCCTCAAAGCCATTAGCAAAAATGACATTATCAATCTGAGATCTCCACAGGATGTAATTCGTCCGATCAAGTTTCATAGGTAGAGTGTGATTAAGCATCTGATAGGAAGGAATGGACGCCATTGTTGAGCTTTGTCCAGATCCAATCGAACCGGAGGAAGAAGAGGATTTTGTTGGAGTAGAGGCCATGTTTGGATTGAGAGAAACAGAGAAAGTGAGAAAGAGAAGAAAAATTCACACCTTGAATGTGCCTCTGATACCAAGGTAGAAAATATGAAATTGAACCTTTGCTCTCTTGTTAGAAAGACAAGAGAAAACAATTGAATATATATATATATATATATATTGTTCAAAAGGACTCTGTTACAACAGATGAAGACAGATTGTAATAACAGTTGGTACAACTAAAAATACAGTTGGCAAAAATAACAAACCAATAACAAATAACAAGTGAGCTTCATTTCTTGAGATCAGTAGCTAACTCTTCTTTTCTTGGCTTATCATTTATAAAAACTATTTTAGGTTTTGGAAAAGTGTTGGTTTAACATTTCCATGATTAAGGATTTTGTTCATTAATATTTGGTTTTCAAGAAATATGAAGGAAAACATAAGAAAAATAAAATAAAGAAAAAGGTTAAAAAAGTTAAATTTAAAATTAATGAATTATTTATATATATTACTTCAAATTCATTTCACTTATTTTATTTTTTATAAAAAATTAAATAATTATTATTATTTTCATAAAACCAAATATATAAAACACTTTTCTCGATATTTTGTTTTATTTTCTTAACGTTTTCTTAGAACCAAACATAATATAAATATTTTATTTGATTTTAAATATTATTTAATATTTAAGAAGTACCATAAATAGGATTTAAATTATTTAAGATTGTAGTAAAATTTTTAAAATTAAAAATAGTAAAAATCTAAGAGGAGACATACTTTTCCAAAATAATAGTAAGATCCATTTGTTATTACTTTTAAAAATTTTCTCAATTAGATTATGTTGAAAAAAATGGAGGTGATAAAAAATTTAAATGAAAAATAAAAATATTGATAATTTTAGCCATAAAAAACAAAAGAAAAATAAAAAAAAAATGTTTTTGGAATTTTAATTAAATTAGGAGCATCTATCTTAAAAAAATAATTTATATGTAAACAAATGAAATTAACCTCTTTTCCCACTTCCAAACATGAAACCTTCATCCATCCCAAACCTTAATCGCATTATTATTATCATTATTATTTTTATTTATTTTTCTATTTTTTTATAACGTTAGTATGAAAAGGGTGAAAATAAGAAAAAATAGATAATAAAAAACAGAAAAGAAACGTTACGGTTTTAGGAGGACGGTAAGAAGAGATTGAAGAAGACGAGGATAAACCTTGAACTCATAAACCATAAAGCCCTAGCGTTCGAGTGGAAAACAAAGATTAACTCTGATGGCCATGGGTGAGCGAGTACTTAAGTTTCTAGGCATGCCTGGACCATGGGCTGATGACAATTCTGAACCATCCGATCACTACACCACAAAAATTGGTGGATTGCCAGTGAGAAATTGCATTTTAATCTGATTTTAATATCATTCAGATTTCATTCATAACCCAATTGTTGTTCCTTTTCATAGGACTGGCCAGTTCCGCAGTTTCCCTCCTCAATAACTCACCTACTTTGTTGTGCTGCATGTCAAAGTAATCTATGTCTTGTAGCTCAGGTAATGCTACTTTGAATTTTTTCGTGGATTTGAAATGTGGGTCTTTAAATTTATGTTCCTTTTTTAGGTTTATGCCCCAATTTCTGGTAAAAGTTTGAAGATTGAAGAGCGGGTAATCTATATTTTTGGTTGTGTGGCACCAGAATGTGGGAAGAGGGCCTCTAGGTATTGTTTCTTGAATTTAGGGTTTTATGTTGTGAGTTTGGAATGGATGGTGACTGGGTTGTGATGATAATTATTGCAGCTGGCGAGCTATTCGGGTTCAGAAGTTGAGCAGTGCTTGTGAGGAAGTGGGACGTGGGGCTGCATCTCCCGTTTCGGCATTGAAAGATGATCGGTGTGATGATCTGTGGACGTTTGGCTCTGGAGAAGAGGGAGATGATGGGAGTGGTGAAGATATTGATTTGGAGGAGCTGGGTAGGGCTCTTTCTGTAGCTGCAAGCTTGACTTCTCATTCCAAGAAACAGATGAACAATCAGGGTGCCAAGGCTACTGTGAAGCATTTGCCTTTGAGCCTTGGGACAAGGGTGGTTGCTATTGACGCACCAGGTATAATTTGAATTATTGTGGAAAAATTGTAGGATTTTTTAGGCTCGCTGGGAGTTCCAACAATAATACTCTCAAGAAAAAGGATAATGGCCAAATTCCAAAGAACTTAGTGAAGTGGAGAAGGAGCGATTATGCAAAATGTGGAAATGATGGAGAATTTAGATACATGAAAATGTTATTTTTAATTAATTCGCTAGGTTAACTCATTCATCTGAAAGAAGTTAACTAAGCCTAATGGATGATTAGGTTATTTCCCTTTTTTTTTTTTTTTTCTGTTGTAAATGGTTCTACTATGGTGAGATGATCTTTTCGTTCATTTCTGGGTAGGACTGCAGTTATGGTTTGCCAAGCCATTCTTTTGTAACATATTTAACCCAAGCATAAACCTAAGACTCTAAATAAGCCTGAACCCCGTTAAAACCCATTGAATATTAAGGCTTAAACTTCCTTTAAAATATATATATATATATATATATATATATATATATATATATATATATATATATATCTTTGAAATATATGCCAAAAGCCCACAAAGACCTTGTTAAATGACCAAGTTTCCTAAAAGTTTAATTTGGTAGAATTTAGACCCACAATGTATATCATGCACTCTAAGACACTTCATCAAGTGTAGCCATCTTTGGGCTTACATGCGAGCTTAATAAATTGGGGAAATAAAGTAGCCATTTTTGGGCTTAATAAATTGAGTAGATAAACATGGGGTAAGGTTCGAATACATGAGCTCCTGTCAAATGAGGCTTTGGTACTATGTCGAAATACCGATTTTCTTAAAAGTTTAAGCTTGTAGGATTTGATCTTACAATGTATATCATACACTCCAGCACCCTTCCTCGCATAGGGAGGCACATAGACACATATAGACTAGCAGATAATCAAACCAAAAACAACCTCTTTTTGGGCTTAATAAAATGGGGAAATAAACATGCGGTGAGGTTTGAATATATGACCTCCTGCCAAATGAGGCTATGTTACTATGTTAAACAACCAAGTTTTCTAAAAGTATGAGTTTGTAGGATTTGGACTCACAATGTACATCATGCACTTTAATAGACCTAAAACCTAACAAAACCAATTAATTATTTGATGCTTAAGCCTCCACAAGGTGAGGCTTAAGGCTCAATTCCTTGTATTGAGGCTATAGTCTCAAGGCTAATTTATAGAACCTCGCTTTGAGGTGCACCTCTAGTTGTATAGCCTTTTAAAATAAAGCTAGAATTGGCATCTAATTATTGCAGTGGGATATTTCTAAGCTGTGGTCATTACTATATGGTAAAAGTGTTATATTCTTCTTGTGTACTTGGTTTGCGCCCCCCACCTTTCTCTTCTAGGGCCCCTTGGCTCTCTTTGATTGGCGTCTTCTATATAATTTTGATAGCCTTTCAAAAAATATTTGTTCATGTGTTTCTTGATTGCAGTGTTGCCTTGCTTTTATACATATACTCAGGAAGAGCCATCCACAAGGGAGGTTACTGTAGTTAGTTCAAGCTACTCTCAGGATAGTGAACAGGACGAGACATGGGAAAAGGAAAGTTATGAATATGATAGGACTTGGAATGCTGACAGGACCTACCTCAAGTTCAAGAAATCAATGGATGCATTTCCAGAGCAATGTTTCAGGTATTTATCCTCTGGAAAACTGGACTTTACCAGTGGAAATGCAATGACTCTGTAGCTTGTTACAGTTTGTAATCACTAAGTAGCTTGCCTTTGCCGTTCTTGCATTTTATAATCAACATAAGTGTCATTTCTACCAACTATAATAAAATAAACTAACTATAAGCGTCTGAGACTTGCTTCGAAATACATCAGTTGTATGTATGCAGGTTAGGTGAAATTTTTTTTTGATCAGAGGTTAGGTGAAATTGAAGATGGTAAAGAATTCGAAGTTAAAGATGAACTTGAGACTTGAGTATAGACTTATTAGGAGCATACTAACATGCAAAACAAAGAAAATTTTTAATGCCTAATGACTTACTAATTTATGTAGTTTGAAGAAAATCACAGACATGACATGTTTCTAAACCAAGAAACATGATTAAGTATAAACAAATTAACAAAAGAATTATGGTTGAAAATTTATTGAAATAAAACCATATAAAAGAAGTATCATGGTGACTTGCTTTAAAGTTTTGTTTTAAGTCTTTTCATGCTCTTGTGTTCTTAGATACGCATATGGTGGGAAGCCACTTTTGGCTACAGCTAAAGTGGAAAATCCTGGGACATGTAAGCTTTGTGGTGGACCAAGGCACTATGAAATGCAGCTGATGCCCCCATTATTATACTTTCTACAAGAAGGGGCTAATGATTGTAAAAAACATCTTTTGGATCACTGGAACTGGATGACTCTGGTTGTATATACTTGTTCCAAGGTGGGTTTGCACTTTTTTCTCTGAGTAGTTTGGAAAGAAATGTTTATGCCTTCATATTTATGAGTTTTATTGTCAATATTTCATCTCACTGGAAACATTCCCCTCAATTATAATTAGAGGCCCCTTCCGCTAAAATGCACCTGATTGATTATGGAAACTGCCCATTTTTAGAGATATAGCAGGATTGTTTTGCGATATTTTGCATTGAGTGACAGATCAGTTTAAAATTAAATGCACATAATATACGTCCATCGTGCTTTAGGGCCTTCGGATAACAAGAACAAAAACGTTTTTTATTTTTATTTTTAAATAACAGTTCTTACTTCATTTACCAACCAATCCTTGAATTTTCCTTTTCCATATCATTGGTAGATCAAAGGTGACCCTTTATGTTTGTCTAGATTATCATGGCCCTTTTATGTTGATTTCAGCTTGCCTCACATCCTTTTATTCTTTTTTATTTTCAGAGCTGTTCTCACTTTGATGATAAAGGAAAGTTCAATATTGAAGGTTGGGTTGTGGCAGAAGAAGCTGTTGTCGTACAATTTGAGGAATCCTTGCAAGAATCTGTTCATAAGGACTATTTCTCGTGATCCTTAGGATATGTTTTTAGGAAAAAAGAAAAGAAAGAATTATATATTTAATGTGTAGATGAATCATTGTTTTTGTTGTTATCTGTTTCTCTATTATTTGATATTATTGATATTTTGTCGCATATGGCTATCAAGAGTGGTTTCTATATGGTATTATTCTAGAAAGTGATAAAGTTATTTTCTTGGGATTGTTGACATTGTGCTTATGGAGAGTGTTGTGATGGTGTTGAATGACAAATCCTATTATTTTTTATTGATTCAAATAGCTCAAGAGGGTTGGAAACCTCATTTTATTGTTTTTGAAATGAAACTTTGCAATTTTTATGTTGCATGGCTGGCCTAGAATATTGACAAAGTTATAAACATATTGAAGTTATAACTTCTTCTGTCTGTGTTGGGCCTTTGCCCAGTGGCTAACTGGCCTTAAATATTGTCTTGGCATATGATTGTAGAAATCTTTACGGAAGTGGATTAGGTTTGATGTTACTTCCCATGGCTAAACTTGAAATCAGAAAAAGGAGTTACAATTTATATTGATGGCAAAGTTAGCAAAAATTTCCTCATTGAGCGTTGCTTAAAACCATTCTTGGAATTGTTTTAGTTTTTAACCCTGTTTAGTTTCTTTTTATATTTTCAATTGAACAACCATTCATGGCCATCCATAATTGTTAGTTTGTTGCCATTATAAGGTTTCTTGCAGAGAACATTTCATTTCTATAGCTGTCAACTACATAATTGGCTTGGCCTAAGAAGTTATGATAAGCTGGATGATGAGAATGCATCCCATGCTTTTTATATTACTTGTGAAACAACACTCAACTTCATTAAGTGTATTGTCTATGAAATCTAGGCTTGGACTGCCAAAAAGACTCTAGATGTCTCTGGTGTCTAGGCAATATAGATTGATGAAATGTCTGGTTTTGTAGATGTCAATGCAATGTTTTAACATTGGCTTTAACCTGGCAGGTTGATACACTAGACCACACAGAGCTGGATCACGGGACATAATGGAGTTGGCGTAGGACACTATTGGATTGCAGAGGCAACACCCCAGGTGAATTAATCTATGAGGGTTGTTAGGATCACACCCTTCAAGCAACTAGGAAAGTGCTACCTTCTCTCCTAGTTTCTTTTCCAACAAGCATGACATGTCTTACAATTTTTAGCAAAATGAAGGGCTTTTATGCATTATCTCTATGGATAACAATTTTGAAAATTTGTCTGGGGAAACTAGCATTACTCTTGAGGCTAAGTTCAACTAGGTCATATCTTAAACGGTTGAAGAAAGTATACTTTTACTGTTGGGGACTTTAGATTACTTCATTCCTTGGCTTTGGATCTCGTAGGGCGCATGCATCTATCCCTAGGGCTCTCTAGATCTAACACAACGGAAACTAATGACTTCAAAAACCATTATAGAATAAAGATCTAAAGATTAAGAGACTCATACCTGTATCTGGATGTTCTCAAATCAATCTATGTGGTGAATAAGATGTTTAAAGGTCTCACAAACCTAAGATCTTCCGCCTGGTGACTCAAACCATGATTTTGGCACACCAAAGGTGGGTCTTTGGGAGGGATGGAGGCTATGGCTTTGTTTCTCTTTCTTTAGAGGTGGAAGCCAATAAACTGAAACCCTAGCCTCATAAAGGGGGTATGTTCCCCTATTGGGCTTAAGTATTGAGGCTTGGGTCGCTTAATCTAGTCTAAAATGAGTCCTAATTGATTAATTAATCATATAGGGTCATCTAATTAATCAATTAACCCAATCCAAAGGTCTTGTTCATTTTCCCTTGTACAATATTGCATAATTATCAAAATGCCTTTATGCATAAACATGAACCTAGAGCTAATCCAAGCCCTCATAAAACGTTTTGTCATGATATATAAGTTTAGAGTAGGGACCACTGGGAACCATAAGAGTACTGACTTCTTCAGAATCTAATTTTGAAGTTGATTTAACATTCCACTACAAAAAATCAACTGAACTCCAATATCCTATGTAAATAATAACGAGACGAATTTTGGGTCCATGACCTACTATCCACTACATGTAAACTCCCCATGAACTGTTCTCTGTAATCTAACAAGGTAGTGCTATCACCTATCAAATTGTTTAGTTATAGATTTCACTTATTATGTGATCAGTTGACATACTTTTAACTACAAGGTACATATGTCAAATTATTACTAAAGGAAATGCTATGACTATAGTCTTCTAAATTACAATGTCTCTTGAATTACCCAAGAGGACACACTGTCTCTCAATCCCATGAAATATCATGGTGCCTCTATTGAGAATATTTGTTGTCACCAGCTTCCATCAATAGTGATATAATTTATAGGAATATGTGACTAAATGGGTCTCATCCATAAGTCAAAGCCTTTTGTTAACTTTGGCACATACTCAATATTCTCTCAAGGTTGAGAGTCCATGCACTATAGTAGTTTGATGAATCATGACAGTTAGTAACCTTACATCATGATAAATTGGATATCGAGAAGGCGTATGATAGCATTAACTGGCAGTTTTTGCTGAAGGTTTTGCAAAAAATGGGGTTTGAGCCAAAGTGGTTGGGTTGGATGTAGAGTTGTATTTCTACAACCAAGTTTTCAATTTTGGTGAATGGAGTGCCAGTCGGTTTTTTCCCAAGTTCTAAGGGGCTGCGCCAAGGAGACCCTCTTTTCCCCTACCTCTTTGTCATGGGAATGGAAGTGCTGAGTGTTCTAATTAGGAGGTCTGTTGAAGGGGGTTTTCTTTCTGGGTGTAGCATCCGGCGTGGTAGAAGACCGGCTGTCAGCATTCCACACTTACTCTTTGTTGATGATACAGTCGTTTTTTGTGAGGCAAAGAAAGAGCACTTAATGCATTTGAGCTGGATTCTTTTTTGGTTTGAAACTGCTTCAGGGTTAAGGATTAATTTGGCCAAAAGTGAAATTATCCCAGTTAGTGAGGTGGAAGAGGTTGACGTGATGACAGTGGAGCTAGGGTGCAGGGTGGGGCATTTGCCTTTAGTTTATTTGGGGTTGCCCTTGGGGGCGCCTAATAAAGCCTCTTCCGTGTGGGATGGGGTGGAAGAGAGAGTGAGGAGGAGACTTGCGCTTTGGAAACGACAGTATATTTCCAAAGGTGGGAGAATCACCCTTATAAAGAGCACGATGACTAGTATGCCCTTGTATCAAATGTCCCTTTTCCGCATGCCCAAGATAGTGGCAACGAGGTTAGAAAAGTTGCAAAGAGATTTTCTATGGGGAGGGGCAAAATCTGGAAAGGAAAGCCCACTTAGTCAATTGGGAGGTGGTTTGTGCGGATAAGGAAAAGGGGGGGCTTGGCTTAAGGAAGCTAGCCCTCTTGAACAAAGCCTTGCTTGGCAAATGGATATGGAGATTTGCTTGTGGTAAGGATGATCTTTGGAAGCAGGTGCTTGTGGCGAAGTATGGGCAAAAGGATTTTGGTTGGAGGACAAAGAAGGCAAATGGGGCATTTGGAAGGAGATCTTGAAGGAATTTGATTGGTGTTGGGAAAATATGGCGTTTAATGTGGAAAAAGGCACCAAAATCAGATTCTAGACTGATCTTTGGTGCGGGTGTACAGTGCTATCCCAAATATTCCCTCATTTTTATGCCATGGTTGTACATAGGAATGCCACAGTGGAAGAGATGTGGGACCAGAATTTCGGCCAAGGAGGCTGGAATTTAAGGTTTCTTAGGGACTTTAATGATTGAGAATTGGATATGGTAGGTAATTTGCTTCATGCTTTGGAGGGCCACAGGATTACTTTGGAGGAAGGCTCGGTCTTTTGGAAGGGAGGAAGAAACGGGCAGTTTAGAGTCAAGAAGGCGTACAACTTGTTGGTCAGCCCCATTGTCTCCGCTTTCCCGAAAAGTTGCATTTGGGTGGATAGAGTTCCAACCAAAATTGCGTTCTTTGCATGGGATGCCACTTGGGAGAATGTGCTTACTCTTGATAGGTTTCAGAACAGAGGGTGACAGCTCTTTAATCGTTGTTTCTTGTGTGGTTGTGAAGAGGAAACTGTAAATCACATTCTCATACATTGTACAGTGGCCAGAGTATTGTGGGATATTGTTCTTGGTTTGCTTGATGCTCAATGGGTTTTTACAGAAATTGTAAAGGAGGTCTTATTTAGTTGGAGGGGCCCTTTTGTGAGAAAAAAAGGAAAAAAATTTGGAAATCCATTTCGCTGTACATTTTTTGGACAGTTTGGAAGGAGAAGAATAGATGCTTTTAGGGAAGGGGGGAGGGGTGATAACAATTCAAAAGCTTAAAATTTCTTTTGTTTGTAATTTATGGGGTTGGGTTAAATTGTATATTGGAGAGGAGTCGCTCTCCCTTATAGGCATCTTAGAATGGTTAGCCTCCAATTAAGGGTTGGTGAGTTCTTTTTTTTTTCTTTTTTGGTTGTGAGGCTTTAGTTGCCTTGTATACCCCCTGTATGCTTTGTGGCTTTTTTGCCTCTTGTTAATACATTCCGTGCTTATTTATAAAAAATAAATAAATAGCCTTACATCATGATTCATTGTAGGTTTTGTCTAATGTGCATTGCATACATTAGTGTACTTACCATAGGAAAACCATTCCGACGGTCAAGATAAACTATTCCTTCAATTAAGAGGTAGTATATTATAATTTTAGATTAATTGCCCAAATCCATGAACAGACTATGGACAACTCATCACTCCGTAAGAAACACATGACTTGGATTTTCTGTGTAACTTCTAATCCATCCAAGTCATATACAATGCAAGTGATATGAGGTGTGTATGCTCAAATAATTGATTAATGCAAGAGAGATAATAAATGGGAAACTAAGAAATATAAATAAATAAATTTACAAATGAATCTCTATATGTTATGTCATGTGATGTTTTTTAGGACTTAATCCCAACATTTACAATTTTTGCAATATGAGATTCTGGTAGAGCCATTGTTGGAAATGTCTGACTTACGTTGGTAGAAGCCATAGGGTCAAGTTTAAAGCTATATTATCTTAAAAAAGAGAAGGGCAGGTTTAACTTGCATGACTGAACTGAAAATGCCATACATGTTGTAAAACAACATTCATTGCCTAAAAAAAATGAGTCATTTGGTGGCTTGTATTATATATAATAAAAATAATAATAATATGCTAAAAAAAGAAGATAATTATTGATTTATTATATAATTATTTAAATAAAAATATTATAATATAAGAATTTGTTTGGATTTTATAGCAACGATAACTTTGGGATTGATCTTACATGCATTTTCACTCCAACAGAATTGGCTACAGCTTGTTAGCTTGACCAATGAAGAAAATAAAGATTCTCAATCTATCAAACATAAAAAAATTTTCTATCTAGAAAAGGAAAGGAAATTTTATTTTATGAAAAGTGATATCTCAAACTTATCACCTGGATACATTCGAGTAACACCTAATTGATAAGACCACACCTGGAATATACTTATTATGCTAGATGCAATATAGTTGCAACTAGTCAATAAGATCAGATTTAGAACCATGCAAATCCCATCGACTCTTGCTCAAGGCCATGTGTTTTTAATCCTGACCCTTGGATCATTTTTCATGTGAAGAACAATAGAAGCCTTAGGGGTCACAAGTTGGCCTTCCATTACTTGGACATGGTAATTATGGAGGATAACAGCCGCAACAGATTTTATTCGAGTAATAGCAGACTCCTTTCCTAGACAAATCCTTGGTCCTGCACTGAAAGCTAAGAACTTGTGTGATGGTACATGTTTGATCCCTCCTTTCTCTGTGATCCATCTTTCAGGCTTGAATTCAAGACAATCATTTCCCCAGACTGATGTCATTCTTCCCATTGCATATGCAGAAAATACGATCTTCATCTTGGAATTAACCTTGTGACCGCTTGGAAGGGTGTCTGGGTGGATACAGGTTCTGACCTAGAGAGGAGCTGGTGGGAATAGCCTTAGTGTTTCATATAAGGCTCCATGGAGATAAACCAGCTTATTTAGCTCTTCTTCCGTGAATATATGCAATTTATTGGCTTTGTTCACTGGCAACTTTGATTTGAGTTCTTCTTTAATATTGGTTTCACCTGAAGGATTCTTTGAAAGCAGCCAGAAAATCCATGTGAAAGCTGCACTAGTGGTGTCTCACCCGGCCAATATGAGACCTAAGATGGCATCTCTCATATACTTATTGGTAGGTGTTGTCCCAAAGATCTCGGTTTCAGTCAGCTGATACTTTAAGGCATCAAAAGAGTCTTCATTTTCCTCAGGTCTCTTCCCTTTGCTCAGTTTTTCTTGCCTCATTGATATATACTTTGCTACAATATGATCTAGAACTTCACAAGCTTTGCTTAGTTTCTTCTCCTTCCCAATGCCCAGCCACCTTTTTAACTTGAGAAAGCCTTTTGGCACAAGATGCTGGAAAAATATTGCTTCACCTGCATCGTCCAGACCCTTTAAGAATGGGACTTCTGGGAATCCAATGCAGAGGGAATTGGGGTTGTAGCTAGTAGCCGTTATGCAAGTAGCATCAAGCATAAGCCTCTGGAATACATCTTGTAAGTCCACCACTAGGCTTTGTTGGGATGCGTTATCGAGGACTGGAACCAGTTTATTCTCTAGATAGTCATGGTTGATTTTGGCCATGAACCTGTGGAACTGCTTCTGGTTGACAAAGCCTTGAGCAAGTCTTCGTATCTTCCTCCACTCGTCAAAATCAGAGTTGAAAAGCCCATTTCCAAGGATATCAAATATCCTCCTGAACTTTGGCCCTTTGGGATAAGTTTGTGCTCAAGACGTGGTGGACATTGTCAGGATTGCCTGTGGTCAACATGTCCATGTTAGCAAACCAAGCGCCTTTGATTAGAATGGTGCCCTTGCTCAGTTCCAAAATTTTGGTATACTTCTCATGCATGCGGTGGAAGTGGAGTAAAATCATAGGCAACATTCCAACAATTGGCCAGTTCCATGGATGCCCATTTTTGTTGCATGAACAACAAACAAAGAGAAAGAAGATAATTGCTGAGAGGATTTCTAGATAGCTCAAGGATGCCATTAGCGGTTTAAATGTTTCATTGTCTTCAAGCTCTAAACAGGTACGTATATAGGTCGATTTTTAGATTCTGTTTGTACAAGTGGTTTGTAGGACATTTGGTTGTTTGAAAAATTAAAGAAGGGTGATGCGTTATTGATAATCTATCTTTTCTGTTTTGTCCTTGCACGAATTATTGATACCCATTGTTAATATTATATACACCAGATACGAGATTTCTTGTTAAGGCAATTCATGCCCATAACAGAAAAGATAGAACTGGACAAGGTTCATTATTCTAATAAGACAAGTTTTGGTTTGAATAAAATTGTGTTGCTTTCAAAATCAGTGCCAAGTGGTGGGCATCATTTTAGGCATTATGAGGACCACACCAACATTGCTGGAAAATTTTTAAGTGTCTGAATTCTTATTAATTTATATGAAGATCCTAAACAGAGCTACCAGAAAGAGATAGGACATGATTCTACCAAGAAATATTTACAAGTACACACAAATTAAACAAAAGAATTGTGGTTGGCTTTAAAGTTTTGACAAAGAAAGAAAACAATTATGTAAAATGTACACCTCATGAGTTTTTTTTTTTTTTTTGGATAACTGTGGATGTCTGAGTCAGTTTACGCATACCTCGACTAATCCCACGGGGCCCTGAAGTTAAGGACCGGATAAACCTCCAGTGGCCCTGAGGGAACTCAAACTAGTGACCATTGGGGAGCAAACACAAGGCCGGACCAACTGAGCTATCTCTCAGGGTTGTACACCTCATGAGTTTTTTGGCTTAAAAAGTGCAAAAAGTGTAATTGATTGTGTCCCCTAAATTTTCAAAGCCCGAAGGTATTTTAAGGTGTTTCTTGTGTAATTTTTTCAGTGCTACCCCAATGACCTAAATGCACATGATTCATATCTATTGTGCTCACTGGTGGTTTGTCTTGGCAACCTGTTAATGGTCTGGCAAAATCATATTGAGACATGTCCTGGATGGAGCGAATTAAATGCCCATGATTCATATCTATTGTGCTCACTGGTGGTTTATCTTGGCAACCTGTTAATGGTTTGGCTCATTATGTCCATATGAAGGCTGCTTTAGAGCCTGTTTGGTTGTGAGAATGGAGATATATTTTTTTTTTCTTTTTTGGAAATGCTCAATCCTTTTGAAATGTAAAGTGTAAACAATGACTGTATTAAATAAATGATTTTTGGATTGTTTTCAATTGTTAGATCGCTCATTTTTTTAATAGAAATTTAAAAAATATTTTGAGATGTTCTAAGGATGACTTATTTTTAGAAAATATTTTTGAACAATTTAAAAAAACCTTACCACCAATCATGTTTTTTTTTTTTTTGTCTAATTTTCATTATATTTTCCCCAAAACAGATAACGGTTTTATTTCCTCTATCAAACAGACCCTAAGCTTTTTCTTTCGTTTTTCCCCCCTTTTCCAAATTAATTGATAGATCAATGGTGGCCATTTGTATATGTTTTAAGTTAGCCTCACACTCCATTTTCAGAGCTGTTCTCACTCTCACAATCAAGAAATGGTGTTGAAGGTCAAGTTGTGGCAGAGGAAGCTGCTATACAATTTGAGAGATCCTTGCTTCAATCTATTCAAGGAGACTATTCGTCATGTTCCCTAGGATACAATTCAGCAAAAAAGAAAAGAAAATAAAAGCATGCTTAATGTGTATTTGAAGCATTGCTTTGGAGTGCTAGCAATTCTCTATGATTAAGTATCATACAGGGCTTTGAAGCATATGCCTACTGAGAATGGTTTCCATATAGCGTTACTACAGAAAGAGAGAAGAAGATTTTTTGAGATGGTTGTATTGTGCTTAAGAGAAGAGTTGGAATAGGGTTAATCATAAATCCTACAATTTTTTAAACTCTCGTAAACATGATTGATGGAGATAGTTTAAGAGGCTTAGAAACCTTGGTTTTTATCTTTGAAAATGAATCCTAGCAATTGTATGTTGCATGGTTGGCCCAGAAAATTGACAAGCTCAGAAGTGCACTCAAGACCCAAGTTTTTCTGTGTCCGTTGAGCTGTTGTTTGGTGGGTGGGTGACCTCAACTTCTGTCTTAGCATATGATTGTAGAAGTATTTATAGTTGGATTGGGTTTGGGGTTAATTCTTATAGCTGAACCTAAAAGCAAGCGAAATTCTGTATGTTGTTTGTGAAGCTAGCATCAAAACTTACTTGTAAGTGTTGGTTATATTTTTATTTATGTTAGTTTCTCTTTATATTTTTAATTGAATAACCATATAGGAGCATTCATAATTGTTGGTTGGTTTCCATGACAAGGTCTCTTGCACAGAACATGTTTCTAGCCACATGATGGAGTCAACATAAGAAGTGATGAGAAGCTGGAATTGGATGAAACATAACTCAACTTCAGGATTCACATTGTAGATAAATCTAATTTTGCTGCAAAAAACAGAATTTCCTGCTCTATTGGTCTCTTTTCTTTATTCCACTACCACCCTTTCTGGCCTTCTCTCGCCTTTCACTCTGCTCCACTCTTCAAAATCTTGATACTGCATCGTCCCTTGTGGCTAGCCTTCTACAGATAAGAACCCTATGTAAACAATAAGTGGAACAACGTTTAGTTTATACCAGATGGTTGTGGTCTTACCATTTTCTGAGATAAACCCAATCAATGTTTGTTCCCTATTTTCTATATTGAGCAAACAATGCCCTTGCAGTTCCTCCATAATCTACCTTGTAACATTGTGATTACAGTTTTCCCAACTTTTTTTGCCTTAAAAAACAAACTGATAGGATCAAAATTGTTTCATTTTCTCTGTTCCCTGCCACTCTAAGCCAAGTAAACGATGTCATTTGGCTTCTACCTGCTTTATTCCCATACTCAACAAAAATGATGATGTTGACACTCCTGTTTAAAATACCTTTCTTGCATATTATAGAAGAGGTGCTTTAGGTGAAAGATCTAAATAGTTTTTACATTCACTTCCATGATTTGGTAAAACCACATTCCCCTGTTTCAAACTCAAATTGAATTGGGAGGGCACTTTTGCTTGTCCATGACCGATTAGTGCAGAGGCAAAGCAGATATTTTGGTTACAACAGTAAGTGCATTAAGATAAATATGATCTTACAGTTTGATAAATGAAGCCATTCAGGTGAGACTCACCATGCACCCTGCAATATTGTCAATTCTTCACCATCTTTTGGTAACTCTAACCATTAATTCATGCTTCATGTGAAGAATAATTGAAACACTAGGAGCCACAGGATGACCTTGCACCAGTTGAACATTGTAATTATGGATTATAGCAGCTGCAACTGCCTTCATTTGAGTGAAAGCTACCCCCTTCCCTAGACAAGTCCTTGGACCGGCATTGAATGCAAAGAACTTGTAAGATGGTTCATTCTTAATACCTCCTTGCTCTGTGATCCATCTCTCTGGCTTGAACTCAAAGCAATCTTTTCCCCATATTGATGTCATTCTGCCCATTGCATACAAGGAAAATAAGATCTTCATCTTTGGATGAACCCTGTGGCCACTCGGTAGGACATCTGCTTGATGAGGGGCTTTGTGCTGGAATGGAACAGGTGGGTAGAGTCTTAATGTTTCACACAATGCACCATGGAGATATACTAGTTTATTTAGCTCTTCTGTTCTGAAGATATGCCATTTCTGATCTTCTTTCTCTGGTATGGTTTCTTTGAGTTCCTCTCTAATCTTGGCTTCCACTAATGGGTTCTTTGAAACAAGCCAGAAAAACCAGGTGAGAGCTGCACTAGTAGTGTCTCGCCCCGCGAGCAGGAAATTCACAATGGTGTCTCTCAAAAACTTATTGGATTTCAGCTCCATGGTACTGTCTTCATTCATGTATGATGTTAAAAGATCGGCGCCCTCTTCATCTTCTTGCAATTTGGTAATTCCTTTGCTTAGTTCTTCATTTTTCATTGATATATATTCAGCTATAACATTATCTATGGTTTCCCAACCTTTGCTTAACTTCTTCTCTTCTCCAATCCCCAGCCACCTTTGTAATTTCCAGAGACTTTCAGGTACAACATGCCGGAAAAATATGGCTTCTTCAACATCATCCATGGCCTTTGCGAATAGGACTCTTGGGAATTCAATGGAGAGACACTTGGTGTCGAAGCCAGTGACCAATTTGCAGGTGGTATCAAATGTAAACCTCTGGAACAAATCTTGCAAGTCCACCAACAGACCCTGCTTGGACACATGCTCAAGAACTGGAATTAGTCCTTCATCCACCTTATTCTGGGTAGTCTTCACCAGGAACTGCTGGAACTGCCGGCCATTGATCAACAATTGAGCTAGTTTCCTTTGTTTCCTCCATAAATCCGAGTCAGAATTGAAAATCCCCTCTCCCAAAACATCAAAAATCTTCAAGAACTCAGGCCCCTTGGGAAAATTAGAGAAGTTAGTGCTCATTATATAATGGACATTGGCAGGATCACTGGTGATCAGCATGTCCATGTTAGCAAACCAAGGTCCTTTCAGTAGGAAAGTGCCGCTGCTTTGCTCTAGAACTTCAGTACATCTGTCCTGAATCTGCTGAATGTTGCAAAAAATCCATGGAAGCATTCCAACAAGTGGCCAGTTCCAGGGAAGCACGTTGCTGTTGCTTAGTCGATGAAGGAGGAGAAAGCAAATGACTGCCAAGAGGATTTCAGGGTAGCCAATTGAAGCCATCAGAGCTGCAAATGCTTGTGGAATTGATCAGCCCTACTACCAGGTATGGGGAAAAAATTTGCTAGATTTTCCAGCCTTTTGCACTGCCTACCATATCTTTTTTTCATCTTTTGTATAATCTCTTTCTATCAAATATAGGCCACACATCAATAGCCATATTAGTATACCCATGGAGGAAAATGTCTCGGCGAGTGTCGATACAATATTTTATGAAGAAATATCGATTCAACGAAATTTTGGGAGAAATCCCCAAAAATCGGCGATATCTCGCGATATATCGACGATTTTGGCGATATATCGCCGATTTTTCCTTATATATCACCTGGTCAATGCGGGTCAATGGATCAAAGAAGCTACAGTGTTTGCCACAATGTCCCCAAAAATCTGCTACAGTGCCCCCCAAAATGCCCTTCCTTTTGGGGTTCAACCCACTTATCATCCGGGCAAACTTGTCCATGTTAAATAATATGCATTCAATATATATATATAGTTAAACTCATTATATAAATAAAATATTAAAAGAATATTTTAAAGAGCAAATTAATTATAATTATTTTATATTTAAATGCAAAATTTTCTTTTAATTGATTACCAAAAATATAAAAATTACATAATTTTCTTGATAGTGTTTTTAATATCATTAATAATTAATTAAATATTAAAAAATTGTACATATATCATAATTTATTTTATATTATTTAATACAATTGAATTAAATGGATCATAATTTTAATATTAATATATATTTTAAAATTAGATATATTATAATCAAATATCATAATATTAAATATAATTTAATAATAAATGTACACTTATAAAATTCATATTTTTTATCGATGCATATAATATTATTATCAAATATGATAAATCATATTATACATATATCAAATTATTTAATAAAACAACTTAAAAATATCATTATACTTCTAATTACATTTTTATGAAGTTTTTTTTATATTTTTATAAATTTTGATCAATTTTAAGTTTATCAATATTTTTTTCCAAAATATCTGTCGATATATCTCTAATATATCCAATATATCCGTAAAATCGAAGTACCAATATATCCGTAATTACCGATATTTTCTTCCTTGAATATACCTAATGTGACATTGGGTCATGTGCAGTGTTTGGGTTCTGTTACCTGGCGTCTTATACTCAATTTTTAAAATGCATGGTCATTTGAAAAATTATCTTGAATGGTAATCAGATATGACTAACCAGAGAAGCAATCAATTACAAGGAAAAAGATAACATGTGCTTGATTAAAAGTTCTCCCTTTTCGTTCTTATGCATAGCCTTATCATGTTGTGTCGGCATGGGTATGTTAGGTAAAGTTGAAGAGACAGACATCATAGTTTTATATATATGGGCCACACACCAAATATATTGATATCTTAGTTTGTTGCATACTCTTCAGTATGCATGTATGTGATATAGTTTAAGACTAACCTTGGAGCCCACATAAAAGGCTAGATAATTTCTTAGGGAGCAATTATTATAATAAGTTTCTTTATATAATAACATGTGCATCTCTTTTGTGGGAAATTTCTAAAAGCTTCCTATTCATTAGGGTTGGCCTTGATTTTGTTGGGGTAAGTTTTCATTGAAAGTCTGTTGAGAGTAGAGTTTTACTTCGTACTACTTCTTCTTCCGGTAGGGTAGGTATTTAGAATAAATCCTAAATTCTAAACCCTAAATTACTTGTTGGTTTACTTTTTGGAAATTTTCTATCTGTTTTTATTTTTACAGAAAATTTATATTTGAATGAGATTGAAAAACATATTTCATTTTTATAACCTTAAAGTGCAAGATGGTATCTAATTATTTTATATTATATATATATATAATATCGGTTGGGTTATATTTTCATATTTTATTGAAAGGGCATTACTAATCTAGTAATATAATAAGCACCCCGATTTCATCTCGGTCTCATTGTTTTGTACCTGACCTTCTATTGCCTTGTACCTTATATATGGTCTCATTGTTTTAGATCTTTAATTTCATTGCTTTGTTATATTAGTCCTATTTTTTTTAGGTTATACCTTGGTCTTATTTGTCAATATCTTTATTCAATAGTCTAGATTAGAAGTTTGGTATGATACCGATTCATGGGAATTTTATTCCATCTTATCCTGTCACCAGAATGCATCCAAACCACACACTAATGAAGTTCATATCTTGAAGCCCATGTGCATGGTCCACCTACTTGTCTAGGTTGGAAAGTTGTTTACTTTATTTTACTTTTCAATAATTGCTTCTTCTCTAGATAGCTCATATCAAAGCCATGTTTAGCATTCAATTTGAATTGGAAGATCACTTTATCTCTTCCAATTAATGGACATTGTCATTCCATAGTACAAAAGAGGATAATTTTAATTAATTGTAACTTTTTCGACATAAAAGAAAAACCCTAAAAAAAATACCAAGCTAATTGTTTATACAAATTTTCAATGTTTTAAAAATTGAATAGACAATATAAAGGTAATTAATTGTCACATTTTGTTTTTCCTAAAGAACCCCTAAAAATTATTTATTTATAATAAGTATATTTAATTAAATTATTTCTTTTGAACTCCTTTTGTACTATAAGATGATGATAAAGAGAATGAGGGCTACATATCATAAAAAATATCTTTATATATATATATATATATATATATATATATATATATATATATATATATATTTAAATACTTGCTTAGAGCATCCTCTTGATTATTGAAAATATTGGAAATTTGAGGCTAGGTTCTTCCGTTGAGAAATGCTTTTGATCACAAAGTGCTTTGTGAATTCTTCTTTACGGGGAAAAGAATTGCCTACCGTGGGAAAAGAATTGCCTCACTATTGCCAACAAGCTGAGGTCGTGGAACCTATTGGATCACCTTTACGGGGCCTTGGTCCCATGCCTAGGCGGCCTGGCCCAAATGGATCTAGTAAACTGCCCCATTGGAGAATAAGCTGAAGTGAGCCCATATAGCATTTGAGCGGGTTTGGGCAATTATTTTCAATAATTGGGTTGAGTTTTTTCAATTTAACTCAATTTCGGTTGGGTTGGGCCAAGGTTTGGGCAACTCAAACCTAACCTGAATCCGATTTAATGTTTTTATAATATTTATGATATGTATTATCTTATATAATAATATATATATATTTTTTAAAATTTAAATAAAAAATATCAAAGTATATTATATCAATTTTTTTTTCATTATTTTAGAAAAATATATAAATTTATTTTTATTGCTATTGACATTTTGTTTTATTTACTATTTAAATTTTCATATATATATGTATGTATGTATATTAAAAAATTATAAATGAATTTTGAATTATGCAACTTTATCAACCCAACCAATCTTGAGTTAGAGGTTGATATTGGGTTGAACTCAGATTGATTATTTTTTAATTTTGGGTTAGCCATCAATATTCCTTCACATAGTCCTCAAGTTCATGGGTATGGTCCTTAATGAAAAGTAAGAAGTTGGTATGTGTAATTTGATGGATGTTGAAAAATGGGGTTGATTGTGGGAAAAGTTTATTTTTCTATAATAAAGACAAAATATCAATATTGTGGGAAAAGTTTATTTTTCTGTAATAAAGACAAAATGCGAAGCAATGACAGATCGATTCATAAAGTGACCACACTTTGAGATTGAAATAAACGTAAACTTAAGCACCCGGATAGCTAGATAGTTTTTCATGCATGCAACAGAGATCAAACCCGTCTCTGTTGGGAAAGTTAATATTTCTCAACCCCATCTCTTGCTAACCCTAACCATTAACCCATGCTTCATGTAAAGAATAATGGAAACATTGGGGGCCACATGGTGTCCTTCCACCACCTGAACATGGTAGTTATGAATTATCGTGGCCGCGACTGCCTTTATTTGAGTGAAAGCTACCTCCTTCCCTAGACAAGTCCTCGGACCAGCATTGAATGCTAAGAACTTGTATGAGGGCTCATGCTTGATCCTTCCACTCTCTGAAATCCACCTCTCTGGCTTGAATTCTAAGCAGTCTGTTCCCCATATGGAGGTCATTCTGCCCATTGCATACAAAGAAAGCAATATCTTCATCTCTGGATCAACCCTATGCCCACTTGGGAGCATGCTCGGTTGGAGAGGGGCCTTGTGTTGGAATGGAACAGGTGGGTAGAGCCTTAATGTTTCGCACAATGCGGCATGCAGATAAACCAGCTTGTTTAGCGCTTCTGTCTTGAATGTGTGTCGTCGTTTTTTATCCTCTTTCTCGGGTATAGCTGATTCGAGTTCTTCTCTGATCTTGGATTCTACTAATGGGTTCTTGGAAACAAGCCAGAAAAACCAGGTGAGAGCCGAACTGGTAGTGTCCCGTCCCGCGAGCATGAAATTTAGAATGGTGTCTCTAAGAAATTTATGGTCACATTTCAACCCCATGGTGTTATCTTCATTCATATACGACATTAACAGATCGATACCATCTTCCTCTTCTTGCAAGTTGGTGATTCCTTTACTCAATTCTTCTTGTTTCATTGATATATATTCAGCTATAGTATGATCTAGGGTTTCCCAACCTTTCCGGTGTTTCTTCTCTTTTCCAATCCCTAGCCACCTTTGTAGTCTCCAAAGGGTTTCAGGCAAGGCATGGCGATAAAGTATAGCTTCTTCAACATCTTCCAAGGCTGTGGCGAATGGAACTTCAGGGAATTCAATGGAGAGGCATTTGGAGTCGAAGCCGGTCACCAACATGCATGTGGTATCAAAAGTAAGCCTTTGGAACACGTCCTGCAAGTCCATCGCTCGGTCTTGTTGTTCCGATAGATGATCAAATATTGGAAGAAGCCCTTTCTCCACTTTATTCTGGGTGATTTTCCCAAGAAACCGGTACAACCGCACATTGTTGATCATCAGTTGACCGAGTTTTCTTTGTTTACGCCATGACTCCGCGTCGGAATTGAAAATCCCATCGCCCAAAAAATCAAACATCTTGCCGAACTCAGACCCTTTTGGAAAATTCGAGAAGTGACTGCTCATAATGTAGTGCACATTGGCAGGATCAGCGGTGACTAGAAGATCCATGTTACAGAACCAAGGTCCTTTGAATAGAAAAGTGCACCCAGTTTTCTCTAGAACATCGGTAGCCCTATCGTGGATGCGGTGGAGGTGAAGGAGGAGGCTCGGAAGCATTCCGAGAAGGGGCCAGTTCCATGGCAGATCATGTATGTTGCAGAATCTACCAAGAATGATAAAGAAAATGACTGCCAAGAGGATTTCAGGGTAGCCCAAAGCCATTAGAGCGGCACTTTGCTTAGAGCTAGGGTTTGTCAGCTCTACCATACCATATTTATAGTGCATTGAGGACCCCTGCGGGGGGAGAAGCAATTATTATTGATTTTATTGGGTGATGCAGACGCTAACCGAACCATAATTATAACGCTTTGGTTGGCTAATGGGAGGATGTGCTTGGATGTCTTCTGATCCCACATGTGAATTGGTAACTATTTAGACAACTACCCATCACCCAACACTTTTAGATTTTGAAGGATTTTAATTAAGGAAATATGACACAACTTGTACTACTGGCCATCAACTAATATAATTGAATCTGAATTGTTAAATAAATGTACAAAGAAATGAAATCAAAGTCTAACAAAACAATATAAAAAATTGGGACCTACTCACAAAAAAAAGAGAGCATTTACTTTTTGATACCATGAAAATACATTTATACTTTGTCAATAATTTTCGACATCTAGATAGTTGGAATTGTACAGAAACATAGAGATTAGGAGAAAATTTTTCAGTCATAAATATTTTTGCATGTGTTAATTCATATTTTTGATCACCTACCAATCGTGTTGGCTTCAGGGTAGGCATCATTGCCACTGTTAAGTTTTCAGACTTTCAGGCTATTTATGGTAAGAAAATGGTAGCTAGGAGATCAATTTGGCCTGCTGCTGTGTTTATATAGACACTACTCATATTTAAGATCATAGTAAGTATCAACCAAACCTCCAACCCTATAATTGTAAATGTCATAACCACATCATCCCTACCACCTTTTTTTCATTCTCCATTTTATTTTCTTAATTTCCTTTTGCACCCATTTAGCCCTAGTTGCTGTAATTGTTTGTGGCTATGACCATTCCTCCAGTCTTTTTGTTTTGGTTTTTTTTTTTTTTTTTTTTTTTTGTTTTTACTTTCTTTTTCCGTTTTGAATTTGAAATGAGGGGGAGGATGGAAATCAATGAAAGAAAAGAAAATAAAGTGAGGAAAGAAAAAGGGTGATGGAAATTTAGAGTAGGTTTCAGATTTCATAACCACCCTTTTGTTGGTTTGTTTATCCTTTTTGCTCATGCTACACATTCCAATCAAATTTTTGTGTTAGCTTGGCATACAATATTGCTTTCACAAGTATCATCTTTTCTTTTATATCATTAAATATATTCAATAAATTTAAATGTATTTTCAAGTTGTCATGCCTATTGTTTTCTTCAATAAAATAACTTCAATATGGATATTAATATATGCTTTATTGCTTCTTTTTTTTTTTTTTGAAGTTTTTTCGATATTTTTATGAGTTTTAAATAATTTCAGTTCGACTCATATTTGTTCTCCAAACTCTTATTTGATATTTTTCAATATTTTTCATAAAAAATTAACCATTGATATTTCACAATTTTTTATATTTTAATTATTGATTGGATCTACTCTTTGAAAAAAAAAAAAACAAGAAATTTGATATTAGGTTGACCGCTATCAATATTATTGTGATAATAGTAGAACCAAGACTATATTTTCTTAGTATATTATAATTATTTTATTAATATTTGAGTTTGGTTTTCCTTAGAATTTGGAAGACTAATACTTTTTTTAGGAATTTGGTTTTTATTAGAATTAGGTATATATATATATTATAATTTTTTTATTTATAATTATTTGTATTTTTTCCTCATAGCTTTTTCCTTTTTATAAGGAGAATTTATTCTTGTGTTGGAGAGTTTGTTTGGTTGCTTATATTTGATATTAGAGTTTGATGATTAAAGATGCAAACATCAAAGTTAATCATAAAATCCAATTGTAGTTTCTAGTCTTCGAGGACCTAGATATAATTATTATTTGAGTCTCAAGATGCTTTTAGAGTAGTATATCAAGCATTTGTGGTCTTAGTAGACACAACTCACACTAGCACAAAAAAATAGCTTGACAAATCTAGAAAGAGAGATTTGAAGGATGGTCTTTGCCTCTTATGGAAACCATTTATTCTTGAGAAGATTGTAAATGCAACCACCACAAAAAAGTGTGTGGGACATTTTGATGAATATCGACAAAAGAGTACAAAATGTGAAAAATGTTCAATTGCAAACTTTGAGAAGACAATTTGAGCTTCTTTAGATCAAGAAAACAAAAAGAGTTTGACTATTCTTGTGGATGCTAACTCTTGCTAATTAGATGTGATCTAATGGCAAAAACATTTTAAATCTCTAAGTTATGGAGAACTTTTTTGAATATTAACCTTGTAAGTTGAGTATAAGGTAACAACTTTTGAAGAATCAAAAGATTTCAATACCATGACATTGGATGAATGGATAAATTCCTTCCAGGCTCATGAAAAAATTAATAAAAAATTTCGAACACGCCCAATATCCGAAATTTCTAGAATAATTTTTTTATTTATTTATCTTTTCTTAATACTTTTTAGGAATCAAATATAACTTTAAAATGTTTCTCACACACGGATATCGATTTTTATCCTACTTTTCGAGAACAACTGATTGGAGTTCTTCTCTGATATTGGATTCTACCAATGGGTTCTTGGAAACAAGCCAGAAAAACTAGGTGAAAGTTGAACTAGCAGTGGCCCGGCCCGCAATCATGAAATTTAGAATGGTGTCTCTGAGAAACTTATGGTCACATTTCAACCCCATGGCGTTATTTTCACTCATATATGAAGTTTAACAGATCGACATCATCTTCATCTTCTTACAATTTGGTGATTCCTTTGCTTAATTCTTCTTGTTTCATTGATATATATTCATTATAGTACGATCTAGGGTTTTCCAATCTTTCTGGAGTTTCTTCTCTTTTCCAATCCCTGGCCACCTTTGTTGTCTCCAAAGGGTTCAGGTACAGCAAAAAAATAAAATAAAGCTTCTTCAACATCTTCCAAGGCTGTCACGAATGGAACTTGAGGGAACTCAATGGAGAGGCGTTAGGTGTGGAAGCCAGTCGCTAACATGCAGGTGGTATCAAATGTAAGCCTTTGGAACAAGTCCTGCAAGTCCACCACTAGGCCTTGCTTCGACCGATGCTCAAGAATCGGAACAAGCCCTTTCTCCACTCTATTCTGGGTGATTTTCGCAAGAAACAAGTGCAACCGCGCATGGTTTATTGTCGATTTGAGCGAGTTTTCTTTGGTTCCGCCATGATTCTGCGTCCAAATTGAAAATCCCATTACCGAAGACATCAAATATCTTCGTGAACTCGGACCCTTGGGAAAATTAATAGAGAAGTTACCGTTCTTAATGTGGTGCACACATGGATGAAAATGTTGATAAATTTCATGGAAATATCGATGAAATTTCAGATATTGGGAGTGGTCAATACAAGATTGATCACCGATTATCGGTTGGCCAACATGTCCATGATATTTTCATGGGAAAATTGTGTTTTGGACCCAACTAGGCTCAAAAATTAAGCTTTGGTACATATAAGTTGCATAATTAATGAGGAGGATATAAAATATGAAGAGACCAATATACCCTTCAAAACTATTTCCTACCACAATATTTGACAAATTTTTTTGTGTTAAATCTTTTTTTAATAATTATTCCAAAAATTTATTATTTTTAAAAAACTTTTTTTAAAAAAAAAATATTATTTTTGAAAAATAAGTTAGATATATTTTTAGTTATTTTTATATACACAATTTTAAAAATATATATTTTCCAAGATGTTTGATTTTTAAATAATAATAATAATAATTTATTTTTATTTTTTTGGAAAAGGGTGTATTTTTTTCCAAATCACTAAATTATATTAAATTTTATTGAGATTTACAAAAGGAATAAAATTTAAATTAATGTTTTTCTATTTCTTTTTTTTCATAGTGAACAAATGTCATTTCTGGAAAAACAAAAAATTCATATTCTTCTTCTCAATTTTCACACTTCCTCTGGGTCTTGGACTTAAATGATGAACTTGTATAGACCAAAACTTAATTTTTGAGTCCAATTAGGTCCTAAACACAATTGTCCATATTTTCATCTATATTGTTGCTTGATCAACTCAGTCAAAAGTACAAAAATGAGTTAACATAGGAAGGGATTCCAACCTAGGTTAAAAGGAATCCCTTCATATAATAATGTGATGGAATCACAACGATATTCATTTTGGTACTAAAGGACTATTATCATGTAATATGTATGAATTGTTCTCATTGAATAAAATCAAAGATTTCTTATCCTAATTCTTAGTGTGCACTTCCAAAATTCATATTTTGTATCTTTAAAATTCAAGTATTGATATACCTGTGCTTATTGATATTTTTATTATTGATCATATTTATATAAATTATATTTACAAACTAACTTTAATATGTGTATTTTTACTCATTTTATTATTTTTGAAGATTTTTTTAATCATTTCTATGCATTTTGAATAATTTTTCGTATCACAGATATTTTTTTCAAGATATCCATCGGTAATTCTATTATATCCATACAATTTAGGTATTAATATATTTGTATTTATTGATATTTTCATTTTTGAGTGCACATTGACAGCATCAGTGTTGCTTAATATATCCATGTTGTAGAACCAAGGCCCTTCGAAAGGAGAATTGCTTCCAATTTTCTCTACAACTTCAGTATTCTTATCTTGGATGCGGTGGAGGTGAAGGAGGAGGTTCAGAAACATCCTGAGAAAGGGCCAAATCCATGGCAGCCCATTTTTGTCGCAGAATCCACCAAGAATGAGAAAGAATTAATTGACCGCCAATAGGATTTCATGGTAACCCAATGAAGCCATTAGAGCTGCATTTTGCTCAAAGCTAGGGTTTATCTTCTCTCTAAATCTGTATGTGTTACTATATTGTAAAGCTTCAATTGAAGCAAGCTAAATAGCATATTTGTTGCGAGGTTCATACATAGTAACAAATCGTATTTTTTTCAATAGGTATTGAAAAGACACCATTAATTAGGTGGTGCCATGTATATATTTTCAAGTCTCATTATTTATATCTCAATCTTATCTAATTGTATCTTTATACCTTAGTCTCATTTACCAGTTCAAATTTAGACTTTAATTGATATCCCTCGAATGTCATAGCATTTTCCTTATAGGAAAGTAATGCACTAGATATTAAAGAAGCAACTATTATTGATTCTGTTGGTAGGTGTAAACACGAATCCAATCCTACGAATTGATAGCTAATATATATATAGTACAATCCTTAAAAGATGATGATGACATTATACCATACTCCAATTCCGCTCATAAAATGATTTGAATCAATATTACTCAACATTTTTAGATTATTTCATACCATTAATTTATTTAGGAAAATGCCATGCCATCGAATTTGTAATGTGATTTTTTGATTTATATAATGGATCAATAGGTACAAAAAATAAAATAAAATAAAGATGCAAATAAATAAATTTTAGGTATGAATAATTAATAAATAAAACTTAGGGAAAAAGAAATGAGATCTAAAAAATAAAAAAATAAAATTAAGGTATGAAAAATAAAATCAAGCTAAAAATACATAAAATCTTAGTCAAAGTATGAATAAATAAGACTATTAATATCACATAAATCATTATAGAAAATCTTTCCATGGCATGACCCACTTTTTGATCTTTTATGGTTATTTTCAACATGTGAGCAAATTGTTGTACCAAAACCACAGATATAAAAATGAACAACGGGATAGGTGTGGCAATAAAGAGACTCTCTCAAAAGTAGCAAGAGATAATTAGGAGTTGAGAGAAACATTCTTGGATCCCTTGTACCATGTTTTGAATGTGTAGTCATAGGATGCTCAAATGAATTGGACCTGGTAGAGGTTCTACTTAGAGTTGTTTCATGTTGTGCACTATCACATGCAGTTGTTAAAACAAGTGGTATTGATGGTGCGGTCATTCCAGCATCAAGTTGAGCAGACCATAGGGCTTTTTTTGGGCAAAAATATAAGGAAAATGATTTTCCCATATTAGGTTTATATTATAATATATATATATATATATTGTAAAGATAATATGAGAATGATTGTTTGTAGTATATTGCTATGTTAATAATGAATACAAGAGCAGCTTTATATAGTTGAATTACAAAGTTTGAAATAACATAAAATCAGCTAACTACTTACATGATTAAAGGATGATAGTTACAACAATAAGATAGATACAAATAAAACAAACTGTATCTGATTGTTGTTAGAGAAGATAGATACAAATAAAACAAACTATATCTGGTTGTTGCTGATTGGAGCCAAAATATGTGCTCTAATGGCACATATTCTATATGATTTGTGCACCAAAAGATATTCAAATCACCCAACTTGACCTAAATCAATGCTAAGGCCCTAGCTATGAGTTTAATTTGTACTTTGGAGACTTACCTCAGGTTCAAGGGAAGAAAATGGTGCAAGTTGAATCACTTTAGATTTTGAAAGATCAAGAAAGGGCTAAATGAGGAAATAAATGAGTCAAGACTCATGGACCGTAAGGAAAGGCAAGATGAGGATATCATGAGTTTGGAAGATGAGAAATGACCATCATGGAGTAAGAAAGAAGGCAAGGAAGCATGGGAAATGAGGCATGAAGCAAGATTGAGTTGCATGAAGATTCAAAACTCAAAAAGCTGATGGAATTATATACTCTAACTTTGAGGACAAATTTAGAGCACTTCCTGGAGTTCATTGTATACATACTATATATCATTTTGAATCTTGGGAAGTCAAGAGTCCAACGCTTCAAATGGTGTGCAAATCAGAGGTTAAATGAAGAAGTTATAGCCATTTGAAGACAACTGCACCAAGCTGGAGGGTCATTTTGAAATGATTTCGAAATCCAACTTATGAATTCGAAATCCACTTCGAAATGACACCAATTTCGAATTCACCCACTGCCACTTTGATGTTTCACCTCCTCTACTTCGGAAATTGCATCTATTCAACTTATGAATTCGAAATCCACTTCGAAATGACACCAATTTCGAATTCACCCACTGCCACTTTGATGTTTCGCCTCCCCTACCTCGGGAATTGCATCTAGGGCACTTCATCAGCCCTAAGCAGACCCTACACGACTAGAAATTGTCATTTTATTATTTTTTTAATCATTTTTAGGAAATTATTTTGTAATAAGTGGCCAATAAGAGTGTGCCACATGTTAGGTAATTGATGGTATTATATAAACTCTCTCAATTTTAGGTTATAGGGATCTTGGATTTTTTTTTTAGAGAGTTTGACATTGAAGGTGGAAGAAGACGAGAACTTTGGTTTGTTTTTTTTTTCTTCTTTATTAAATGTATTATTTTTAGTTTCTTTTGATTCAAATTGTGGATTTTTACCCTATTATGGATTGTGAAAGTGACATCACCCCCATGAGAGGCTAAGAGCCAACTTGGGGCTTGAAGCATGAAAACCTAAGGGTTAGGAAATTTATAGGAACAATCGGTAAATTATTATAATAATGAGATTAATTATTGGTTGGGTGACAATTTATCATATTTTTATCCTATCCTTGTGAGTTTGTTTAGGGAATGATACGATAGATTATTACCCGATACTAGTGATTCTTGGTAATTTTTGATCATTAGTTATCCTCGTCTTCCCTATCGTTATTTGCCCCTAAACAAAGCTATAAGGAGTAGGAAGGGTTAAAAAACCAAATCTTAAATTGGTAATCAATCTCATTCATTTGATGGTTTTAGGAATCTGTTTTAAAAAGGAAAAATTAGGTTTCAGATGCAATTTTGAGTTATAGAACTCAACTTCATCGCGAGCGGCCAAGGATCCCAAAACCCTAAGATCATATTACTTAAAAGACCATTGTTTTCTCTAATTTCTATACCCTAGGTTGGATTGTGGAAAACCCCAAACTTGAATCAATTGAATTTAAAATCAATAATTCATTTTATTATTAATTTAGTTTCTTTTACTTAGTTTCACCTTATTCACATATTGTTTTTCACTTTAGGATTTAAAATGAAAGCAATTCATTTATTCTAGTATTGACAATTTTCATAAGCCAGTCCTTGAGGATGATACCCGGAATACTACAAAAGCCGTAGTGACTCTTTCTCTAGTTTTTCTTGACTAGAGTTGCTATGTAAAAAGGCTAAGTATTTTGGTACAATAGAGAAGTTCGGTCAAGAAATTGGCGCCGTTGCCGGGGATTGGTAATCGTCATAACTAGGATATAGTGCATTGCTTTGTTTTAGTTCTTTTAATTTTGTTTTTCTTTATATATATATATATATATATTTTTTTTTTTTCTTCTATTTTATGCTTGGTTGGGAAAGAGATCTTTCAAGTAGACTTCAAAGAACAACTGAGGAATCTCAACCAAATATGGAGGACATTGAAGAATCCAACAGCAATAACAACAAGCCACGACTGCCTATGCAGGACCAAAGAACTATGAGAGAGTTTCTAAATCCTCATAGGTTGAGCACACCATCGTGTTTTATGCTACCTCCAAATCACGATCATGTTACTATTCGGCCTCAAGTGGTATCTCAACTACCCATTTTTAGGGGGATGGAAAATGAAAACCCATACTCTCACATCAAGGAATTTGAGGACATCGTTTCAATTTTTCGAGAAGCCAACACTCATTTGGAGATCTTCTGCATGAAGTTGTTCCCCTTGTCATTGAAGAATAAAGTTAAGACATGGTTAAATAGTCTTAGACCTTATAGTATCAGAAATTGGGGTGATCTACAATTAGTGTTTCTGTAGAAATTCTTTCCAACACATAGAACTAGTGCATTGAAAAAGGAGATCTCAAATTTCAAGGCTACGGAGGATGAAAATTTTTTTGCATGTTGGGAAAGATTCAGGGAGATGGTTGCAGCATGCCCTCATCATGGATTTGACAACTGGATGCTAGTATTGTATTTCTATGAAGGCATGTCACGACCAATGAAACAACTTCTTGAGACTATGTGTGGAGGAGATTTCATGAATAAAAACCCTGATGAAGCATTTCAATTCCTTGATTATGTTGCTGAGGTATCTAGAAGTTAGGAAGAACCAATTGTCAAGGAGACATCTAGAGAAAGATCAATGAACAGGGTAAGAGCTAGTGGAGTGTATACCTTACCAGAGGGTTTAGATGTCCAAGCAAATTTTGCAACCATTATGAGAAGGTTAGATGATTTGTAAGTCAAGGGAGTTCAAGAGGTACAAATAGTCAATGAGGGGGCAACTCAACTGTGCTTGATATGTAAGTCTATGGAACATGGTGTGCAATCTTGTCCTACTCTACCTGCAGTGCAAGACATGTTTACGGAGCAAGCCAATGCCTTAGGGACATACAAGCAATATTCTAGCAATTCTCCTATTCCAACACTTATAATCCGGGTTTGAGGAATCATCCAAATCTATCATGGAGATGGGGTAACAATGGCTAGTTTCAGCAGCAAGGAAACCGATTTCAAGGTAATCAGACTAATGGGCAGCAAGGTTTTCAACCACAAAGTACTCCATCTCAAAATTTTCAACAACAACATCAAATCTCAGCAACTAACTCAAGCTTGGAAGATATGATGAGAGAGTTTATACAGAAGCAAGACAAGCGTAATGAAGATCAAAATAGGATAAACATTCAAACATCTCAAGAACTAGCAAATATTTGAACCACTTTGAGCCAACTTGCTGTAAGTTTATCTCAGGAGAAAGGAAAATTCCCAACTCAACCACAGAAAAATCCGAGATGAGTAAATGAAGTTTCTAAAGTGCAAAAGGAAGATTGCAATGCATTTATCACACTTAGAAATGAGAAACAATATGGAGGGCCCAACCTACCGATAAGTGAAGATATTCCTGCTAGAGATGAACCAACCATGGAGAAAAATGCTAGAAATGAGAAAGAGTATGAAAAATATGAGGAAGTCATCGTCAACAAAGATAAAAGAAGTGTTTCCAATCATTTGCCTTTCCCTTCAGCTATGCAGAGACACAAAGTGGGGGATAAGACTTTAGAGATTTTGGAAGTTTTGAAGCAAGTGAAGATCAACATTCCACTTCTTGATATGATCAAGTAAGTGCCTGCTTATGCAAAGTTCCTCAAAGACTTATACACTATGAAGAGAAGGATTAAATTAAGCAAGAAAACATTCCTTACCGAGCAAGTCAGTGCCATCATTGAGAATAAGGCAATGGTGAAGTACAAAGATCCAGGTTGTCCTACCATCTCAGTCCAGATTGGAGACTTATTCGTGGAAAAAGCTTTGTTAGATTTGGGAGCCAGTGTAAATTTGCTTCCATATTCAATCTATAAGCAATTGGGATTGGGAGAGCTTAAGGCTACTACCATTACGCTATCTTTAGCAGACTGTTCAAATAAAGTACCCAAAGAGTAGTCGAAGATGTCTTGATGCAAGTTGAAAAGTTCTACTACCTAGTGGACTTTATGGTGTTAGATACAGAACCGTTGAAAAAAGGTTTGAATTCTGTTCCAATTATTCTTGGAAGACCCTTCCTTGCTACAACTAATGCTCTTATTAATTGTCAGAATGGATTGATGTAGTTATCTTTTAGGAACATGACAGTGGAAATGAATGTCTTCAATTTATGCAGGCAACCGATGGACCATGATGATGTGGAGAATGAGGAAGCATGCCTTACAGAGGCCTTGGTGCAAGAACACACAGAAAAGTTAATGGAAGAAAATATAGATGAATTTTTCTTTACAATCGTTAATGCAAAAGGTGTTGAAGTTGCTACAAAGTGGAAAGAAAAAGGTACCATTCAATCTTTGAACAGTGTTGAGAATGATGAAGAAAGCAAAAAGGAAGAGGTTGAGATCAGCAAGCCAGAGTTAAAACCCTTACCACATGGTTTAAAGTATGTTTATTTAGAGAAAAATGAAGAAAAACCTGTGGTTATTTTAGCTACATTAATTGAAGAGCAAGAAATCAAACTTTTGAAGGTGCTTAAAGAGAATAAAAGAGCAATTGGTTGGTCCATTTCAGATTTGAAAGGGATAAATCCCTTGATTTGCACGCATCATATTTATTTGGAAGATAATGCAAAACCAGTACGGCAACCACAAAGAAGGCTAAATCCTCTTATGCAAGATGTAGTCAGAAATGAGGTATTGAAGCTTTTAAATGCAGGTATTATTTATCCTATCTCTGAGAGTAGTTGGGTGAGCCCCACTCAAGTAGTACCTAAGAAAAGCGGGATAACTGTGGTAAAGAATGATGAAGGAGAGCTCATTCCTACAAGGTTGACTACAGGTTGGTGAGTATGCATTGATTTTAGGAAGTTGAATGCAGTCACCAAGAAATATCATTTTCCATTACCTTTCTTAGATCAGGTTTTGGAGAGGGTAGCTGGTCATGACTATTATTGCTTCTTGGATGGCTATTCAGGCTTTTTTCAAATTGCCATTGCATTGGAGGATCAAGAGAAAACCACATTCACATGCCCATTTGGCACCTATGCTTATAGGCATATGCCTTTTGGTCTTTGTAATGCACCGGGCACATTTCAAAGGTGTATGCTTAGTATCTTCAGTGACATGGTAGAGAGAATCATGAAAGTTTTCATGGATGATTTGACTATTTATGGGAAGACCTTTGATGATTGTCTCTTAAATTTAAAAAAAGTTTTGAAAAGGTGCATTGAGAAGGACTTGGTCCTAAATTGGGAGAAGTGTCACTTCATGGCAACCTCAGGAGTAGTACTTGGTCATATCATCTCTAAAGAGGGCATTCAGGTAGATCCAGCAAAAATTGAGATCATCTCAAAGCTACCTTCGCCTACTACTGTTAAAGAGGTGAGACAATTTTTTAGGCATGCAGGTTTTTATAGAAGGTTCATAGAGGACTTCTCAAAAATCTCTCAACCTCTTTGTGCTTTATTACTTAAGGATCCAAAATTCATATGGACTAAAGCATGCCAAGAAGCTTTTGAGAGGCTAAAGTCACTCCTCACTACTGCACCAATTGTGAGACCTCCTAATTGGTCTCTTCCATTTGAGTTGATGTGTGATGCTAGTGACTATGCAGTGGGAGCCGTATTGGGTCAAAGGGAGGATGGAAAACCATATGTGGTGTACTATGCTAGTAAGACCCTCAATGATGCTCAGAAGAACTACACAGCTACTGAAAAGGAGCTCCTTACAGTGGTGTTCGCACTTGATAAATTCAGGAGCTACCTTTTGGGAACTTCAATAGTAATTTTTACTGATCATTCGACCTTGAAATATCTACTCAACAAAAAGGATGTCAAAGCAAGACTTATCAGATGAATCCTTCTTCAAGAATTTAACATTCAAATCAAGGATAAGCAAGAGGTAGAGAATGTGGTTGCTGATCATCTCTCCTGAGTTAAAGTAGAGTCACATTTCGAGGAAGCACAAATTAATGATGAGTTTCCTGATGATGCACTTTGTGCAGTGGAGAAGTTGCCTTGGTTTGCAAATATAGTCAACTACTTGGCTACTGGAGAGCTTCCCTCAGAATGGAACATGGAGACGAAGAAGTATTTTCTTTCGCGAGCAAAACACTATGCTTGGGATGATTTATATTTGTATAAGTTTTGCTTGGATCAAATTATTCGGAGATGTGTTCCAGATGATGAACAACAAGACATATTGCAAATGTGTCATGAAGGAGCTTGTGGAAGTCATTTTGCTTCAAGGAAGACTTTAGCAAAAATTCTATAGAGTGGATTCTATTGGCCAACTATGTTCAAGGATTGTAACACTCATTGCAAAAGTTGTCCACAATGTCAACAACTGGGGAAAATCAACACAAGGTATCAAATGCCACAAAATTATATTTGTGTGGTTGTGGTATTTGATTGTTGGGGCCTTGACTTTATGGGACCATTCCCTCCTTCTTTTGTTAATCTCTATATTTTGGTAGGAGTGGATTATGTCTATAAATGGGTAGAAGCAGTGGCATGCAAGAGTAATGATCACAAAGTGGTGCTTAAATTTTTAAAGGAGAATATTTTCTCTAGGTTTGGCATTCCAAGAGCAATCATTAGTGATGGAGGTTCACATTTTTGTAACAAGCCATTTTCCACTCTTTTGCAAAAATATGGAGTGAGGCATAAAGTGTCCACCCCATATCACCCTCAAACAAATGGGCAAGCTGAGCTAGCAAATCGGGAGATTAAAAGAATCCTCATCAAAGTAGTCAATACTATGAGAAAAGATTGGTCTACCAAGTTGAGTGATGCACTTTGGGTATATAGGACAACCTATAAGACTGTTCTTGGCATGTCACCGTATCGTACTGTTTATGGTAAAGCATGTCATTTGCCTGTAGAGCTCGAACGTCGTGCATATTGGGCTATAAAGAAGATGAACTTTGATTCAGATCAAGTTGGAGCTAAAAGGAAATATGATCTGAATGAACTTGAGGCATACCGAAATGAGAGTTATGAATGCTTATGTAATGCAAGGGAAAAACACAAATTCTACCATGACAAGCTTATTTTACAAAGGGAGTTCAAGCAAGGTGAAAAGGTGTTGTTGTACAACTCCAAGCTTCACATTTTTCCAGGAAAGCTTAGGTCAAGGTGGAATGGACCGTATGTGGTAAAAGAAGTCTTTCCTTATGGCACCGTGACCATTCGAAATCTGAGGACTGGTAATGAATTCAAAGTTAATGGCCAGCGCTTAAAGCATTTCATTGAAAGATTTGAGACACAAGAGGAGAATCTCCATTTTCTTGATGGGGATGTTCAAATGGGTTGAAGTATTTTCTGAAAATCCAGTAGGTAAAAATTAGATTTAGGTAAAACTTTTATTTTATTTTATTTATTTATTTTCCTTTGTTTAGTTTTACATTTTCAATTAGTCATTAGCAATATGGTTAGCATTTTTTTTATTTATTTTTTATTTTTTAGTTGTTTTTAACTTACTAATGAGTTTATGAGTTGTAGCAACTTAGCTTGCAAACATCCGAGTGATATAGGTAAATGCGAACTTCAAGGGAGTGAAAAGGTAAGTCTCACATGTGTTCAAGGTGACAAAGCTCCTACAGTTTATATGAAGTCCTCATAGCAAACTTCTCACTCGATGATCTTGAGGTAATATCTTTCTTTTTCCTTTCTTTTGACCCATTATCCTACACATGGGGACAATGTGTAATTTAGGTTGAGGGGGGAAGGCCTATTTGCCTTAATTTTTTTTCAAAAGTTTGCATGTTATCTTTGGTTAGTTAATGAGATTCTTGATTTGCCTTGGTAACTCATGGTTTATTTTGCATGAGAATGCTTTAAGTAGTATTATTTCTTTAGAATTTGAGAAAAAAATACAGTTAGAGTAAGAGTATTAATTCACTTACCTTATCTTTATATACCTTTAAGTGCAAAAATAGTTAGGTTGAATGCTTGGAATACCTTCAATTTTTCTTTGATGGTTATTTTCTATTTAAGACTCAAAGCACGTATACCCTTATAGTATCTTGATTAAGATAATTTCTTTAGCTTAAAAAGAGTTGTTCTTAAGCAATAAAAGGAGGAAATGAAAAAAAAAATTGAAAATGACTTATTTAAGCTTGAGCAATTATCTGAGGAGGTAATGGCCTTGTGTCTTCAAGCCCTGGTGCCTGAAACCAACTGGTTAGGAGTCATCGGTATCTTGCTCGTTACATAAGCTAAACTCAGTTTTGAAAAAAAAAAAAAAGAATAAATGTTTAGGAAATTCGACCTTGTTCTACCTTGAGCTAGGGTGATACCTAAGGGGTAAGTGGCCTATAAAGGTCCTCAATACCTGGTACCTTGGGTGAAAACTCGAGAGTTGCCGGTGGATCCCTATTAAGCCATATAGAAGGAGATTTCCTAAACTAAGAAAGAAAAATCAAAATAAAATTTTCTCCCTCTTTAACTTAAAGAATGATGAAATTTGAGTTTAAGAAAAGTCTTAAGAAAAATACTATAAGGGGACACCAAAATTAAGCACATGAGGTTTAGATGGAAAGAACCGATCAAGGGAAAATCAAGAAACACTAAGGGGAATGCTAAACATGGATGCACATTTATGTATACGAAGATAAGGTGAGAAAATTAAGAAATTGCATATCTTATGTCATCTTGCTCAATTCTAGGAAATTTGTCTACTTGGGTATCTTGTGTGTGAAACATGTTATGTTGAGTTAATATGGTTTCATGAATCTCATTACATATTTTTCATTCTTTTACTCTTTTTATTTGCTAGGGACTAGCAAAGTTTAGGTTGAGGGGGATGATTGGAGCCAAAATATGTGCTCTAATGGCACATATTCTATATGATTTGTGCACCAAAAGATATTCAAATCACCCAACTTGACCTAAATCAATGCTAAGGCCCTAGTTATGAGTTTAATTTGTACTTTTGAGACTTACCTCAGGTTCAAGGGAAGAAAATGGTGCAAGTTGAATCACTTTAGATTTTGAAATATCAAGAAAGGGCTAAATGAGGAAATAAATGAGTCAAGACTCATGGACCATAAAGAAAGGCAAGATGAGGATATCATGAGTTTGGAAGATGAGAAATGACCATCATGGAGTAAGAAAGAAGGCAAGGAAGCATGAGAAATGAGGCATGAAGCAAGATTCAGTTGCATGAAGATTCAGAACTCAAAAAGCTGATGGAATTATATACTCTAACTTTGAGGACAAATTTAGAGCACTTTCTGGAGTCCATTGTATACATACTATATATCGTTTTGAAGCTTGGGAAGTCAGGAGTCCAACGCTTCAAATGGTGTGCAAATCAGAGGTTAAATGAAGAAGTTATAGCCATTTGAAGACAACTGCACCAAGTTGGAGGGTCATTTCGAAATGATTTCGAAATCCAACTTATGACTTTGAAATCCAACTTATGAATTCGAAATCCACTTCGAAATGACACCAATTTCGAATTCACCCACTACCACTTTGATGTTTCACCTCCTTTACTTCGGAAATTGCATCTATTCAACTTATGAATTCGAAATCCACTTCGAAATGACACCAATTTCGAATTCACCCACTGCCACTTTGATGTTTCGCCTCCTCTACCTCGGGAATTGCATCTAGGGCACTTCATCAGCCCTAAGTGGACCCCACACGACTAGAAATTGTCATTTTATTATTTTTTTTAATCATTTTTAGGAAATTATTTTGTAATAAGTGGCTAATGAGAGTGTGCCACATGTTAGGTAATTGATGGTATGATATAAACTCTCTCAATTTTAGGTTTTAGGGATCTTGGATTTTTTTTTTAGAGAGTTTGACATTGAAGGTGGAAGAAAACGAGAACTTTGGTTTGTTTTCTTTTTCTTCTTTATTAAATATATTGTTTTTAGTTTCTTTTGATTCAAATTATGGATTTTTACCCTATTATGGATTGTGAATGTGACATCACCCCCATGAGAGGCTAAGAGCCAACTTGGGGCTTGAAGCATGGAAACCTAAGGGCTAGGAAATTTATAGGAACAATGGGTAAATTATTATAATAATGAGATTAATTATTGGTTGGGTGACAATTTATCATATTTTTATCCTATCCTTGTGAGTTCGTTTAGGGAATGATACGATAGATTATTGCCCAATACTAGTGATTCTTGGTAATTTTTTATCATTAGTTATCCTCATCTACCCTATCGTTATTTGCCCTTAAACAAAGCTATAAGGAGTAGGAAGGGTTAAAAAACCAAATCTTAAATTGGTAATCAATCTCATTCATTTGATGGTTTTAGGAATCTGTTTTAAAAAGGAAAAATTAGGTTTCGGATGCAATTTTGAGTTATAGAACTCAACTTCATCGCGAGCGGCCAAGGATCCCAAAACCCTAAGATCATATTACTTAAAAGACCATTGTTTTCTCTAATTTCTATACCCTAGGTTGGATTGTGGAAAACCCCAAACTTGAATCAATTGAATTTAAAATCAATAATTCATTTTATTATTAATTTAGTTTCTTTTACTTAGTTTCACATTATTCACATATTGTTTTTCATTTTAGGATTTAAAACGAAAGCAATTCATTTATTTTAATATTGACAATTTTCATAAGCCAGTCCTTGAGGACGATACCCGGAATACGATAAAAGCCATGGTGACTCTTTCTCTAGTTTTTCTTGACCAGAGTTGCTACGTAAAAAGGCTAAGTATTTTGGTACAATAGAGAAGTTCGGTCAGTTGCTCTAACACCCCTCGTCAAGCTGAAGGTGGAGAAGAACAAAACCGAAGGTTGTCTCGGTGCTTAACAAATAGACGCTGACCAAGTGGTTTGGTAAGAATATCAACAATCTGGTCATCTGAAGAAATAAAACGAACCTGAATGTTGCGTTGTTGGACTTGTTCTCGAATGAAATGATGGTCAAGTTCTATATGTTTTGTTTGGGCATGAAAGACAGGATTCGAACATAGATAAATAGCTCCCACATTATCGCACCACAATGTAGCTGGATTTGAGGAAGAGAAGCCAAGTTAAGAGAGAAGTGATCGAAGCCACATAATTTCAGCAATAGAGTTAGCAATAGCATAATATTCACTCTCGGTGGAAGACCGGGCAATGGTTGGTTGTTTCTTCAAAGTCCATGAAATAAGATTTTTGCCCAGATAGACTGCATAACCATTTGGGATCAACGATCATCGGGCCAACCACCCTAATCACTGTTAGTGAAGCAATGCAAATCAAGAGTGGAATGCTTGGAGAAGAACAAACCGAAACCAACAGTAGCCTTAAGAAAATGCAACAACTTCTTAACTACTGTCCAATGCTCTTGAGTGGGCTGATGCATAAATTGAGATAATTTATTGACCGAGAATGAGATATCAGGTCTGGTAAGAGTAATGTACTGCAAGGATTAAAATCAAATACAATAAAAACTAATTAAAAACTTATATTTTCAAATTATTTCATCTTTACATTAAAAAATTAAAATAAGTGAAATAAGTTTGAAATAATATGTAAAAATAATTTATTAACTTTAAATATATTTGATTTGTTTTTACTTTTTCTTTCCTTTTATTTTTCCTTTTTATTTTCTTTCATTCATGTTTTCTCTTACATTTTTTGGAAACCAAACACAATCTAAATGAATATAATTAGAATCTTTTTTAGAGGAGAACCTAGACAACAAAGAGTATAAAGAAACAATGGTTTGAATTGCAAATTGTAAATCAGTGTCTAGCAATGAAATAATGGAAATGATGAATATGGTTGTATTAAGGTTAAGGTAATAATAGTGTTACAAAATAACGAGAATAAATAATAAGAAATAAAATGGAATAGGAACATACAAATTTAAAATTGGCATAAGAGGAGAAAGGTGCAAGTGGTTATCAAAAAAGTAAAATCATCATAACCCCAAAAACTATATATATATATATATATATATATATATAGTGTGTGTGTGTGTGTTTAGGGGAAGGGAGAAGAGTAATAAATAAAGCAGATCCTCTAAAAAATCTCATAATTTTAGTTTCATCATATATGTTACATCACGAGTTTTTGAGATCGGATCAATTCAAGTCACCATACTTTAACAAGTAGAACAAAAAAGAGTAGCATTCACCAAACACAATATGATGAGAAACAGAGAGAATAATTTATGAAGGGGAAATAGAGACAATGATTTTAGGTATGATGGAACCATTATATCCCATGAAAAACATCAATGTGATTTGAAAGATAATTTATCCTACCAGAGCATCCGAAAATTCGCCTACCAGAATAAGTAGGACGGTCCAAATAAAACCTCACGAACGGATGAAGTTTGGCTAATACTGATGTGGGTGGAAGATTGATATGTAAAACAAAAGAGAAAATGTTTCAATACAATAGGTGTTTCAATATGCATATATCCCATTGTCGAGGAAAAGAATTGCTTTGACAATCAAGTTAGTATAAGACTTTTGGCAACTGGTGGAGGACACTAATTAAACTGTGACGATTTAATACTTGGATGGCCTAGACAAGACCAACACGTATCACAGCCTACTTCACACATATCATATTTAATTTACAATGAAATAGATTAAGTTTTCGTTTATTCAATCCAATTTTCTTTTTTATTTATAACCTCTACATATGAATATAATAATAATAATAATAATACAGTTAGAGATTCTTCTTATTCTTTTATCCTATTTTGATGAAAAAAATTTAAATTTTAACAAAAAAAGAACAAAAAATAAAAGATATATGAAATGATACAATCTAAAATAATACTAAAATATTGTGCAATTTAATATAATATAATATAATATAATATTTTCATTTATAAATTTTAAATGTATTAATCATAATATTATTAGCAAAGACATAAAATAATATTCACTAAATTATAAATTATAGAGTGATTTTTAAATTCTTTTAATATATAGCTGGAAAGAGATTTCATATTTTTCATTCCATTTTGTATGCATAAACTGAGCACACTTGGACATTGAAATAGACACAAGTACAACTGACACACTTTGAGATTGAAACCAATACAAGGCTAGGTAGGTAGGTAGTTTTTCATGCATGCAACAAAGATCAAACAACACGACATTTCTACCCACCCCATCTCTTGCTAATCCTGACCTTGAACCCACGCTTCATGTACAGAATAATGGAAACGTTAGGGGCCACATGGTGACCCTTCACCATCTCAATATGGTAGTTGTGGATTATGGTGGCGGCCACCGCCTTCATTTGAGTGAAAGCCACCCCCTTCCCTATACAAGTCCTCGGACCAGCGTTGAATGATAAGAACTTGTAGGAAGGCTCATGCTTGATCTTTCCTTGCTCTGAAATCCACCTCTCCGGTTTGAATTCTGAGCAGTCTTTTCCCCATATTGCAGTCATTCTGCCCATTGCATACACAGGAAAGAAGATCTTCATCTTTGGATCAACTTTATGGCCACTTGGGAGGACGTCTGGTTGAATTGGGGCCTTGTGCTGGAATGGGACAGGTGGGTAGAGCCTTAAAGCTTCACACATTGCGGCATGCAGATAAACCAGCTTGTTTAACCCTTCTGTCTTGAATATGTGTCGTCCTTTTCTATCCTCTTTTTCGGGTATAGCCGTTTCGATTTCTTCTCTGATCTTGGATTCTACTAATGGGTTCTTGGAAACAAGCCAGAAAAACCAGGTGAGGGCTGAACTAGTAGTGTCCCGTCCTGCGATCATGAAATTTAGAATGGTGTCTCTGAGAAACTTACCGTCACATTTCAACCCCATGGCGTTATCTTCAGTCATATACGAGGTTAACAGATCGGCACTGTCTTCATCTTCTCGCAATTTGGTGATTCCATTGCTTAGTTCTTCTCGTTTCATTGATATATATTCAGCTATAGTATGATCCAGGGTTTTCCAGCCTTTCTGGAGTTTCTTCTCTTTTCCGATCCCTAGCCACCTTAGTAGTCTCCAAAGGGTTTCAGGCAAAGCATGGCGATAAAGTACAGCTTCCTCAACGTCTTCCAGGGCCTTCGCGAACGGAACTTCAGGGAATTCAATGGAGAGGCATTTGGTGTCGAAGCCGGTCACCAACATGCAGGTGGTATCAAACGTGAGCCTTTGGAACACGTCCTGCAAGTCCACCACTCGGCCTTGCTCCGACAGATGATCAAGAAGCGGAACAAGCCCTTTCTCCACTTTATGGTAGGTGACTTTCGCGAGAAACCGGTGGAACCGCGGATTATTGATCATCGATTGACCAAGTTTTCTCTGGTTCCGCCACGACTCCCCATCCGCATTGAAAATCCCATCACCCAAAACTTCAAACATTTTCCTGAACTCAGTCCCTTTTGGAAAATTAGAGAAATTACTGCTCATAATGTAGTGCACATTTGCCGGATCAGTGGTGCCTAGCATGTCCATGTTAGAGAACCAAGGCCCTTTGAATAGAAAAGTACACCCAGTTTTCTCGAGAATCTCAGCAGCCTCATCATGGATGCGGTGGATGTGGAAGAGGAGGCCTGCAAACATTCCCACAATGGGCCAGTTCCATGGCACCCCTTTTTTGGTGCAGAATCCACCAAGAAAGAGAAAGAAAATGACTGCCAAGAGGATTTCAGGGTAGCTCACTACAGCCATTGGAGCTGCAGTCTGCTTTCAGCTAGGGTTTGTCAGCTCTACTGTGTGGAAGTATCTGGTATAACTTCAGTTGGAGCCAGCTTTATACTATATTTTCAGTGAGGGGATGGTCCATGCTCACAAGAAAAAATTATTATTGACTCGATGTAGACTTTATTAGAGAGTCCTACCCACATTAAGTTGATGAAATGACTGATAATCATCACCTAACATTTCTAGGTTTTGAGGGGTTTATTCAGGATAATGCTAAGCTACGGAAAGAGTACATTTTGAACTTTCAATGTGAGTCATTGATTTCTATAACAGAATTTGAACCGTTGGATACAGTTAGAAAGAAAAAAAATCAAAATATAAATAAATGATACAAATTAAATAATGGGACCAAAACTAAGTTATAAATAAATATAACCATTTTTGTGATATTCTTGGTGGGCCGTGATTGGGTCTTACTTTTATGTATGCTGTTAGCATAGAGTGACCCACTTGTTTATTTTAATGAATTATTTTCAACGAGTGAGAAATTTGAGATCTCATACATGTGCATGGTCGTTGAAACATGTCATCAAGTCCTAAATTAATTTGGTTTTGGTTTCTACATATTCATAGAGACCTGATGGGGTGTTTGGTACTTCAAAATCGGGAATAAAAATGAATATTTTGTTTCTATTCCTATTTCTTAGTGGATAGAAATGAATTTGATGATTACATTTCTAACATTTGGATAAGCTTAGGAATGCAAAATTAGAATGATTATTTATTTTCATTTCAATGTTTGATAATAATAAGAATCAAAATAAAAAAGAAATAAATTTACAATAATATCCTTACATATAATTTAAAATAATTTTTTATTTTTATTTTTATTTTTAAAAATATAAAATTTGAGAGTTTTTTTGTTATTAAATAATAAGACTAAAAAAATATATATACTCAATAAATAAAAAATTAACCATAAAAAATCATATAATGTACAAATATTCAATTATTATTTTTATTAAAAATTTAAATAATTTGTCATGCTTAATTAGTTATAAAATTATATTTTACCAAAAAAAAAAAATATATTTATTATAATATTTAAATTCTCAAAGCTAGTAAATGTTTTTCCTATTTCCAAAAGAGGAAATAAAAGAATTCAAATTTCATTCTAATTTTCAGCAAGTATCATATTTGATAAAATCCATAACCTTACAAAATTTTAAATATTCGCTTTTTTTTTTATATATCAAAATTTCAACAATCAAAATGAACATCCAAAACCCTAGAAATTAGAAATTGAAATTAGAAATTGAAATTTTTTTTCTAAATGTCGTGAAAGGTTTGATTGATTCAATTTAGGAGAATCACTTGTTGTAAAGAAGTGAATGATGAATGAGTCTTTAACTTTATAAAGAAAATAAGAAGTGGATGATGAATGAGGCTCTAACTTTGCAAAGAAGATAAATATCGGGCTTGAAAAATAAGATAAGATGGTAAAATAACAAATTTAGGTTATTTTATATTATTAAATGAGTTTAATGAATCAGAATGTCACTTACTTTTGATGAATTCAAATCCGACTTATAAGTTGGATTTGATTTCTGTCTGAATAATTTTTTATTTCATTTTTACTTTCTTAACATTTATCTAAACATAGGAATAAGGGAAAAAATGAACGAGATGTCTATTCCCACTTCCTATTCTAATATACCAAACACCCCCTAAGAGCAGTGAGATAGGTGTGACAATTAAGTGACAAGATCTCTTTATACTAACGATCGGATCTTGGAAAAGTTATTCCTAAATGTAAAGTCCAAATCAAACTCCAATGACCCAAGGTGAGTATGGTAATGAATACGTAACCATATTTCCTTATCTTGTTGCCTAACCCAAGAATTTGGGTTTTGGAAAAATTCAAACACGAGTATTTGTTAGGTATAAGTAAAATATTTTCTTATCCTCTCAATAGTTCAAGTTCTATCTATGAGAAAAATGATAAAAAAATATCTAAGGACCCAAGGTGAGCATGGTAATGAATACGTAACCATATTTCCTTATCTTGTTGCCTAACCCAAGAATTTGGGTTTTGGAAAAACTCAAACACGAGCATTTGTTAGGTATAAGTAAAATATTTTCTTATCCTCTCAATAGTTCAAGTTCTATCTATGAGAAAAATGATAAAAAAAATATCTAAGGACCCAAGGTGAGCATGGTAATGAGTGTAACCATATTTCCTTATCTTGTTGCCTAACCCAAGAATTTGGGTTTTGGAAAAACTCAAACACGAGCATTTGTTAGGTATAAGTAAAATATTTTCTTATCCTCTTAATTCAAGTTCTATCTATGAGAAAAATGATAAAAAAATATCTAAGGACCCAAGGTGAGCATGGTAAAGAGTGTAACCATATTTCCTTATCTTGTTGCCTAACCCAAGAATTTGGGTTTTGGAAAAATTCAAACACGAGCATTTGTTAGGTATAAGTAAAATATTTTCTTATCCTCTCAATAGTTCATGTTCTACCTATGAGAAAAATGAAAAAAAATATCTAAGGACCCAAGGTGAGCATGGTAATGAATACGTAACCATATTTCCTTATCTTGTTGCCTAACCCAAGAATTTGGGTTTTAGAAAAAATTCAAACACAAGTATTTGCTAGGTATAAGTAAAATATTTTCTTATCCTCTCAATAGTTCAAGTTCTATCTATGAGAAAAATGATAAAAAAAAATATCTATAATAGAAGCTCCCTTGAAGGTAAGGTCCGACTTCATTTTCAAAATAATTGTTCCCACGATTTTTCTCATCACGAGTCTGATATCAATTACAAAAAAAAAAATGTATATTAATTTAAAAAAAAAAAAAACATAACAATTAAACACAATAGGAAATGAAGATCAAACTTATTAATAAATTTCAATAATATATACTTCAAACTCTTTCAACCATTTTTTTGTTCAAAACTTGATACACCACTCGTTTATTTCTTTTATTTATGTAAATTTAATATAAAACCACATATTTATAGAACCTTATAAATTAATCTTAAATTAATAATTTTTTTAATCCTAATAAGACTTAAACATGTAATTTATCAAAATAAAAACTCTAAAAATATTCACTTTCCTAAAAATAAATAAATAAATAATAAAAGTCAAATCATAATATATAAAAGGTTAGAAAAATGATAAAATTATCCTTTTATCATTTTTAGCGATAAAATAAAGCTTCTTCAACATCTTCCAAGGCTGTCACGAATGGAACTTGAGGGAACTCAATAGAGAGGCATTAGGTATGGTAGCCGGTCGCTAACATGCAGGTGGTATCAAATGTAAGCCTTTGGAACAAGTCCTACAAGTCCACCACTAGGCCTTGCTTCGACCGATGCTCAAGAATCGGAACAAGCCTTTGCAACCGCGCATGGTTTATTGTCGATTTGAGCGAGTTTTCTTTGGTTCCTCCATGATTCTGCGTCCAAATTGAAAATCCCATTACCGAAGACATCAAATATCTTCGTGAACTCGGACCCTTTTGGAAAATTAATAGAGAAGTTACCGTTCTTAATGTGGTGCACACATGGATGAAAATGTTGATAAATTTCATGGAAAAATCGGCAAAATTTTGGATATTGGGAGTGTTTGATAATCACCGATTATCGGTCGGCCAACATATCCCCGATATTTCCAGCTATATTTTTGCTTGATCAACTCAGTCAAAGTGCAAAAATGATTTAACATAGGAAGGGATTCCAACCTAGGTTAAAAGGAATCCCTTCGTCTAATAATGTGATGGAATCACAACGATATTCATTTTGGTACTGAAGGACTATTATCATGTAATATGTATGCATTGTTCTCATTGAATAAAATCAAAGATTTCTTATCCTAATTTTTAATGTATATTTCCAAAATTCATATTTTGTATCTTTAAAATTCAAGTACTGATATATCTGTATTTATCGATATTTTCATCTTTGAGTGCACATTGACAACATCATTGTTGCTTAATATATCCATGTTGTAGAACCAAGGCCCTTTGAATGGAGAAGTGCTCCCAATTTTCTCTACAACTTCAGTATTCTTATCTTGGATGCGGTGGAGGTGAAGGAGGAGGATCAAAAACATCCTGAGAAAGGGCCAGTTCCATGGCAGCCCATTTTTGTAGCAGAATCCACCAAGAATGAGAAAGAATTAATTGACTGCCAACAGGATTTCATGGTAGCCCAATGAAGCCATTAGAGCTGCATTTTGCCCAAAGCTAGGGTTTGTCATCTCTACTAAATCTGTATGTGTAACTATATTGTAAAGCTTCAATTGAAGCAAGCTAAATAGCATATTTGTTGCGAGGTTCATACATAGTAACAAATGGTATTTTTTTCGGTAGGTATTGAAAAGACACCATTAATTAGGCGGTGTCATGTATCTATTTTCAAGTCTCATTATTTATATCTCAATCTTATCTACTTGTATCCTTATACCTTAGTCTCATTTACCAATTCAAATTTAGACTTTAATAGATATCCCTCGAATGTCATAGCATTTTCCTTATAGGAAAGTAATGCACTAGATATCAAAGAAGCAACTATTATTGATTCTGTCGGTAGGTGTAAACACGAATCCAATCCTACTTGCATCGAATTGATAGCTAATATATATATATATATATATATATATAGTACAATCCTTAAAAGATGATGATGACATTATACTATACTCCAATTCTGCTCATAAAATGATTTGAATTCATATTACTCAACATTTTTAGATTATTTCATACCATTAATTTATTTAGGAAAATGTCATGCCATCCAATTTGTAATGTGATTTATTGATTTATATAATGGATCAATAGTTACAAAAAAAAATGCAAATAAATAAATTTTAGGTATGAATAATTAATAAATAAAACTTAGGGAAAAAGAAATGAGATCTAAAAAAAAAAAAAAAAAATTAAGGTTTGAAAAATAAAATCGAGCTAAAAATAAAAAAATCTAAGTCAAAGTATGAATAAATAAGACTATTAATATCACATAAATCATTGTAGAAAATCTTTCCATGGCATGACCCACTTTTTGATCTTTTATGGTTATTTTCAACATGTGAGCAAATTGTTGTACCAAAACCATAGATATAAAAATGAACAAGGGGATAGGTGTGGCAATAAAGAGACTCTCTCAAAAGTACTGTTTCCTTTTATTGCGAAGCCACTCTGGGAAAGACCATTCCTAAACAACTCTGACGATGATGCTCAAAATGATCATTTTTCACTTGCTAATTTACAATATTTATCTAGTTGGCTATCATATTTCCAAGAAGTTGTGTTCTGAACATAACTGCAACAAAGTATATTAGCAAGGTAACTAAAATATTTTGCATATCTCATGTTCTCAATAATACAAGTTTAATTTATTTATATAGAAGGTGAAAAAAAAGGAATATCATTGGTTGTTTTGTTTTTGCTTTGGAATTCGATAATGTTTTCAAAAATAGAAAAATATTTGAATACACTTCCAATTTGTTTTAAAAAATAACAGGTTTTCGGGACAAATTCTTGAAAAATAGTTTTGAGTTAATAGTTTTTAAGTAGATCCTTTCCCTTGCAAATCCCAGGTTCATGTAACCCAATATTCATTTTATGAATATATTTTCCTTGGACCAGAATTTAACTAAAGTTTTCTATCATAAATATTGTTGTATCTTATCAGTCTTTATTACCTACCAACCATGTTGTCCTAGAGTAGATACCATTGTTATTGCATGTGGACCAACCTTTTAGACTTTGTCAAAAATGTTAGCTAGAAAATCAACTTTGCCCTCTTATATTTATTGACATTAATCATATTTAAGATCACACCCTCCCACCCCACATGATTCTAAATGTCATAAGTATCCATAATTCATTGGATTCAACAGTATCCTTGTGATAGAAAAGGAAAGAAAAGAATATTTAATATCTAGCCTAGTGAATGCTAGTATTGAGAGCCCCCACCATAGTACGATATTCAATGATATTTTTGTGGGGGTTTCCCTTCACGTGTCCTTTTTAAATTCAAGACGACTTGGCTGACCAGGACAAACACATAATCTGTTTGGGACCACCTCGTCTAGGCGGGTTAGCTCCATCTAGCACTAGAAGTGAAAAGCTTCCTTCTACCACACGGTTAGACGAGTCGACTGGACTCTCAGAATGCCAGACGGGACGGACAGACCAAACAGATTGGACCTTTCAGACGGGCAAGTCAATCTAGTCAAATTCTCAGGATTTCTGACATACGTGGTTAACCACACCTGATGTCTGAGCGCCGGCCCAGACACCTGACATCTAAGTAGCGGATGAAACTCTATTTACACTTAAAAGTTAATATCAATTAATTGTTACACACAATCTCAGACATTGACAGACTAAATGGACAGTCAATTGCATGGTTCGAGATTTTGGCACGTCAACAGATGACACCAATGAGTCGCCCTTATCTAATATGATTGCCCAACCATCCTAAGGGCAATCATCATTACTAGAAAGGTTAGAGTGCATAGTCAGCACTAAAGTGACGGTGTCATCACCTCTATATAAACCCCTCAAAAAACACGAACAAGGTATGCGCACACATACTCTCATTTGCTCCCAAAAATAATTAGAGTTATCTTTGTTTGACTTAAGCTTCAAAGGAAAATGTCCCACCACTCGTCCAGACATCCTTTCATGCAAGGAAGAAGTCCGTCTAACTCCAGTGCAACTGGACGAACTCCTCAAGAAGCACAAATAAGGGAAGAAGTCCGCCTAACTCCAGTGAAGTTGAATGGACCTAAGTCCAGTTGGGAATGACACCAACAATATTGATTAGATAATGAACCACCATCAAATAAGGAGAGTTTTTTTGTGAAACAAAGCAGGAAAACCACAAGGCTTGAATTATTTCATACTTGTGCATTCCAAAACATAGGTAGCATACTTGGTTTGATTCAAATGTAATGATACAAAAGAGATAGTTCCTTCATTAATGTCAAGAAAATAATGAAGATCACATTGATCTTTCATGGAAAAATTAATGGAGGATAGCCTAGCTAGAACACTTCGAGGTAATGCCAATAAAGAGCTAGTAAGAATAAGGTCATGATCAATATAAAGTTGGAGAATTATACATAATATCATTAAATGAATGGAGAACAAACATTAGAAGATCAATTTGACTAGAAATGATGACATATTAGGCAAGACTGACAAAATTATGTGGAAAGGCATGATTTACATTGAGAATCTAAATCCTACAAACTTAATATGATATTAAAGCTTGGCTTGATAGGAAATTGTGTGTGAACTATCTTTCGATAATTTGCATATGACTATTTGCAGTTGTTTGTCTAAATATGGGTATGAGGCTACACGTGAGAAAGAGTGTTAAAGAGCATGGTTTACGTTGTGAGCCCAAATACTACATACTTAACCTTTTAGGAAAATTGGTAGTTTAACGAGTTAAAGTATTAAAACCAAGCACAAGGGGCTTATTTCAAATCATAAAAATGGCTCAATTTAACTTGCAAACATGCTGAGGTTGAGTAGCATCTTCAAATCCTTGTGGTTGTGGAATATAGAATTCAGTTGTAAGCAAGCCATGTTATATAACCTAAATGAAGGGCGTTGAAATTGCAAAGATAGTATGTACAGTTGTAGATTTTACCATAGGATTGAATGCTTCATCAAAATAAATCTCCTCTTACTATTCGGAACCCTTAGCAACTAGTCATGCTTTAAATCACTCAATGGAGCTATGGAAACATCCCTTGATTTTATAGACCCATCCATTTCCAACAACATTCATGGAAGGAGACTAGGGTATGAGGGCCAAATTCTTCCTGCATGAAGCAAGCCATTGAGGATCCTTTGAGGCTTGTATATATATATATATATATGATGCAGGTTCACTTTCTGAAGTAGAGACAAATAGTAGCAAGAGATAATTAGGAGTTGAGAGAAATATTCTTGGATCCCTTGTACCATGTTCTGAATGTGTAATCATAGGATGCTCAGATGAATTGGAACTGGTAGAGGTTCTACTTAGAGTTGTTTCATGCTGTGCACTATCACATGCAGTTGTTAAAACAAGTGGTATTGATGGTGCAGTCATTCCAGCATCAAGTTGAGCAGACCATAAGGCTTTTTTTGGGCAAAAATATAAGGAAAATGATTTTCCCATATTAGGTTTATATTATAAAATATATATATATATATAAAATCAAATACAATAAAAACTTATATATTTTCAAATTATTTCATCTTTACATTAAAGAATTAAAATAAGTGAAATAAGTTTGAAATAACATATAAAAATAATTTATTAACTTTAAACATATATTTAATTTTTTTTTACTTTTTCTTTCTTTTTATTTTCCCTTTTTATTTTCCTTCATTCATGTTTTCTCTTACATTTTTTGGAAACCAAATATAGCCTAAATAAATATAATTAGAATATTTTTTAGAGGAGAACCTAGACAGCAAAGAGTATAAAGAAACAATGATTTGAATTGCAAATTGTAAATCAATGTCCAACAATGAAATAATGGAAATGATGGATACGGTTGTACTAAGGTTAAGGTAGTAATAGTGTTACAAAATAATGATAATAAATAATATAAAATAAAACAGAATTGGAATATACATATTTATAATTGGCATAAGAGGAGAAAGGTGCGAGTGGTTATTATAAAAGTATAATTATTATAACCCTAAAAACTATATATATATATATATATAGAGTGTGTGTGTGTTTAGGAGAAGGGAGAAGAGTAATAAATAAAGTAAATCTTCTAAAAAATCTCATAATTTTAGCTTCATCGTATATGTTACACCACGAGTTTTTGAGATCGAAACAATTCGAGTCACCATACTCTAACAAGTAGAACAAAAAAGAGTAGCATTCACCAAATACAATATGATGAGAAACAGAGATATTAATTTATGACGGGGAAATAGAGGCGATGATTTTCGGTACGATGGACCCATTATATCCCATGAAAAACATCAATGTGATTTGAAAGATAATCTATCCTACCAGAGCATCCGAAAATTCGCCTACCAGAATTAAGTAGGACGGTCCAAATAAAACCTCACGAAGAGATGAAGTTTGTCTAATACTGATGTGGGTGGAAGATTGATATGTAAAACAAAAGAGAAAATGTTTCAATACAATAGTTGTTTCAATAATCGTATATCCCATTGTCGAGGAAAAGAATTACTTTGACAATCAAGTTAGAATAAGACTTTTGGCAACTGGTGGAGGACACTAAACTGTAACGATTTAATACTTGGATGGCCTAGAGAAGACCAACACATATCACAGCCTGCTTCACACATTTGATTTAGATAAATGAATAGATGGTATAACTCATATCTCATATTTAATTTATAATAAAATAAAATAAATTTGTATTTATTCAATTCAATTTTCTTTTTTATTTATAACTTCTACATAATAATAATAATAAAAAATAAAAAAATTTAGAGATTCTTCTTATTGTTTTATCCTATTTTGATTAAAAAATTAAAATTTTAATTGGAAAAAAGAACAAAAAAATAAAAGATATGTTAAATGATACGATGTAAAATAATACTAATATATTATGCAATTTAATATAATATAATATAATATTTTTATTTATAAATTTTAAATGTATTAATTATAATATTGTTAACAAAGACAAAATAATAAAGAGTGATTTTTAAATTCTTTTAATATATAGCTGGAAAGAGATTTCATATTTTTCATTCCATTTTGTATGCATAAACTGAGCACACTTGGACATTGAAATAGACACAAGTACAACTGACACACTTTGAGATTGAAACCAATACAAGGCTAGGTAGGTAGGTAGTTTTTCATGCATGCAACAAAGATCAAACAACACGACATTTCTACCCACCCCATCTCTTGCTAACTTTGACCTTGAACCCGCGCTTCATGTACAGAATAATGGAAACGTTAGGGGCCACATGGTGACCTTTCACCATCTCAACTTGGTAGTTGTGGATTATCGTGGCGGCCACCGCCTTCATTTGAGTGAAAGCCACCTCCTTCCCTATACAAGTCCTCGGACCAGCGTTGAATGATAAGAACTTGTAGGAAGGCTCATGCTTGATCTTTCCTTGCTCTGAAATCCACCTCTCCGGTTTGAATTCGTAGCAGTCTTTTCCCCATATTGCAGTCATTCTGCCCATTGCATACACAGGAAAGAAGATCTTCATCTTTGGATCAACCTTATGGCCACTTGGGAGGACGTCTGGTTGAATTGGGGCCTTGTGCTGGAATGGGACAGGTGGGTAGAGCCTTAAAGCTTCACACATTGCGGCATGCAGATAAACCAGCTTGTTTAACCCTTCTGTCTTGAATATGTGTCGTCCTTTTCTATCCTCTTTTTCGGGTATAGCCGTTTCGATTTCTTCTCTGATCTTGGATTCTACTAATGGGTTCTTGGAAACAAGCCAGAAAAACCAGGTGAGGGCTGAACTAGTAGTGTCCCGTCCTGCGATCATGAAATTTAGAATAGTGTCTCTGAGAAACTTACCGTCACATTTCAACCCCATGGCGTTATCTTCAGTCATATACGAGGTTAACAGATCGGCACCGTCTTCATCTTCTCGCAATTTGGTGATTCCTTTGCTTAGTTCTTCTCGTTTCATTGATATATATTCAGCTATAGTATGATCCAGGGTTTTCCAGCCTTTCTGGAGTTTCTTCTCTTTTCCGATCCCTAGCCACCTTAGTAGTCTCCAAAGGGTTTCAGGCAAAGCATGGCGATAAAATACAGCTTCCTCAACGTCTTCCAGGGCCTTCGCGAACGGAACTTCAGGGAATTCAATGGAGAGGCATTTGGTGTCGAAGCCGGTCACCAACATGCAGGTGGTATCAAACGTGAGCCTTTGGAACACGTCCTGCAAGTCCACCACTCGGCCTTGCTCCGACAGATGATCAAGAAGCGGAACAAGCCCTTTCTCCACTTTATGGTAGGTGACTTTCGCGAGAAACCGGTGGAACCGCGGATTATTGAGCATCGATTGACCAAGTTTTCTCTGGTTCCGCCACGACTCCCCATCCGCATTGAAAATCCCATCACCCAAAACTTCAAACATTTTCCTGAACTCAGTCCCTTTTGGAAAATTAGCGAAATTACTGCTCATAATGTAGTGCACATTGGCCGGATCAGTGGTGCCTAGCATGTCCATGTTACAGAACCAAGGTCCTTTGAATAGAAAAGTACACCCAGTTTTCTCGAGAATCTCAGCAGCCTCATCATGGATGCGGTGGACGTGGAAGAGGAGGCCTGCAAACATTCCCACAATGGGCCAATTCCATGGCACCCCTTTTTTGGTGCAGAATCCACCAAGAAAGAGAAAGAAAATGACTGCCAAGAGGATTTCAGGGTAGCTCACTAAAGCCATCGGAGCTGCAGTCTGCTTTCAGCTAGGGTTTATCAGCTCTACTGTTTGGAAGTATCTGGTATAGCTTCAGGTTGAGCCAGCTTTATACTATATTTTTAGTGAAGGGATGGTCCATGCTCACAAGAAAAAATTATTATTATGTAGACTTTATTAGAGAGCCCTACCCACATTAAGTTGATGAAATGACTGATAACCATCACCCAACATTTCTAGGTTTTGAGGGGTTTATTCAGGATCGATAATGCTAAGCTACGGAAAGAGTACATTTCGCACTTTCAATGTGAGTCATTGATTTCTATAACAGAATTTGAACCGTTGGATACAGTTAGAAAGGAAAAAAATCAAAATATAAATAAATGGTACAAATTAAATAATGGGGCCAAAACTAAAGTATCAATAAATATTGCAATTTTTGTGATATTCTTGGTGGGCCTTGATTGGGTCTTACCTATTTATTCCAATGAATTATTTTCAACGAGCGAGATATTTGAGATCTCATACTTGTGCCTGGTCGTTGAAACATATCATCAAGTCCTAAATTAGTTTGGTTTCTACAGATTCATAGAGACTTAAGAGCAGTGAGATGGGTGTGACAATTAAGTGACAATATCTCTTTATACTATCGATTGGATCTTGGAAAAGCTATTCCGAAATGTGAAGTCCAAATCAAACTCCCAAGGACCCAAGATGAGCATGGTAATGAATACCTAACCATATTTCCTTATCTTGTTTGGACCCAAGAATTTGGGTTTTGGAAAAATCCAAAAACCAGTATTTGTTAGGTGTGAGTAAAATATTTTCTTATCCTCTCAATAATTCAAGTTCTATCTATGAGAAAAATGATAAAAAAAAAAAATATATATCTATAATAGAAGCTCCCTTGAAGGTAAGGTCCGACTTCATCTTCAAAATAATTGTTCCCACGATTTTGCTCATCATGAGTCTGATATCAATTACAAAAAAAAAAAAAAAAAACAATGGATATTAATTGAAAAAAAACATAACAATTAAACACAATAGGAAATGTTAATATAATTTATTAATAAATTTTAACAATACTTACGTCAAACTCTATCGACCATGTTTTGCTCTAAATTTGATACACCACTTGTTTATTTCTTTTATTTCTACAAATTCAATATAAAACCACATATTTATAAAACCTTATAAATTAACCTTGAATTAATAATTTTTTAATCCTAATCAGGCTTAAACATGTAACTTATCAAAATACAAGCTCTAAAAATATTCACTTTCCTAAAAATAAATAAATAAATAATCAAAGTCAAATCGTAATATATAAAAGGTGAGAAAAATGATAAAATTATCTATTTTGCTATCAACAAAATTTTTATTTGTCCAAAATTGAGGCATAGATAGCATTTCATCCTATGATATTTTTTTCATAACTTATCATGAGAAAATAATCTCATAAACAAAGGAAATATATAGTAAGAAATAACATTAAAATAAACTCTTTAAAGGAGGAATATTTTACTCAAATTATTTCTTTTCAATAAAAACGAATAAAAAACCTTTCATCGACCTAATATATTAAGGAAGGTAACTATTCAAAATTTATGGAAGTAGAAGAACAGAGAGAATTTTCTTATAAACTAAGATAATTTGATTGAATTATGATCAGTAACCAATTTGTTTGAAAGTCTTTGTTCCTAGCTTGGAAATTTTGCCCCTTTTTTCAACTCCATTTCCTTTTTAGAATCTTCTCGGGCAAGAATCTACCCAAGTTTTCAATCATGCATATTGTTTTATTAAATCACTCTCGAGTCTTGATTACCTACCAACCGTGTCTGCTTCAGAGAAACACCATTGATAGCGTGGACCACGCTTTCTTACGTCAACCTATTTATTGCCAGCATTGGTAGCTCGAAGGTCAAAGTAGCCGCTGATATATTTATTTACAGTACTTATATTTAAGATCACAATAAAGATCCACCCAACCTTCAACTAAAACAAACACCAGGGGCGAGCCAAAGTGGTTGAGGGGGGCATCAGAAGGAACTTCTTTCAAAGGGTGGGCAGAATCGCATCATCTTCTTAAATAGCCTGATGGAATGCTAACTAGTATCCTGAAAATTGAAGGTTAATTATGGGGTCAATTCCTACCAACAATATTTCTTTACAAAATTTCAAGAGCTAACCCCTAGGCACACCTATAATTGTAGACGTCATAACTCCACTCCCCCCATAATGTATGGTTCCAACTTCCAACGCCGCCTTTTCCCCTTTCCCACCTCCAATCTCATTTTTCATTCTTAAGTCAAAATACATAACGTGAGATTATATCTTTCCTTCATCTTCATCCCCTATCTCCTTTCCTTTTTCAATTCATTTTCTTCCCTTTCACACAAGAAGGAAAATAAAACGAGGAAAAAGGAAAAGGGTGATGGAAAAAAAGTAAAAGCATTGATAGATTCAAGTAGGGTTTAGAGTGGGGAAAAATAAAAAATTTACCATGTTTCTTGTCTTGTTTCTGCTCCCTCTGGATCCTATTTTTGACTCCATTGAAGATAGGGTTAGGTTTCTTGGTGAAGTCTAGGTAGATGAAGAAAAAGAGGGTAATTATGTTATTTCACATTTATCTTTTTTTTTTTTTAATTAAAAAAAAAGTACAATTTCCTACTATTTGAATTGAAGCTTTCAAACGTTGAGAGCCTACATGCAAGTGAATGATGCCACGTTCTACTCCACAAGGTTGAACGTGTTCAAGAATTCAAACCCACCATGCATGCATAACTAGAAAACCAAAAGTAAAATGATCGATCCCTTTAAACTTCCACTATTTTAGAGGCGTATATGGATAGATTTAGGAGATTAACCTTTTCTACTGCCTGGTTTCTCTTCTTCTTCTTCATCATCTTCTATCCTCAAAGTCTGTGCAGCGATAATGTTGCAGATGGACATGGAGGACAAAACAATGCTGAAACCAACGAGGATGAGAAGCCATCTACTTTTGTGATGTTAACAGATACACTGGCTCTACTATCAAGGTCTCAAATTAGTACTTGGAACAAAGTCAAGTCTTTCTTAAATCAACTGCAGCTGCATTTTTCCCCACCAAATTTAGAGTAAGTCTCATGATTTCCATAGCCACCCTCTTGCCGGTTTATTTGTCTTTTTTGGTCATGCTTCATATTCCAATCAATTTTTACTAGAAATTAAAATAAAAATTATTTAACAAATATAGAAAATAATTTATTAAATTTAAATCTAATTTTTATTTAATAAGAAAATGTGATAGAAGGTATAAAAATGTAAGTGAGGCTTATGATAAACTTCTTATCAGCTTTAGGGGCAGGGATATAGGACAGAGTAGGATGGGAGAAGGCGACGGCCCCGGAGGGAGGATGAAAGAGGCGGCGGAGGAATCTGCAAAATCAGCCGTGGCAGCGGTGGATGAATCTGCAAAATCAGCAGCTAAGGTGGTGGGAGAAGCAGTGCAAATGACGGCAGAGATGGTGAAGGAGACTGTGTCTAGCAACCAAGAGTCTGAGGCAGAGCTTTAATACAAAAGTAAGGTCGTTGTTAATTTATAGAATTTTGCTCAGGGTTCTTAGAAGAATATGTATTGATTTTGTAGTAATTAATGAATCTGCTAAACATGTATAATGATTTAATTTTTGATGAATCACTTAATTTCCTAAATTTCCAGCTACATTTATTAACTTGTTTATTTATTTATTTTAAGTGTAACAAATGACCGACAAATTCAATGGATTTAAATTGATTATCCCATTAAAACTAATCATTCTTTTTTTTTTCCTAAAAAATTATCCATTTTGGACGAAAATATCCCTACTTTTTTCGTACAAAGATAAAAACATATATATTACGTAAAAAATAAATTAATCTTCAAATTTAAAAATATAAGAGATTAGTTTTAAGATTTTTTTTTCCCTTTTTAATCAATTAATCCTTTTCTTTTTTACACCTAGTTAATTACTTTTTATCCATTCAATATTAAAAATTCATAAAATATTAATAAAACATTACTTTTGTTATTAAATTCTTCATTAAAAATCCATAAAATATCAATAAAATACTACTTTTATTAGTAATTTCTTTATTATGTAATTGAGAACTCAATAATTTTTATTATTATTTTCACTATTTTTTTTATTATTTCTTTATTTGGAAGGAATAATTCATTTATCTATACATTATTTTCATTATTTTATGTAAGAGGGGACTCCTAATTTCTTTTATATATTAAAATAACTTTTATTATTACTTTTTCAAGCTAAAGGCTCTAACTTTAATGTTAGCCACTTAGTGATAGATTTGGAAAGCATAAAAAAGGCCTTGTTTAATGGGAAGGATTGGAAACCATACAAGGTGTTGTTAATGCTAAAGATGACAATGGATCGAGTTTTTCTAGGTATCTATATGTAGTGAGAAGGATTTTGAATAAAAATTAAGAAATTCGGAATTAGATAATATAAATAATATAAGAAAATTTAAAAAATATAATACTTATGTAAATAAAAAAATTAAAAACAAAAAATAATAATTGTCTATGTTAAGAATATGAAACTTTTTTTATGTTTTTATTTTATTTTATTTTATCTAATTTATTATATTTTTTAAATTTATAAATAAAGTTTTTTTCCTAAAAATTTTAAAATAACATGCAAGGTTCATAATTTATATATTTTAATTAAATTTTTATAAATTTCATTTATATTTTCAAAGTTATAATTGTTAAACTCACATAAAAGAAAAATCAAATGATTGTTTTTTTCCACTTTTTATCAATTGCAAACTTTTTTATGCTTTAATAAAAAAACTTTTTTTTATATAATTAATGATTATTTTATATGATACTTTTATATGATACTTTTATAAATGATTAAATAGGCAAATATTAATTATTTAATTTTTAATTTCTTATAGAAAAAGTGGTGAACGTATAATTAAAATAAAAGATAATTTTTTTACCCCAAATTAGATTATGGAAAAAAAATTTGAACAAAAATTAAAATAAGTTTTTCCTTAAATAATTTTTTATTATAAATAATTTGTATTAAATAGTAAAGTTTTTAACAAAATGTCACATATTATGTGAAAATTATTCTTGTTTTTAAAAATAAAATGTAAATTTGTGATTAAAAGTAATATTTTGTCATAAATAATTTTGAGACAAAAAATTGGAGTTTATGACATACTGAATGCAAATTATTTTTAGAAACAAAAAGTAATTTTGTAGCAATATGTAATTTTTTATCATAAATAATTTTTCCAGAGAAGCTCATGGCAAAATGTCATAAAAGTGACATTTGCCACAAAATTTAGTTTGGCATAAAAAAATTTAAAAAAATAAAAAAAAATAAAAAATGGCAAAAAGTGATGGCCATTGTAGCAAAGGGGCTTCTAGAGAATTTTGGAAATGTAGGGGGTTTATAGAGAATTTAAGAGATATGAAGAACCTTTGTAGGTTCTAAAAAGTTCTTGCCTATAAACAAAGGAGGACCTCATTTGGGGAGGCACCAGACACTTGAAAAAACTTTTCTACCATTGTAAAGTATTCTCCTTGGGTGGAAGAAGACTTCATTGTCAAGGCACCAAGCACTTGAAAGCCTTTTTAGCATTGTAAAGTGTTCTTGTGGAATATAAGTTCCAAATCTTCCGAACTTTTAAGTGTAGGTTTTGTGTTTCTAGCTCGTAGCATTACTTAGTACCATAGCTAAATACATGAATAATATTATATTGACTTAACAATATCAAGTGGCTTGAGGTATCTAAACTAAGTATGTGGGGGAGGTTGGATTAACTTAACCGAGGCAAACTTCAATTGTGTAAGTGTTACATGTGAGTTAAAAAAAAAAAAAAAAAGTTATATTGACTTAGCAATATCAAGTGGCTTGAGCTATCTAAACTAAGTATGTGGGGAAGGCTAGATTAACTTAACAGAGGCAAACTTCAATTGTGTAAGTGTTACATGTGAGTTAAAAAAAAAAACAAAAAAGTTATTTTAACTTAGCAATATCAAGAGCTGAGGAGAAAGGATTTATTAGGGACTTCAAGGTAATGGGGAGACGTGGAGAAGGGATTTCGGTTTCCCATTTGTTGTTCGCCAATGACACTCTTCTTTTTTGCAAGGATAATAGGGTCTAGTTGGTTTTTTGGAAGTGGGTTGTTATCTGTTTTGAAGTGGTTTCAAGCCTAAAAATTAATTTGCAAAAAAGTGAAATTATTCCAGTTGGGAGAGTGAAGGAGCTGGATAGAGCTGCTGCAGTTTTTGGGTGTAAAGTAGGGAATCTCTCTACTACTTATCTAGGTTTACCTCTTGGAGCCCCTCACAATTTGTGTAGAGTTTGGGATGGTGTAGAAGAAAGATTCAAGAGAAAATTGGCTATGTGGAAAAAACAATATCTTTCTAAGGGAGGCCGTCTTACCCTCATCAAGAGCACTCTCTCAAATCTCCTTATCTATTTTATGTCACTTTTTGCCCCAAGGAAAGTGAGAATTAGATTGGAAAAAATTCAAAGGGAGTTCTTGTGGGAAGATCCACTTGGTAAGATGGGCTGTTATTTGCAAAGATAAGAGGCATGGAGGGTTGGGGTTAAGGCACTTGAAGGACTTCAATCATGCTTTGCTTGGAAAATGGCTTTGGAGATTTTCTATAGAAAGGGAGAGTTTTTGGAGAAAAGTCATTGTTGGTAAATTTGGGGAGGTGGAAGGTGGTTGGACCACTAGAGAGGTGAGGGAGTCTTATGGGACGGGCCTTTGGAAAGACATTAGAAAGGGTTGGGAAGAGTTCTTTCTTAGAACTAGTATTTGTATTGGAAATGGTAGACGAACTAGATTTTGGTGGGACATTTGGGTAGGAGACTCTAAACTAAAGGATCTCTTCCCTTTGTTGTTTAGAATTGCAACCCATAATTCTGCTGTAGTGGCTGATCTTTGGGGAAGACAAGGAGGTGGTGGCGGGGGTTGGGAGGTGCACTTTAGAAGATCCTTTCAAGATTGGGAATTGGAGGAGGTGAATCATTTTTTGGGTCACATTTCTGCAGTAAAGGTTCAAGAAGAGGAGGATTTTCTAGTTTGGAAAATTGAGAGGAAAGGAATGTTTAAGGTTAAATCTTATTATAGGTCTTTGAAGGAAGACAACAACCCCTTATTTCTAGCAAAGGAGGTTTGGGATTCGTATGCCCCTTTAAGAACTCGTTTTTTTACTTGGGAAGCAGTTTGGGGTAAAATTTCAACTGTAGATATGTTAATGAGGAGGGGTTGGTCTATGGTTAATAGATGCAATCTATGTAAAGAGAATGAGGAATCAGCGAACCACATCCTAATTCATTGTGGTAAGACAAGGGAGCTTTGGACTTTGTTACTTTCTTCTTTTGGGGTGGTGTGGGTGTTCTCGGATTCAGTGAGAAATCTGCTTCTTGAATGGAAAATTAAGAGCCTAGGGAAGAAAAGGAGTGTAGTTTGGAGAATGACGCCTATTTGTCTGTTTTGGTGCATTTGGGGAGAGCGAAATCGAAGAATCTTCCAAGAGGAAGAGATGTCAAATACGAGCTTGAGGAACCTCTTTCTTCGGACTCTTCTTGAGTGGTCTCAGTAGTTTCTGAACTTGAACTTGGACTATCTCTCTTTTCGGAATTTGTTGGGTGATTGGGCTATTGTTTAACTTTTCCTTTATAGGTTTTTTTCTTTCTTTTGTTGTCTTGGTTTGAGCTTTCTTTGTATACAGCCTATGTATGTAGGGAGTGCCCCCTATTTTTGGCGTGTTTTAATCTATCTTTCATCTTTGTCTATAAAAAAAAAAAAAAAAAAAAGCAATATCAAGTGGCTTGAGCTATCTAAACTAAGTACAGGGGAAGACTAGATTAACTTGTTTGATGTTTATTCTCCATTATCACCAAAAATAAACTAGATATATATATATATATATATATATATATATATATATCAAACATTAAAAACATGTCTTGATCTCCAGATAAGGAATCAACCTGAATCCATTATGCACTTGATGAAGAGGTACGGATCTTCTAAGGCTGTAGAAAGGTATCTACCGTTTATATAATCTCTTTGATGATGGGAGCGGGAGAGAGCGGGTTCTATTCTATTCAAAAATATATTCAAAAGGAACAAACACTTAGCTTTATATATACCCTCTATACCTTAGGGACCATACCCTTTGAACTATTGAGCCTGGCGAGTTTTAGGTCTATCATCTAAGACCTGTTATGGCACTGAGCTCTACACATAAGGTGACCCATACTTCAGATCAAATAGAAATCATATATATATATATATGGATAATTAAATCCTGAATAATAGTTAATATGATGTGGGTCCACATTTATTCTAACATAACTTAACAGAGACAAACTTCAATTGTTTAATTGTTTACATGTGAGTTTAAAAAAAAAAAAAAGCCTAAAACACATAGCATACTACCTTGCAAAATTTCCCACAATGGCTATACCACTTCAAATTTTCAAGAGTGACTACACCACTCTATTTTAATTAATTTAATTTCAAACTGTAGGCGAAATCTGAGACATATTACCTTGCAAAATTTTCAACAATGATTATACCACTCCAAAATTTCCACAGTGACCACACCACTCCATTGTAATTGATTACAACCCGTATGCGAAATTTCAAATGCAGCGAAAACAAATATATTTGAGGATGTAGAAGATATTGGGGTTGGGGTTGGGGTTGGGGTTGGAGTTGGAATAGGACTCACCCATCCCTTATTTACTTACTAGTTCTAAATACTTTCCTAAATTTTTAAAACATAATTTCTATTTCTATCTTATTTTAAGCTTTTAAGCTTTCCTTTTACAATCCTAAAAATAAAATAAAAATTATGAATCAATTAGTGGTTAACTCCTTGGGATAATTGTGTTTTGAGCCAAATTGGGCTTAAAAATTAAGTTTTGGTCCATATAAGTTTACCATTTAAGCCCAAGACATAAAGAAAGTGTGAAAATTGAGAAGAAAAATATGAATTTTTTATTTTTCCAAAAATGACCTTTGCTCACTATGAAAAAAAAAAAATTAATTTAAATTTTATTCCTTTTGTAAACCTCAATAAAATTTTATATAATTTAGTAATTTAGAAAAAATGCACCCTTTTTCCAAGAAAAATAAAAATAAATTATTATTATTTAAAAATCAAACATCTTAAAAAATATATACTTTTAAAATTGTGTATATAAAAAATAACTAAAAATAAGTCAAATTTATTTTTTTTAAATGATAAATTTTTAGAATATATATTTTTTTTAAATAGTTTTCTAAAATAATAAAATTTTAAAATAATTATTAAAAAAAATTAAGATAAAAAAGTTTGTCAAAATATTATGATAGAAAATAGTTTTGAAGGATATATTGATCTCTTCATATTTTATATCCACCTTATCAATTATACAACTTATATGGACCAAAATTTAATTTTTTGACCCAACTGAGTCCAAAACACAATTGTCCCTAATTTCTTTTATATTCTGAAAATAAAAGTATGATTGGCAATTGGTTGTAATATTGAAGATGGGAAAATTCTTTAAGAAAAGTTGGGCAGTTTCTAAAATCTTTTAAACTTAGAGAAAAAAAAAATCTAAAAAAATTACTCGAAATGATCTTTAACTAACAAATAATTTGTTGCTACTTTGAAAAATATGGACTGATTCTCTATGATAAAGAGTTCAACACAAAAGAATTGTCATTGTTTCAATATCAACAATCAATCATTATACATTTTTTCTTTTACCAAACTGAAAAGAAAAAGAACCTTACAATGAGTACCCCTTACAATGAGTACCCACAACCATGAATGAATCAATCAATATGTTTACAAGCAAACTGAGAAAGAAAAAGGAAAATACAGTAGCCCTCTACCCATGCATTGTATGGCTTCACCCCATTGAAGATCCAGGGAAAAGAAATGATAGTACAAGCAAATTGAGATCAGAGCCGCTTCTTAGACGTTAATATCTGCACGCTTTTGTCTGGTGTTGATGATTTCTGGGGAACCATTCAGGGCAAATCTTGGGAGGTTATAGTTCTCAGCCACAGAAACTGGCTGCTGAGGATAGAGTGTGGGAGGTGGAGTAAGGTTGCGTTGAGCAGGGAGCGGGGGGAGCACGTTGTACTTGTAAGGGTCACCGCCTAAACTGCAAACACCAGAAAAAAATGGTAAGGGGCATGACTGGAAACAGGGTAAAACAAGAAGAAAGAAGAAAATATGATGATAATGAGTTATAAATGTTATATAGAAGTAAATGTATAGTTGGTATGGTGACTATGGTCCAGTGAAACATATTCCAAAACTAGGGTTCAATCATCTTTCTCCGTGACACACAGGCCCAACCTCACAACCCTAACCTTGTTTATGAAACGTAGGGACATCGATAGTTTCCACTGTATGACAGCTCATAGCAAGGTATAATTTTTTCTACAGCCTTCCAACTTCAAAACATTTTATTCATAGATGATTTCAGTCTTGTGACACCTCCTCTCAAAGTGTGTTCTGTGTGCCAAACAAATGGGTAACCCTAATTTCCCTCCAGGTTATATATATATATAGGTAAATTTTTGTCCCCATTGGAACTCAAACCTAGAACCTCCCATAAACCCTCTCCATCCCTTTACCACTTGAGCCAGGCCTCAAGGCAAATTTCCCTCCAGCTTTTATGGTACAACAATTCACTTGCATAAAGTGTGGCATTGTTCTCAGAGCCACATTTGTTGTTTCCATGGCTTTGTGTGTTTGGTTGGCAAGAAGCCAGAGATCAAGATAAGAAAAGTTGGAAAAGATTACAAGTCCACAACAAACCACCTCTGAGGCCTAGCTCAAGTGGCACAGAGTTGAGGTGGGTTTGTTGGAGGTTTCAGGTTCAAAAAAAATTCCTATAAAAAAAAATAGAAGTTCACAACAAATCATTCCAACCCTATAAGTTGTAAAATTCCAAGGTCTATCTTCTTTTTAGACAACTTAGAAACCAAACAATTGGGAAAAGAAAAGTAATATTCTGCCACTACTGATCACCATCTAAATGTCATCAATTGAAAAATCATCATCATCTGCTTTCTAAGATGGCATTCAAACTCCAAACCCCACTGGGACTCAAAAGCCTGTAGATACATGTGCAAGTAAAAATGCAATATAGCAGTTCAGCAGAACACACCTTGTATTCTTGTAAAACTGGTTGTCTTCACTTAAATTATTGCCTGCACGCTGGATAGGTCCCTGAACTGGTGAAATAGACCATGGACTTGGTGCAGGTATTTCATCTGAAAAATATCGTCTCCTGATCAACTAAAAAAAGGTGGCTTGCTGAAGTTAGATGATGTCCCGTGCAAAAACAAAAGGGGCTTACAAAGCGAACAAAGGAATAAGAATGGTACAGACCAGATGAAAAAACTTCATCACTGCTTCCTTGTCAACTCTAGCTTCTTTTGCAGCCTGTGCAAGTCCAACAGATATGAACCATTCTAGAGGTTACAAACTAATAAAGAAACAACCAAATATTCTTGAACCAACAGACGTTGATGCAATTATATGCTTAAAGTTAAAATTCTTACAGCAAGAATCCCTCCACTGCTAGGGAAACTCTCAGTCAGGGGAAGTTCCTCACTAGATGGAAGCAAACCCTGCTTCTCAACCCACTGTCGCGCAACATCAACAAGATTACCACTGCTCCCTCTCGTGCCCTCCTTTGCAGCAATATCAGTTTTGTTACCAATAACAATGAATGGGACAGGAAGGCCACATGGACCTCCAGATCCTAGAGGGGCTGAGAATGTCCCAGTCGCTGCAATCTCTGCTGCCCACTTCTGCAAGCTTGCTTTTGTCCTTCTCTGGGAGAGGTCATGAACAAAAATAACACCTGCACAAGTATTGCATGTCAATGAAAAATATTAAACTGTTAATCTTCATAGAGTTGAATATTGTAGATGGCCCACATTGCAACAGGTGCTATGGCTCTATTTGTTACAATAGGGAAAACAAAACAAAACAGAGAGAGAGAGAGAGAGCCATAGAACCTGCTGGCAATCACTCATAATTTAAGTAATGCAGAATATAAACTTAGGCAAAAAGTTATTTGGCTTCATCATTTTGGAGAACGTAGATTTTAAACATAATAGTAAAATTATGTTGTATAGATTCTTGAGCTTGGAGGTTTTTGCTTTCTTTTTGTGTAATTTTCGGAGGATCTCTCATCCTTCTTTGTACTTATTTTTACTATACTATACTGTTGTTTTTCATGAATAAAAAATAAAAAAAACATAATAGTAAAATTATTATTCTCTAATTATAAAATAATAAGTTTTTTAAAAAACATTTCCTCAATCTACTCTTATGTAATTTCTGAACATAGTCTGAAGGGGAAAAAATAAAAGTAAAAAAATACAAGTTAGAAAAGGCAAGTACTGAAGTACACTGTAATTATGCATTTTCAGTGGAAATGGCACAAATGCAAGGGATTCAAAACCCAGTATTAAATAGATGCTCCTATAGAGAACTTATCACTAACAGCATCCCAACTCATGACCATAACAGCATCCTAGCAAGCAAACCAGCACAACTTCCGCCCCTAGATGTCAATGAATGACAGGAAAAATGCACAATATTTCAATACTCCTTTTACAAAAAACATGCTAAAAAGGCAATTAAATGGGAATGGAGATAATTGTGACTCTATTCTTATACTGTTAGAATAGTGAGTTGTGCCTTCTCTCTTCTCAAGTTTGATATACACTGTTAGCAATCAAGACAAGGATGCTTAAAGGAGAGAGGAGGTTCACTACTCACCATTAATTTGAGAGTAGAAAAGAGACCGACATTCTTTGTATCGATCGTGTCCTGAAACATCCCAAAGTTCAATAAAGAAATCTCTCTCACTGTCACCTTTAATGCTGTTTGATGAGCTACCAGAATTTCCATAAGCAGTGTGCTGCACAAAAGAAACAGGAACACACTTGGTGAAAACTGAATTACCAGCAATATGTCATGGACTGGGATTTTGGAGAGTGGCACATTAACAGATTTGTGCAAATTGAGGAAACTGTGACAAATAGCTCTGAATTATTGTCTTAGAGAAACAAAGGAATATTGTTCCCTACCTTAACACCCACTGTACATCCAACTGTTTGAGGTGGCTGAGCAATGGAAGAACCTTTGACAAGCAGATGAACAAGAGAAGTTTTCCCCACACCTATCACAAGAACAGATTAGATGACTGTGATGTCTCATACTTCAGTTAAGATAAGCATTGAAACAATAATACAGAAAGAACTTTTTATTAAGTAGAAGCAAAACACGCTACTGAAAACAGAGCAAAGGACTTCGTACCCTGTTCCATATGATTGCTATGAAGCACAAGGAAGCATGTTATTTTTCATTCACCACATCTCATCTCAGGCCCCAAAAAATGATTCACTACAATTCACAATCTGATAATCCACCGCCTTTTTTGATTATTAAGAAAGATTTTATGGTTGTCAGATGACTAACTTGCCAATCACAATGAAAAGAACTAAAAATCATGTAATCAGGATGAGTTCTGACATAAGCAATCTCCTAGTTGTAATAGATAAAACAACAGAGGATTGTGAAAGGTGATTGGCCCACCACTTATCCAGGAAATAAGTCTGACATGGAGCGCTCATTGTAGTTTGGAACATTCTACTGTGTAACCAATAAGAAAAATTTTCAATTAAGGGAAATTAACATTCTTTATCTCCTCCGGAGCTACTGAGGTCACTAATGATTTGCCAACAATGGGAGCCAAAACATTGAATACCTTGCTGCATTAGGTGCTAAACATGCTCTAATAAAATGATGGTGACCCTCTCTAGGATCTACCTTTTATCATAAAACTATAGGTAGTCTCCAATATGATGCTTACATGGCTTGACTTTCATATGCCATAATCATTTATCTTTATTTGTTCATATTCCTAAAACAATCCATGAGGAGACTATGACAAGGATCTTGCAACACATAAAGGGCACCATACAATTTGGTTTTCAATTCACCCGCTTCAAGATTGAATCCGCTTGCTTACCTGGGTGCTAATGGGCAGGTCCCAATGATCATTACTTCACCTGAGCAGTGCTAGGCTTCTTGGATCTAATCTCTTCACATGGTACTCAAAGAAATAGTCAGCTATTGCCTGCTCCTATGCTAGAGCTGAATATCATTCCCTCCCAACTAGTGCAGTTAATCGCTGTTAAATATAATCTATTGCCTAAAGCCTTGACATATTTCTTCTAAACTTCCACAATTACTATGTGATATTAGCAGTCCCACCTATCTCATTCTGATCCTATTCATCATAATCATAGCAAATACATTGAAATTGATTATCTTTGTTCAAGAGCATGCTGCTCCTGGTACCCATGAGGTTCCGCATGCTCCAATGCATGCTCAGTTTGTGAAGGCATTAACCAGGGGCTAATCAATCAAACAGACTCTATGGACTGGAGTAGAACATTGTATCTCCGGCGCCACTGGAGATTGATGATATCAAAGATATGCCATTGTAAACTTAACCACATGTAGCATGTAAACAACTCTCTCTGTTATTCTGCACACCTTTCATGGATTAAAACAGTTCATTTTATTTGCATCAAGGAAGGGATCTCCCCTGATCTGCATATCTAGACAATACCAATCCAGCAATGCAATATGGAAAATGCAAAGCGGCAATTTATATCACCAGCCCATACTCCTCACCAATATTACTTGGGAAGGAAAAAGATGGCTCATGGCAAATGTGCATTGGGTATCATGCCTTGAGAAGGAATAAATTAGAATAAATTTCCTATACTGGTCGATGATGGACTTCAAATCATTCCAAGGCTAAACCCCATTTTATTAGTAACATGAAATGGTTATTTTTATCGGTCAAGTTCAATGGGTTTTCCATATATGGCGGATTGTGAGCTGTATCAAGGTTCTGGTATGCCAGTGAAAAGATATGTTTCTTCAGACCAGTATAGCAATCAGCCAATCAAACACAGATCAAATTTGCCATTTTTAACATTTTCAAAGAAAATTTGAAGGCTGTTGCCATATATTAATTGTGAATCTTCATAACTAATAAATCATAAAACACCCAACACAAAACTAGAAACTCATAATCATAAGCCAAAAACAAAATATTAATACTAATAAAAGAAAAAAGCAAATCAGGGTATAGAAACATTAAACATTACCATCAAAATCAAATGTAAACAGTACCTGAATCTCCAACAACAAGGACTCGAACCTGCCCACAAGGCGGTCCACCACCGTTGTGCTCTTTGTTCTCCCTGTCACGTTCCCTCCAAAACATGTTTCTCCCAAACCCCAGAATCAAAACCCAAATAGATGTAGGACCAACACCTCTCCTTTACTCAATCAAGTCCCATCAATAGCACTCAATCTCCACGAAAAACAACACAACTTCCAAACGGGTGTCCCAAGGTCCATATCAGATGAAACGAAGATCTGAGCCAAAACAGCAAATTCCCATAATAGAATCAGCACAATGCTCAGAACCCAGTTTTTGAAACAAGGGCTTCTAGCCCAAACTGTGAGATCTGAGAAGAATCCTCAAATGGGTCCCTGGAAATCACAAAAAGGACACCTGGGTCTCCCTCCAAATCTTCTATAGCACTACTCCTAATTCAAGCCACTAGATCTGAAACTAGAGATTGACTTCAATTCCTTCTTGAATAAGTCAATTAACAACGGATCAACGTGGTTTCTGTGTTTACATAGATCGATGCCAGAAGTGAAAATATGCTGAGTTAAACGGCATGCAAAATTGCTTGGATCAATCCGTGGCGGTGTAATGAAGGTCCAAAGAAGAGCGTGGGTGAACCTTATATGAAGATTGGGGAGTGCATTTCACGCGCTCAAAAGCTCCTGAATCAAGTCGTCGCTTCGCCATTGAAATCTAAACATCTAAAATAATTTTTAGTAATTATAAGAAAAAATAATTAAAAAAATTATTGCTGAAGGTCTTATCCAAAAAATATTTATGTTATAATGAGGTAGTTATTTTAACTTGCCATTGGATCTCAATATAGGAGCAAATGAAAATTTTAAAAAATTTCAATTTATTTTATCATAAAAAATATAAAATAAAAGAAAATAAAATATATTAATTTTCATTTAAAGTACATTTTTTTTCAATTTTATTCTCAAAGTCAAATTTGTAAAATAAATAAAGACAAATTATCCGGTCAAATTTCTAAAGCAGGGCTCACTCTTTTGCATGTTTATCCACACTTTCAAAAGTGTTAAATACACTTTACAAACTTTTGACATGTTTTATACTTTGTTCCTTCACATTTAAAACTTAATATTTTATCTATTAAATTTGTTGAGGAGCAACATTTTGCTCCCTGAACTTATTAAAGAGTTTATAAATAACATGTTAAGTTAAAAAATAAGGCTAAAATATAAAGAACCATGCATTTACATGTGAAAATCACAAATACATATACGAACATCTCCTTACAATAAAAAATCAAAATTAGTAACTGTCATATCTTGAAGACGTAAAGAAATTTTCATTGTAAGACTGTTGATTAAAAGTTGATTATATTGACGTTTAAATCAATTTTGGAATCAGAATATGAAAAAGAATAATTTATTTTATAATTTTATGAAAGTTTTGTAATTGAGGGGTTAAGTATAATTCTTTAATAAATTTAGAGGGTAAAGTGTTGAGTTTTGAATATAAAAAAGTAAAGCGTAAAATATGTTAATTCCTTTAAAAAAACTAATGAATCTCAACAACTATAAACTTTTTCCAAATATGATGCTAGGGTATATTTTTATTTAATTAAATCATTTAAAATAATATAATTATTTTTTATTTTTAATAAAAGCATTCTATAATAAAAACTAATTATTATAAAACAGTCATTGCTTCTCCTTCTACTTCATTTATTATTTATATAATATTTTACCTTTTCTCCTTTTTCCTTTTTCTCTGTCCCTTAGGAGGCCTTTCCAAACCCATAAAGAAACAACAAACAATGTTGGGCTGTGTAACTTCTACAAATGGCTTAGAGCTGTCAATATAGGTTGGCCCCTTTTCATGGAAGGCCCAGCCCATGCGTACCTAGTACAATCAAAGGGGTCCCCTCTTAATTTTATTCAAGATTATAAATTATTACATCATACACTAGTCACCATCTGCATATATCTCAATATAAGAATTAATATACATGGTACAACATTACTAATACTTTGATTTACCTGCATAGTAAAAAAGAAAAAGAGAAAGGGGAAAAAAAAAAAAAGGCTAAGGGGGATTCATGAAGAAGAAGATTGAGAAGAAGCTTGCAAAGTCCAAGCATTAGAAGAAACCATCAAAGGAACTTGGTTGTAGTACACCACACAAGGGCTTTCATGGTTGTGGACTCCCTCGTATGTGGTTATCACATAGCTTGAGTCTTCCCTGTCCCTTTCCACCCTCTTCTTCACATTGCATCCTCCACTTGCACATTTGTAGTAGTTCCTATTTTATAGCAAAATTATTGAGAAATTAGTGTTGAAAAGAAAAAAGACTATTAAAATTAACCTAATAAATGAATATTTGGAATAATTTTAACTTTTTCTATTAAAAGGAGAAATAGTTCCTATATTTATAGTCAAATTCTCGATAAATTAGAGTTGAAAAGAAAAAATGTGCATCAAACTTAATTTAGTAAATGTATATTTAGAATAATTTTAACTTTAACCGTTAAAAGGAGAAATAGGACAAAAAAAAAAAAAAAGAACACACATCAAATCTTAATCAGTGGGGTATAAGAGAAAATATGCACATCAAATCTTAATTTAAAGGGTTTCATTCGTACTAAATGTCAATTTGATATAATTTTTCTTATTTAAGTAGAAGAAAAAGGAAAAGCAAATGTTAAGATAAAGAATAAACAACCAACTTAATATAAAAGAGTCATATTGTAACATTCATTATCAGAGCAATAGAAAAAGAAGTAGAGATAATTGTTTACTTTTTATTTAAAATTTTTTTAAAAAAATTACAAAGGGTAAAGGTAATTTTTATTTTATTTTATAAGTAAAAGGTTGATTAATCACACTAAATCGTGCCTATGCCAATCTTTAGAAATCTTATTTAAACATCCTTAAAAGTTGCTTTTCACATCCAAACAAAGGTTTTAACCATTTTAGAAAGCTCTCCCAAATAATATTTAATCAACAAGGAATTTCAAGGTCTGTTTGGATGCCCCCATGATAAGTGCATCATGTATTTAGGTATGATCATTTATAATGGTCTACCATTAACTTTAAGACAGCATAAAGACATAAAAAGTTTGAATTTCTTTTAGATCATTTATGATAGTACTACTGTTATTATTTCATGTACAAGTCCCACCTGAAAGAGAACTATCAGTCATTCAGATAACTTGAACATGGCACACTTGAGAGATCCATAGATGTGATCCTACACTAGGTTTCTTGTCTACAAGTACAACCCACTTGTTAGAAGATGCCATAAGCAATAACTAAGTAGACCCCATTAGTACACACTTTTAAGATACATTTTCACTCCTCATCCCACTCAGAATAATGGCTGATCATCACTAGCAAATTTTCCGGTTCCCCAAACAGCCCCTAATTGCAAACTAGGGCATTTAGCATAATCATGAAATTAACCCTTAATTGGATATCCCCCGCCAAACGGTAATTCTTAAGCATACATTAATCATAAGTTGAATAATATCGTGCACTAAAAAGAAAAGGAAAAGGATAAGGAAAAGAAAGACGAAAAAAAAAAATCAAAATAGATAAAGAAAACAATTCATTTCAATTCTTGTTCTCTTTACTTTCTGTAGTCTACTTATGGCATATTTTTTTGCTTTTTATCACTTTTTTACATGTGGAGCACGCATTAGTCTCAATGTTCCCATCATTTTTGTCACATTTATAACAAACAAAAATGGATATTCAAAGTGGGGCACTTCAAATTATAAGCATATATGTATGATCATGATGGTAAAAACCAAAGGCAATCATCAGCATATTGTATGCTTCAAAATATAAATCAATCTTAAAAGCCCCAAAAAAACAATCATTTTTTCATTCTTGAGAGAGAAAAAGGGAGATGAATCTATGTATAGTCAGTCAATGGCAGTCAAGCAAACTATGGGAGCATATATTCTATGCTCTTGTTAAAGAATGGTAGTGATCTAGCCATTTCTTTAATCATATCCCTAGTGATAAATTAAAGAACTGAGCTTAGGGTTAGCTCTAACAGTGAAGAAGAAAACAATATTTGAAGTATGAGATCCACTTGCTAGACCATCATCTTGATCAGGATTATGATCACTAACTCATGATCCAATTTAATTAATCCATCGTGGGTTTAAACGGTAATAATTTTAAAATGGAAAAAAAATGATTTAATATGATATGTATGATGATCATTTTACCTTGGATTGGGGCTGTTCTTCACTGATTTCTTCCCATACTTCCTCCACTTAAACCCATCATCCATGATCTCCAAATCCGATTTCGTCTTGAAGGCAACCCTAAACCCCAAATCCGTCTTCTTTCTCTTCACCCCATCTTTACATTCCCTACAAAAAAACAAAAAAACAAAAATAAATAAAAGAAAATCACCCTTGTAACCCAACCACTTTTTCCCACTTGCCAAACAAAAAGAAAAAAAAAAAAGAGTAGTACTATCACTGGATATGTAAATTTGCATATATGTGTATGATCACTTGCATGTTAGTAGTAGTATTCATCATTGGAGTTGCACCAATGGAAGAGCCGCCCGTCACCGCCACCGGCGCCGCCACATCATCGGAGGCATCGTCGAGGAGGAGGTAGTCGGAGGGTTCAAACTCCGAGGATAAGGGAGCAAAGGAGGAGTTGATGAAGATGTGATTGGGGTTTAGGGGTGGTGGGAAGTCCATGGCAGGTGGTGGGATAGTACTGTGAAAGGGTTGGGGCATGTGGGGAATATTAATATCGAAGTGTTGTTTACCTTTGTGTGGAGCTCATTCACCTTTGAGCTTTCCTGGAGGCATAGGAGGAAGGTTCACACACACATACATATAAAAGGTATAAGCCTTGACGTCATGGCTGTGACGTGAGCCTGTGAAGACTTTATGGTATTGGAATCCATGGGACCACTGCGCCATTAGTATTATGTATTTGCTTTTTATCCGTTGTGTTGTCTTTGTTTTTGTTACATATTCTTGCCCACTTGATGTGTAGAAGAATGTAACTCATCAAAAGGTGAATTACATCATGGAGCTTACTTATAACTAATATACGTTATTGATAGTGATTTAATTTTTATTTTCGAGCGTCGACGTACTAATGTATTTAATTACATATATATGTAGGGATAGTAATAAAATAAGTTTTTTCGGGTACTCATCCCTAATGGAATGAGTTTCAATTTTAACTAAACAAGTTTGAGAATTTATTTTAAAACCCAGGACGGGTTTGGATATTGTCTTGTCCCGCCTTACCCTTCCCCGATTATATATAAAATTAATTTTTAAAATTAAATTAATTTCATTTTTATTTTCTTATTTTTAATATATAGATAATAATAAAATATTTTTTTAATAGAATAAGTTATAAAAATATAATAATTTAATTATTTGTAAAATATATTTATTTTAATGTAATTAAAAAACTTTAAAGTAATTTTTATAAAAAAAAATTCAAAAAAAGTTAAATAGAACGGGGCGAATCCCGTTTAATTTTTTAAATGAGACGAGATGAAAATTATTTTGAATAAATAGTACGGGATTAGGATGAGGGCGACCTATCTCGAATCTGTCTCGTTGTCATCCTTATTTGTATGCACACATTTTGCGAAGTCCTATAAAATAAGTAAAAATTATAAAAAAATAATACGAACAAAACTTTATATTAAAAATCAATTAATTATGGGATATAATATCAATGTTAATATTCTTTACAAAAAAGTTTTGATCATAATTTGAAAGTAAATAATGAAAGCAAATGATGAGGGCTTAGGGTGGCTTACTTCTAAATGACTTTATCAAAAGGTGAATAACACATGTATAGTTCTTTTGCAATTTATCGAACTTGTAAAAAGATTTTATAAAACATTTTCTTTTTTGTAAAATCTTTTTTCTTGTATGGAGTCATTTGGTCAATCTCCCTTTTATTTAATTTTAATTCTCTTTTAACTTTGAAAATTTTGTTTTCTTTATAAATTTGTTAATAATAAAATATTTATTTTTAATTCTTTTTTAACTTCGATCAAAAGATTTGATTTTATTCGCAAGATTAAATTTTGTAACCTTCAAAATTTCACCACATGTTATCTTTTGAATACATGTCCAATGTATATAACGCATCATCTGTTGAGTCCAAATTTTATTAAATTGGAAAGCCACAATTTTAAAAATCAATTTATTGATAATTTAATTCACCAAAATTTTTTATGCCTACAACATGTTAATAATTTTATATAAAAATTTAAAAAAAAATTAAAATACTGAATCAATATATACTAAATATTAAATCTCGATCATTGAAAATATATGATAAAATATCTTGGTCATTGAAAAGAGTATACTATTGAATAAATAATATCATATACAAATAAATAGTACCAATGTATAAAAAGAATAAAACTATAGAAAGCAATGTTATGTGCATATTAATACTATTAATTAATTTATTATATTATATATCACCATAGAAAATTTTTCTCATAGATTTAAAACAAATTATATTCATATCTGAGGGTATATGACAAATCGTGCTTGGGATTAGAGTCAAAATATATATATAGACACACACACATTTCACATAGCATCCACCATTCATATGAACAACATCATTTTCTATATTCTTTCTATTTGTATATTTTTTTTAGAATATGACATAATGATATAATTAAAAAATTATAAAAATTTATAAATACTACATAGTGATGTAATATAAGCTATGATTATAATGTCTAAATCAATAAAAAAAAATTATGTTACACATCATCAATTTTTTATTAAATTTATTTTATGAAAAATTTACAGTACCAACGATGTCAAATTCTTATTTAAGTTATTCAAAACATACAATAAAATTTGGGTTGTTTCATAAAAATGCAAGCATTTAACTCAGAATATGAATAAATAGAATTAATTGAATAAAATTGATAAAATAATTCTTATATTTGTGAGTTTAACATCTTCAATTTTTTATTTAAAAAATAATTTATTTTTGATATAAATATCTTTAATTAATTTAAATATTTACATGTAGATTTAAAAAAAAAATGATTAATTTTACAATATAAAAATGATATTTTTATCAAAACATAACAAAAAAACTTATTATAAGATAAAAGTGACAAAACCCGAATACAAAACATTATGTTTATCAGTACATGTTACATAATTTAATTCAGTATCATAATGAATATTTTATTTTATATACATAAAATATTGTTTATTAATGGAAAATTTTTTTTTCTTATTAATAAATCAATAATATTACTAGTTTGCCCATTCCGTCCACAAACCTGGATAGGGCGACTTCTTTGATGGGTAAAGTCCTTTCTTCCTCTATCTTTAATTTTACCTTTTTTTTTCACTTTTTAAGTAAAAGCACCAATTTAATAAAATACAATGACCATAGACTTGAAGACTTGACCTCCAAAGTCCATTCCAAGGATGAACAAGTACCACTATTTAAGAAATGATGATTTGGGTGGATACCAATTGCATCCAACACCATTCTTTGTCTCCACTCTCTTCTTCATCTCTTTCAATCCTTCTCATGGCCATTTACAATTCTTTAATCTGTTGGCTTGTTCACCATTTTTAAGTTTATTTTCAAGCCATTAGATATGCTTATAGCTCTTCATACTATTTTATTTTATTAATTAATTCAATTTTTTTTGTAATACCTCACATTTAATTGAAGAAATTTTATGTCATTTTTTTATCCTTTGTTGCAAGAAATGTTATTGATATATGTATTTGAAAATTGTGTGTGATTACTTGATGGGGGACAAGTTCTTGTTCTATATCAAAGAAAAATATTTAAATAAATTAATCCATTTAAGATCCAAAATCACCCAAATTCAATATGAGACACCAATTTGAAATAGGTCATGGGTATTAGTATCATAATTGATTTTTTTATTTTATTTTTGAAAAATATTCAAGAAAATTTGAAGGATTCAATTAGAAAAATATTTGTACACCATACAAGAAACATAACATGAGATTAAGATTATCCCATATAATAAATTGTTTGGAATCATATATTATTGAACAAAACGACAAAATATGCTTGATTGTTTGGAATATTTGAAGATTTTCATGTTGCTATAGACATTCATTTTAATGGGTTTGTTAAAATAAATGAGAGAGAGAGAGAGAGAGAGAGAGAGAGAGAGAGAGAGAGAGAGAGAGAGAGAGAGAGAGAGAGAGAGAGAGCATAAGAGTTTTCAAATGAATGCATTGAAAAAATGGTCGTTTTCTGTACACACTACGGGATTAATTTTTGTCCATATGTATAAAAGTGGTATTTGTCGGAATCATGCATGTGATGTGTTCTTATCAAAATAAGAAAATGGTGAGAAGTTGCCAGGAAATGTAGCCTAAAATTAATGAAGACTTGATAGATAAACGAGAATAATGAAATATAAGTTGGAAAATGGGAAGGAAACTTCTGTTGACTACAATGATCCTTTCTCGATTACAAGGCACAAAATGAGGAAGAAATTGGAAAAGAATAAGAAATTTCCGATGTCAAATTTTCAAAATTAGAGATGGTGATTCAAAGAGTCAATGACCTCTATAGTAGTTCAAAACTTTTTATAATTAAATTTTTTAAAGAAGAAAAAAAAAATGGGGGGACAAACAAACAAGAGTTGATCATGACAATGAAGGGACTTTGACTAGGTTATTTCATGGAAACTATGGGAATAGAGATATTCCATTTACCTATCTAATCTATCACAAATAAATCCCACTAATTGATGATGAAGTTTGGGACCTACAGGGTTTTGCAAGACTTTTCTTGAGGAGGACTTTCATTTTACATACCACCTTCCCCTTTTGTAAATTAAAAAAAAAAATAATGAAAAAAGAAAAGAAAAGAAAAAAGAAATAGGTTACTTAATAAAAGCTAAAGATGAATGGGTACTTAAAAACATCTAGTTGTATTTCTTGCAATTTTTGAATTATAAAAATCGCTCACTATGAAAAATAATTTTAAATTTGGTTTTATAAATGTTTATGAAATTTTTTGCGTTGTTTTTATTTATCTATTTTTAAAGAAGATAAAATATATAAGTCTCGTTATTTTACTATTTAAAGGTTCTACTCCAATGGTTAAAATTTAAAATTGTAAAGAAAACTTAAGTAATACTAAATCAAATGTCATGTGATTTTAAAAGCGATTCAAACTTAGAGCTTAACTATCTTATTCAATAATCAAATCTATACTAAAAGGTTAGACATCCTCATTTTCTATCTTTAAATTTGTGACTCCCTTTTAAGAATTGATGAAGTTGGGTTCAATGACACAATGACATCATGAATCAAAATCTCAACTAAAATTTGGGATGGTATTTCAAGAGTTTCAAAAAATGTATTTAAATTATATGAAACCTTTTTGTATTGTATTATTGAATCAAGACGAGAACTTGAATGGTTTAGTTGAATTGGTGGTTAACTTATAATCAATACGAGTCTACTCTAGCTCAACCTCTAACTTGAAGTGTTATACTTAAGTTCAACTCAATCTCATTTTTTTTAAAAAAAATTTGACTTAGATCTGATTTATTATAATAGACTCGTATTGTTCGAATTAATTATTTAAATAGGTATGATCCAAAATACAATATATTTTAAAAACTTTTTCTATATATTCATATCAAAATTTAAATGATATATATATATATATATATTTTATAGAAGATTGTTTTTAAAATATGGTATTTTTGTGAATATTTTATAAAATAATTTTAAATCAAGACCCGCAATTACCTCCATGCACCAGAATCAACATGCTAATAAGGGCCCACTGAAATAAAATAAGACCCACCCTTCCCTTATTCTATACGTAATCGCTATTGGTTGTTGGCACCATCAGAGGAGGACTCATATTACTAATTAGTGCCCCATATTCTTTGTTTGATTTTGAGTTTTCATCATGCATTTAGGAATTGTCTATGGATACTCCTCGTTCACCCCTTTTCCTCCCTTCTGAAATCATTTCTACCTATAAAAAGTCTGAAGAGTGCATGCTAGTCATGGCTAAACAATGGGTCGTGGCCTGTATATAGAGCATAGATTTGATTTGGTTTTTATTGCTTTGAAAACAAATAAATCGAAAATTGAATCAATAAAGCTAGTTTTCGACATTTTCAAAATAAATCTATCTTTATACTTATTAAAAAAACCAATTTGATTGGTTGCATCAATTTCATCTTCCCTATGCACATGAGAAAGACATAGAGAGACAGTGCAAATAGCCCAAACATGCAAATTATGGAGAGGCGATCCAACATATGATCTCCCTCCAAACCAAGTTCTACCATGTTGAACTATCAATCTTCCATTAAGGTAGGGGACAAGCTGGTTGCTTGACGTGATTTTTTGGTTGTTTCAGGTGGTAGAGACCAATATATGCGCATGGCTTATCTTCTACCTCGGAGAGAAGATGAAGGATAGTCATCCATAAATGCAGTATCTAAATCATAACTCATAACTTAGAGAGAGTGTGACAAATAACATTGCGGGCAAACATATATCAGACACGTCTTGATCGATCGCCTCGACCGCCGCCATTATCAATCCACTCTCACAGGACTCATACAACCAAATTAAAACCATAGATGTAGAAGCATGGTCATGAATGTGAGTTGTGATCATATTATTAAGCCTGAAATATGGAAGCCCGACAGCCCTTTAACGCCAATCCACAACACGTCTCCGGCGGCGCCACCCAGCTTACTGGCGTTGTCGTGGCCGCAACCCTTTTCGGCATGATGGGGATGGGGTTCAGCTTTTTAGCCCGCTCACACTGCTTCTCATAACCTCTTGTGGCCGCCGTGGCTGGGTTTGCGGGTCGCTGAAACCATGGCACACACCGGAGTATCAACACTTTCATGGGGGAAGGTTTGTTGGGTTGGGAGTGGGCAGTGAAGGATTTGGGTGGGTATTTGCAGAATAGGGTGCAGGTGAAGGCACCCACCAGAGAAATATGAAGAAAATCGAGATCGAATGTTACTTTGAATACCATACAAAATATTTTAAAATAAGATTAAAAAAATGTGAAATATTAAGATGGGTTTGGATACATTTTCTTATGATTTACGCTTTCAAATCATATTATAACAACCCATTTCCAATTATATTATGGTTTTCCTAACTAGTTTCAATAATGGTAGCTTTATTTTGAAGTCGCCCAAGAACTTCTCCTCGTTGTAGGAGAAGGATTTTTCTTTTTCCAATCAAACATGAAACATTTTTAAAATTGATGCTTTTTGTGACTCAATTTACATTCCCATGGATAATGTGTTAGGGTTTTACCCTCACTCCCTTCCATCTCTTTCCTTCCCATCTCCTTCAAAGATCCAAAAAATTCTTAACAATAAAGTACACTAAAATATCTTTAACAAACCCTTTCTCAAATTGGAAGTGATTTAAAGGGTTTTGAAGATGACCTAACCTTTGATTCACCCCTAAAAAAGTGGATGATTGTTATGTTATTGTGCCATAAAATAAAATTCAAATGTAAATGCAAATTCAAAATATTTTTCTAAACAATTATTATTTAGTAAATCAATCAACAAAATTTCAGCTAGTTGTCTAATCTTCTTTTAAGATTAGGGATGGTAATATAACAAATTTTTATAGGTATTGTCTAGTCCTAATAAGACGGAGTTGAGATAAATATAAATAGGTTTGAGAATTTTTTTTTTAAAATCCGGATGGGTTTAAAGTGGGTTTGAATATGATTTTGTTCCATCTCATCCTCATTATATATAATATTAAATAAAATTTTATTTTAATTAATTTTTTAATTTTCAACATTTTTAATATATATATATTTCATAAAAATATATTATAAATATGTATGATATTTATTTAGTTATAAATTGTGTTTATTTTTAATATAATTTAATATTTTAAAAGTAAAAATTTGAAAAACTTAAAAAAAAAATTAAGAACAATTAAGTTAGGAAGGGCAAAGCAATATGAGAATTTCCTTATACCTACCTTATCCTATCTTACCCTTTTAAAATTTTTTTGATTAGTGGGATGAATTGATTTAAATAAATTGGAATGAGGTTGGGAGAGAGGTGACTCATCTCAAACCCATACCATTGTCATCCTTATTCAATAGGTTTATCTCAAATATAAATCTTTGAAAAATCCATGACTCATGCAATAAAAGAGTACTCTATAATATAATTCCTTATCAAAATCAAGGCAATAAAGAAACTACTTTATGAGCATGCAAAGAAAAGATTCCCTAAAAAGACATATCAACAACTCCAACTCAACATCAAGGAAGTTTTCAACAAGTTAAAAGACCAAATCATCAAGAAAAGGTTCATCTCTGACAATTAAAGACATCTCCAACATGTTTTAAAATACTATCATATTGTTTTCAAAAGTTCATGATTTTTCTTTGATTCAAAACTCTCTCAAATCTACAAATGTAAGGTAACTTGAAGTCCATTATCTCTTCTATAGGAGATTCTTTTCAAGATGAAAACCTTGTAACAAAATTTCTTACTTTATTCCCATGTTTTTTCACTCTTCCATATTATTTTTGTCAAGACCTTTTTACCGAAATTCTTTGTATTTCAAGTTAGTTACTCGTCAAAGACTCTATAATCAAGTTAATGGTAAGCAAATCAAGTTATTTTTCAATTTCAAGTATTTTCTACTTTACAATTTTGTTAGTTTATTTGATCTTTACTAAATTTATTTTATATTGAATAAAGGAATTCTATTATTTATCTTTTTTTCTTTTTTATTTATTTATTAAGACTTGAGATTAATGATGCTCCTTTGTAACTTCTTTTATAAGTAAAGTGTCACTTCTCTCCCCATCCTTTGTATTCTCCTTTTACTTTCTAAGTGAAAGCACAAATTTAATAAAATATAATGAGTAGACTTGAAGACTTTGACATCTCAAAGTCCATTCCAAGGATGAACAAGTACCACTATTAAAGAAAAATGATGATATGGATGAATACTAAATGTATCAAACACCATTCTTTGTCTCCACTTCTTCATCTCTTTCAATCTTTCTCATGGCCATTTGCAAAGCTTTTGTCTGCTTGTGTACCATTTAAGTCCATATTGTACCTATTAGATAAGATGAGAACTCTTCATACTATTTTATTAATTAGTCTTCTCACATACACTATATAAGGATTAACAAACCATGATATTGTCCCATATAGCAAATTGTCAATATATAATAATAATAATAGTTTTATAATTAATCTTTTATTCCAAACAAAATAGGATTTTTGGAATCAAAACATGTAAAGATGTGTAGCCACAAAATAAAATCTAGAGAGAGAGAGAGAGAGAGAGAGAGAGAGAGGAATATTCAAGATTTGACAACTGTGAATAACAAAACACAAGTTGGAAAATGGGAAGGAACCTTCTTTTGAGTCTTGACTACAAAGGTCAATTCTCCATCACATGGCAAAGAAGAAAAAAAAAATGGCAAGGAGTAAGAAATTTCAACTTTTCAATTGACAAATTTTCGAATTTCTCTCTCTCTCTCTCTCTCTCTCTCTTTTATTTTTTATTTTTTTTTATCACTAAATCATTTTTCAAATAATTCTTAAATCAAGAAAATTTATTTTCCAATATATACTCTTTAAAGGAATTATTACTATATGCTCATTTAATTGATTCAATATCATATGTTTATTCAAAAAATTTATACATCAATTAGTCATTTCCATTATGAATATTATCATATTTTAAAATAAGTTAATAAATTCGAGTCTTGACAAAAAAATATATATATCTTTTTCCACTATTCAATCATATATAAGATTAACTCCTTGAGATAATGTGATTGGTAAGACTTCATGTGGAAAAGGGGAGAATGATAATTTTATTCTTAGTCTAATTAATAATCATCTAAGTGTATAGAAGGATGTCGACAAAGAAAATTAAAGATGGTATCATGGAGATTTCAAAGGGTCAATGAGCCCGATAGTAATAGAAAATTTGAAATAAATAAATTTTATAAAAAATTAATAAATGAAAACAAAAGTTGGCCATGACAATGATGGGGGGACCTTTGACTGGGTTGTTTCATGGAAACTATAGGGATAGATACTCAATTAATATATCTAATCTACTATAAATTAATTCCACAAATTGATGGTAAAGTTTTGGACCCATAAGAGAGGGTTTGGCAAGACTTTTCTAGAAGAGGTCTTCCACCTAACAACCTTCTTCTTTTGCAAGTTTAAAATAATAATAATAATAATAATGAAAAAATAATGAGAAAAGATGGATGATTAAAAACATATAGTTTAATGTGGTGGAAAGGGAAAAAAAAAAGTTCAAAGATTTGGTATTTTTAAATTTTATTTAGGTTATATTTAATTATTAGAAAGTATTCAAAAAAGAAAAAAAATAATAAGAAAAATTATTTTCTCGTTTGATTTTGCTATGAAAAATATAAAATAAAATTAAATTAAATTAAAATTATTAAGAGATTCATATATTTCTAAATTATTTAATATTTATATAAAAGAGTTAACTAAATAAAAAAATTTAAAATAGTATAAAAATAATAATTTATTGATTTTAAATTTATTTTTTATTTATTTATTTTATCTTTTTCTTACATTTTCTTTCAAATTTTTCAAAATTCAAACATAAATTAGAATCTTTGCAGTTTTTGAAATCTAAAAATGGCTTTATAATTTTTGGAAATAATTTTAAAGATGGTTTTAGAAATATTTATGAACATTTGTGTATTATTTATTTACCTATTTTCAAAGAAGCTAAAATATATAAATCTTATTGTCATACTCCTTAATTATATATATATATATATATATTAATACATGAAAAAATCAAATATAATTTAAATTAATTAAAATTTTATATATTTTAAAATGATTTAATTTTTATATAATATAATTAAAATAAGTTAAATAACTTCAAATAACGTATAAAAAAAAATTATCGACTTCAAATTTATTTTTTGTTTTTCTTTTCTTTTATATTTTTTTTCTTATTTTCTTTCTCTCCTATTTTATCTTAAATTTTTTCAAAATCAAATTATAATTTTGTTATTAAATTAAAATAAAGTTAAGTTAAAAAAAAAAATTAAAAATAACAACCACCACTAGCTGACATAATATGATGCAATGCCCTCTAGATTGTTTTACGTGTTCCCATTATAATATGTGTCCCTACATGACAAAAAAAAGATGTCAAATTAGGTTGATGTCCAATGTGCTGTCAATATATTTGCAAGGAAGATTCTTGGGCTTATCCTTTTCTAGGTTGGACTGCAAGAATAGTATATTGAATGGAATAATAACAAATAAATAATAATAATAAATAATCCAATTGCCTTTATATTATTATATTAATTTCTTGGGTCTTGGGTCTTGGGTCTTGGGTCTACCACCTTGCTGGCTTTTGCCAGGCTGCCAGCTGAGTGGTTTGAAGAGTCAAGCGTTCCTTTTCTTGGGTTGGACATGAATTCATTGATTAAACATTAGACATAGACACTATCAAGTTTTCCAATTCATTAATTTTAATATTGACCCTTTTAGATAAAGTTTTGAAATTTTGAATTGTTCACCAAAAGTTTAACTTAATTGGGCATATTTGATATGACACATATTGTTAGTGTATTATCCAATAAGTTTGAATCCGCATGCAAATTAATATTTTTTTATTCTGTTTAGAGCTAAAGAAACCTTTAATTAATAAAAAATAAAATAAAAAGTAAGGGGTAAAGTGATAGGAAAAGAACTTTGGTAAGTTGTCTTTCTCAAAATTATTTTATTTCTCCATCAATGGGAAAATTTCCAATGAGAATGCAAATTAAAGTTGTCAAATTGAATATTGATATGGAATAAGTTTGAAACTTATTGTTACTTTATTTCATTTTATTTATTCAATTCAAAGCAAGTGAGAGAAAATTACAAATGGGTCCAAAATATTTAGTTTATTATCAAATGGTCCGATCTTAAATAAAAAAAGGTAGGTTAATATGATATCGTAATCTTATTTGTTGAAAATATTACTTTGAAATTTAAAATAAACAAAAAAAAAAAAAAAAAAAACATATGATATCGGTTTATAGGGTTTTGAGAAGTTTGAAAATGTCATATTACGCTTATGGTCTCGCAAAACCAGTCAAACTAATGATGCATGTAAAGAAATTTAGAACTAAAGAAGTTAATTAGGCCAAACATTCGTTTCATTATCGTCCCATTATTTTTTTAATGCTAAACTAATTATACAACTCATAAACTTTTGTTACCAACCCATTTGGCACATGAAGTGATTCTCTCGTTGACTTACTAAAAATTTTTCTATGAGAAATCATTACTCCTTTCAAATGGTTCTTCGAATTGATTTCTTGATGTCCAATGATATAAAGACAATTGTGTGTTAAGTCTAATAAATTATGATCATCAAACAAATGTAACATCACTTTTTTCTCAATAATTGTTGGAGACTATGAGCACTACTCAATAATTCTTATCTTCATCTAAGTGCTAAAAAGGGTCCTTTGAATTAAATTGAGGATTAACATATTCACAAGATATAAATAAAAAAAACCTCTTAGGTTATCAAAAATGAATTCCTTTTATGTGTATATATGCTTTTGACCTCGTTAGTCTTACCCAAAATAGATAATATTTACATAGAAGAGAGTAAAATTATTATAAATGATATTAAAGTTGAGTCTCAATTTTGATACGTAAGTCCATTTATTTGGTCTCATAAAGAATGTTTATCTATCTACTCCATAATCATATGGTACATGATCAAAATCTAGTCTGTGCATTTGTGGGATTGAGATCGATTATGGGATCCTATCCGGTTAAAGTGATAATCCTATGGGATATAATAAAGATATGATTATAATAGGAAGACATGATCGTAAAGATTATACAAGAAAAAGTTCTCATCGCTATATATTTAGTGTCTTAACCTTCGGCACATGAGAACTCACTACATATTCAGTATCCTTGGCACATAACCTATATTTGATGATATCTACACACTAAGGTCGACTCATTGGCTAATAATCTAAATTTTCAGGTCAAATTTAGATTCTTGATTCAAAGGAGGATGTTCTTTACTTAAGAACCATTACTGGGATTGTTTAGGTTATTGATTAAATGCTAATCCAGATATACACATGTAAGAATTAGTGCTCTTACTGAGCTTTCATCTATACCTGATTTTCTCTGCAAGTTTGCTTTGTTGAACTAATTTATCACTATGCATTTCAGGCATGGAACACTGCAGGAGAGGTTTCAGAGCCTTGATGTTGCCTTGGGTGGAGCTGCAGATCCAATGATTCTCAAATAAAATGTTAATTAAAATGATCCAATGATTCTCACGTCTGAGACTCTACTTGAGTGTTTCAAGTGGGTCATAATCCTCTAGGACCAAGGAATTTGAAGCTTAATTATGGTATGATGTGAACTGATTTGGTTTTGATGATCTCCTTTCTTTCTTCAGTGTTGGCCTGCAGACAGATCCAGCTGAGCCCAAGACATTTTTCTCAACTGGGTGGTATGGCTGAGAACAAACGTATGAAAACCGTAGGTATAATGTTGTTCTGCACTTCTTTGTGCTGCCGAAGGCATTGGGCTTAGATGTGATTATTCTCAAATCTTCCTCATTCAATTCTCTGGGCTCTTGCTATTCACAGATGGTGACCAGCTTAATTGCATCCTAACTGAGCAATAACCTAATACCCTAACTGGTGACCCGATAAACCGATGAAAAGTGCAGATATGCCATCTCTATCACTTGTGAATAGGCAGTCACATGAGAAGTATGAACCTGTATGCCGGGGACACTTCCCTTTCTTGAGATTTGAAACTGGGTTCTTGAGCCCATAGTTCTAAGAATCTGTGACTACTTGGAGACTAGTCAGCAGGTGGCTTGTAGATCTTACCAGCTACCTCAATGAATCAGGCAGCCTAACAGCCTTGGTCATAGGAATCCAGCTCTGAATTCAGGTTCTAGTTAAGATTTTGGCTACAAATTTGACCTTTTTCTAAGCTGAAAGTTCTATCAACAACTAACAAACATGTTCACCAAGTAATAAAGATTCCACCGAACTGGTCAATTATGAACTGGAACTGCTAATTGAACTAGTCATGGCAAGATCAGAGCTGTGCCAGGGCAGCCCCAAGGCCCCCCAAAAGTTGTGGGAGGCACAACTGCTTTACAGAAATCATAAAGGAGAAGACTTTTTTTCCCATCTGTTTATTAAAAATGAATAGCTAGGCTGGCAAGTGAGGCATTTTTTGGTCAGTAGAAGCTCACATGGCCATCTTTTGGTGATTGGTGTCAATCAAACAGTGATAGAACCCAAAAAGCAAAACAGAAAAGAGAAGAAGAATGAAGAAGAACCTGGAATCTAGCAACCCTTTTGGTTGAATTATAGATTTCCATTAATGTAGTCAACAAATTTCACATGTACTCTTCCTTGTCCAACCACTTTCAATCTCTCCAAACCATAACAGTTCCTTCTTCTTTTCCCTTCTTTTCGCCTGAAGACCAGCTTGGCCTTGTTCACCATGGCTGCACCAAGAAGAACCTTGCTCAAAGTCATAGTCCTCGGCGACAGTGGGTGCGGTTCCAGTTTTCCTTCTTGGTTGATTTTGACTCTCCCTGCAGTTTCTGTAATCTTTATACACATTTTTTTATTCTCTTTTTCTTGTGATTTCCAGGGTGGGGAAGACATCATTGATGAATCAGTATCCATTGAGGAACTTGTTTTCTGAAATTTGATTTATGTTTCTGAATACTGGTTGATTTTTCTCATCTCCCCGTTTCAATTTTCACAAGAATCATTGCTGCAGGGCCCGTTATCATATCAAAAGAAAAGAAAAGGTAGAAATGGTAGCTGTGATGATATGATTATAGGGGCAGAAGTGGTGGAGCCACGGGAGAAAGGTGGGGGCTATGGTGGTTGTATGATTAAGACCGCTAATTATCTATTCAAACTAAGTAATTTCATCAGTATTCTTTTTCGGGTTAATTACTGGCATCCTGATTTTGAGCTATGGCAGTGATCCATTCTTGATTCAGGAAAATGGGTCTGGTTCTTTTACAAGTTCTGCGTAAGGGTCTATCATGTTTTGCCATTAACTACTAATCCAGATATGTGTACAAGAAGTTCAGTCAGCAATACAAAGCTACAATTGGGGCTGATTTTGTCACAAAGGAACTGCAGATTGATGACAAATTAGTCACATTACAAGTGGGTTATCGCTCAAAAACACTAATCTTTCATCTAATCACTTTTTTCCATTACCCGGTTTCTCTGAAACAGAAGTCTATATATATGTATATACATTGAACAGCTCTGGGACACAGCAGGGCAGGAGAGGTTCCAGAGCTTGGGGTCAGCATTCTACAGAGGAGCAGACTGCTGTGTTCTTGTGTATGATGTCAATGTACTGAAATCATTTGAATCACTCCAAAGTTGGCATGAAGAATTCCTCAAGCAGGTCACTGAAACCCCCTCAATTCCCTTATATTATATTGAATTTCTGTGGATTGATTCAAATGGGTTGTCTGGTATTATTAATATATACTCACTGCAGGCAGATCCAGCTGAGCTTGAGGCGTTTCCATTTGTAGTGCTTGGGAACAAGGTTGATGTGGATGGTGGGAACAGCAGGGTGGTAAGCATCTTCATACTGCAATTTCTCAGGCTTCCCAGGATGTAGTGTTGAATGATGGTTTGTCAGGTTTCTGAGAGGAGGGCTAGGGAGTGGTGTGCTTCCAGGGGAGACATACCATACTTTGAGACTTCAGCAAAGGAGGATTTCAATGTGGACGCTGCATTTCTCTGCGTTGCTCGAGTTGGATTGAGCAATGAACATGAACAAGAAAAGTAAGGCCCACTTAAAAACTTATTTCCATCTAAACTTTAGTCAATATATTTTTTATTTTAAAAGAAGTTTTTAAAAACAGTTTTAGAACAGATCCAATTTTTTTTTTTTTTTTTACTTTCCTGTTACAATAAAATATCGAAAAATAAGGCGGTGTTTGTTTTTTGGTTGAATAAAAAAATCAGAATATTTAATTTTTTCTATTCAGTAAAATAGTAACATGTTGATATCGTTCAATATAATTAAAATAGATTTATTATCAGTAGGTTCAATTTAGTTGTGTTGATTGATATCAAAAGATTACATTTAACTAAATAAAAAAGGTCAAATATTCTAATTTTTTTTGTTTGCCAAGAAACAAACACCACCTAAAACTTGAACTTAGAAAAATAAATGTCACATGACTATGTTTGAACCTTGTACTTGATGTTTCATTTGCAGTTATTTTCGAGCAATTTCAGAAGCTGTTTCAGAAACGGAGCAGAAGGGAGGGTGTGCTTGCTGAAGTGAGAGATCTCACTGCAACATGTTTTGTTTGTTTGATTCTTTAATTTATTTGTGTTGGTGCTGTCTGTGTATATTAAGCATTCATCATCCCTTTTTTATTCTTGAAATAAATGAGTTTATGTTCTTACACCAATCAATTTGTATAACACATGACTCAATGGACTCATATTCTATTTATTTCTTTTATACTAAAGTACATTAATTGTTTTAGGTCAAAATTAAGTCTTGTGAACTAAAAAGAGTCATCATCCTCCTCTTATAAATTAGATGATGTATTCAAATATTTAATTAACTAAAAATTTTAAGAGTAAATTTTTCTAATTACTCAAAAATATTTGTTGATTAATTTTTTTATCGACCATTTAATTGATTAGTCGAGCTACAAATGTGTCTAACCACTAGTTTCACTCCACGGCTTTAATTTAAAACTTTTCAAGTTCATTTATAAGTTAAACCAATCTTGAGAAACTAAGATAGCATCATTTTTAAAGAATTCTAAATATTTGTTGGATGCACTGTTCTTCCATTGACTAATTATTAGTAAATGCACCTTAATCCTAGTTTATTTGCATAATTGATTAAAAAAATGTAAACTCGGAAGTGCTCCTTTGAGTGTTTAATCTTTTATCGTGTGAAGTTATCTTTTGGAGTATGAGGCAAGTGTTGGGTGCAACAATACAATTCTTAAATCCCAAGATGAGTCACTAAAATAATGGTGATGTAAAATACTATAAAAAGACTTATTTTCATTAGACACTTACTAGTTTTTCCCGATGAGATGATAAAAATATAATATAGGAATTGGCATTAAAGTTAAGGTCAAGATTCGAGCTACCAGAACATTACGTTAGGAAAGGGATTGTTGAAATATAGTAATGTTGCTCTTAAACTTGATGGTAGGTTACTCAAATAACGATAACGTCCAATGTACACGAGACTTGACCTTCTCTCGTTAGACATTGATTGATTTTTGGATAAAATGGAAAAAAACCAATCAAAAAGTACATGTGAGGGATCACTTCAAGGGTTTGCATAAAGACATTTTGGAATCTTCAATCAAAGTGTAAAAGAATCAAAGATTTTGATTGAAGCAAACATGAAAAATCACTTATGGGGATTGTAATGAAGCTTTTAATCCAATCGTAAAACAATTGAAAGCTTTGATAGAAGAAAATCTTAGTTTTATAAAAGGAAGACCTAGCCAATTGCCAAACTGCTATAAACACCATGTTTATGTCTCTTTATACCTATTTCTATTTACTTGTATTATATCATTTTCTTATTATTTGTATTGTAATTTAATAAAATTTATAAAATAGAACAACACTCAACTCTTAGGTGTTTACCTAGAATTTTTATAATATTATTTCAAAAATAAATAAATAATTAATTGAGACATGGATGAAAGTATTGAAGTGATTTTATAGTTTATTGAAAGTTTAAATTATTATCCATTTTTATGAAAATTTTTAATAGAATAAAATATTTAATATTTGAATATAATTTAAAATTGGCATTATTTTTAAAAAATTAAGAATTAAATAAAGACCGAATAAAATATTAGAATGATTTTATAATTTGCCAAAAGTTCGAAGAACCCACCGAATAACAAGCTAACAACAACTTAGCAAGATTAAAACAATAAATAAATAGTCAAATATAAAACAAAAATATTTATTCATTTTAAAGAATAAACTTTTTAAATGAAATTTAATATATAATTTTTTTAAGCCATGAGTTTTATTTATATATTGATGAAAAATAATGCTTTCGAGTTACTTTCTAAAATGTCAAAGAATCATAGAAAATATATTGGAGCTGGATTGAAATGGTGTATAGAAAATGGTAGAAAAGTCTGCTTTTGGATAGACTATTGGGTATATATGTTGTCTATTGTGTCTTTCATGGATGAAAATAACTTACATTACATTAATTAGGATGTCAAAATGCATGATTTTCTAAATCAGGATACTAAGGAATGAAATCTCCAAGCTATTTCAGCATTCCTTCCATCCAATGTTTTTGCATATATTAAAGCAATTCCAATCCCTTCCTCTCCCATTGAGGATAGGATTTTTTGGGGTTTCTCTTAAAGCGATAAGTTTACTCTTAAATCAACAACTTGGGTAATGAGAAAACTTTCAATGCACCCTAGATAAAAAATGTTGCATTAGATTTGGAAGTTAAATATTTTACCAAAAATAAAGTTTTTCTTATGGCTGGTTATTAGAGATGCCCTCCCTACTTGCGAGTTTTTAATTGCTAGAAGGTTGCAAATTACAAACACGTGTTATCTATGCAAACAAAATGTTGAGAATATTGGCCATATTTTTAAATATTGTCCTTTTGTTTAAGGAATTTGGGATCGCATTAAGTATAATGGCCTACACCTCTCTTCTATGAAGGTGACTTCCTATCTTGGCTTGAAACAATGTATAAAAATTATAAAATTAATTGCAAAATTTACAAGGATCCTATGGAAAAAATTTCCATTTTTTTGTGGAATGCATAGATTCATAGATATCATGTTTTATTTAAGAAGATCCAATCCAATCCAACCCAACCCATTTCTCATCATTAAGAAAGCTACTTCGAACTTTTAAAATATTCAAGATTATATGGTTGAATTATATCTTCAAACCGAAGGATGCAAAGTCCCTCGATTGGTTAAAAAATGGATTTGTTGGATTTCTCCAATTAATGGAAGATTCAAATTAAATTTCGATGTTTCAAGGATAGAGAATAAAAATGTTTTGGGATGGGTTATTAGAGACTCTAATGGTACCATAAAAATGACTATTATAGACATATAGGTAATGCTTTAATAATTATTGTAGAATATATGACTTTAAGATATGACATGTTAGCTGCCAAGAACAATGAGTTCTTAAACTTAGAGATTGAAGGTCACTCGAAAATAGTTGTAGATTGTAATAATAAAAAAAGTAATATCCCTATTTCTATTATGTTATTGATGGAGAATATTTGGAAGCTATCTCAGAATCTATATATTTATGATTGTTCTCATATTTATAGGGAAGCGAATAGAACAACAAAAGCGAAGAAAGGTATTTGTAATCTAAATTCAATCATTTGGTGGTCAAATTTTCCTTACGATGTTAGAAAGTTTAGTTTTAAAAATTATTGTGACACCTCTTTCAATTGTATTTGTAGGTATTCTATTTTGTAGTCTCATTTCATAAAATAAAATAAAAATGTCAAAGAATCCTGATTAGTTATTTTACTAATCAATTTTCTTGCTTCAAATCATGAATGAAACTATAAGAACTATCATTTTTTCACAGTACAAGAGTCTTGACCTTTATTTTCACAGAGAAAATTGGAAAAACTTTAAAAGAAAGAATTTTTGTTTCTTTAGAAAATTTTATTTATTTATTTTTTTTCAAAGAAAGGAGATAACGTATTCCATAGTTTTAAAACTCGATAGAAATTGCTTTCCCATTTTCTTATTTATTGGCACCCACTATATATATATGTACACGACGTGCTTGGATTGTTAGAAAGAGGATATATAATTATATATACATGCGCTTGGATTGTTAGAAAAACGAGAAAGTATCTTAGACATAGAAATATAAGCCTCATAAAATTAAAAACAATGGAATAGTAAAATTAAATAAATAAATAAAAAGAGGACCCCATGCTTATACGATGGTACCTTTCAGTCAGCGAATATTTGTTGACTTTTGGACGGCCAGGATCTTCTGATTATTTATGATTTTAGAAAATTTGTCATTTACTCAGACCAGAGGTGAATACACGGAACCTCATTTCTCTCTCTTCCACTCTGATTTTTGTTCTTTGCTCCTCTGCAATGGCGTTCTCTGCAATTCCTCGTTGTTGTCCCTCAACTCTACGCCTGCCGAGGAATTCAAACTCTATGCCCCAGCCCTCCACTTCGGTTTCTCTTCGATTTTCATCGTCGAATCTCAGCTTTCCAAAGAGATTCTCTATTCGATCATCTTCTGTTTCAGGTTTCATTTTCTGATCTTGTTTGGTTTCGATTTTTTCCTGTCTGCTTGCTGAGAAAATCGTGGAAAATGGAAGAAGTGATTTCTGGATTTCTGTGTTTACCGCCGCTTGATAGTTAATTGTACATCGTAAGGTCTGAGATGGTTTTGTTTGTTTTCCGTTTCCGTGCCTTTTTCTTGGCAACCAAACGGGACCTTGGATGGTTAATTACGGAAATTGTAGTTTGTATCGGTAGTTAAAATCAGTACAGCTGTTAAACAAGGGTTCGAAATTTGCTTTAGGCATTTCGATTGTGCTACTAATCGTATGCCTATATTATTATAAAATTGATTAAATCATGAACAATTATGTTCAATATTTTCCTTCTATATAGCATTCTTAATCGCTCAGCTGAATCATACGTGAAACTGGCTTAATTATTTTTTAATATAAAGTAATGAAGCCCTATTAAGATTTACAAGCCATAGGATATATAGGTTAATTCAGGAAAATGTTGGTGGAATTTAGTAAGGAGTTCTGCAAATGGAAATTTGAGACATGGGTCAGTGCTGATGCCCTATTTTGATTTTTCTTTTAAGCAATTGGTAGACATCGGGGCCAAACAATCAATATGCCTCAGTTATTGTTATCCTTGGATAATTTGTACTTAAGATAGATTAATTATCCTTAATTCTGAAGCATCCGATTTGTTTGCCTTAGGAGAGATGTGTAGCTGATTTTATAGGTGTTAGTGTTGAGCAATTTGCTCACCTTTGCTCAATTTGGCTCTCTCAACAAGGTCTTATACCAACTAATGTGGTCAGTGATACCGACCCTTTGTTGTCATTCTGCTCCATTTGGAGCTATATCTTTTGTTATAGGTGGTCATGTTGTTCTGCAATAGAATCGGATGATCCTTTTGGCCTTCCTCTTTGCTTGTGGAACTATAGACTTCCTCGTCAATGCTACTGCAGTCATTGATGTACTTAAATAAAACATCCTATTCAACTTCTCTCGTTTCTTAGTCCAATTGAAGCTATCTTCAGCTTCAACTGGAAGTGCCTGTCAGTTGACGCTTTACTCATGTTTCATGAACAGTTATGGCTATCTCCAGGTTATAAATTTTCAACATTCTACATGTCCTACAAATTATCGTTTTCATTTTTTAGGTTTCCTTTGAGCCAAGGTGAAATTGTGAAATTTTCATATGATATGTGTGTGATAACTGTGTGAAAAAATGCTCATATCCAAGATAACAAAAGTTGTATACATGTTAATATGAGATAACAAAATCAGTCTCTTCTGAGTATTCCCAGGTCAAAACCAGATTCTTTGTTTAGTTTTCTTCAAGACACCCTGATTTGAGAATTGCTTGAAATTTGAAGTTTGTATTTTATCTGTATCCTTCATCTTATTTGTGGTTACTTATGATTGTACTGATAGATGATAAAAAAAAACTTGTGTGAGATCCACCTGTTGTCTTCTAGTTTTCTAGTTTTCAGTTTCTCTTGAACATATCTTTTACTGTATTCACACTTAAGCTCTTCGTATGTTTCAGCAACACCAACAACACCAACAACTGGGGGGCTTGTGCCTGCAATTTCCCTGACGGATAATGCACTGAAGCACTTAAATAAGATGAGGTCTGATCGGAAAGAAGACTTGTGCTTAAGAATTGGTGTTAAACAGGGTGGATGCTCTGGCATGTCTTACACCATGGAGTTTGAGGACAGAGCTAAGACAAGACCAGATGATTCCATTATTGAATACAGTGGTTTTGTGATTGGTAGGCAGGCCTCTATCTTCTTTTTCTCCCCTTTCCATGAGGAGTTCTAAGTATCATTACATAATGCAAAAAATCCAAGGGCCAGTTTGGCCATGTTTTTGAAAATAGTTCTCAACAAAACTTTTTTGAAAACAATTCTTAAAAATAGTTCTTAATATTTTTGGGAACAAAAATCTATTTGGGAGCTCAAATATGAAAATATTTTTTATTTATTTAGTTACGTTGAATGCAAAAGTTTTTAAAGTATTCTCTATATTTTTAATTATTACTCAGAACACTCTACAAAAAAACAATTGAAAATGCTTTAAATTTGTTTAAAAAATAACCTATTTTTAGAACAAATTCTCAAAAAACTGTTTTCCAAGTTAGAAAACAGTTTCCAAATAGACCCCAAAGTGGGATATACTCTTTATGGCCATTGTTTATTGTTGGTCCCTCATTGCATGAGGTCGAGTTTGATTTGGTGCAATTTGGCTACACAACATGGATTTCCTTTACGTTGTGTTAGTATAATGACCTATTTCTGAAGCATGCTTATGTAGGAGTTACGGTTTTTGTATGTTCATAGACTATAGCCATCAAAGGCTTGTGAATTATCAGAGCACCTGTATGTCTATCCATTGTTGGGATGGAGTCCACTGCTTTCCTGAGTTTCTGTAATTGTCATAGATTGCCATTCCTCAATATTCTATGCAGTTGTTTGAGCTATTTACTTCATTTCCATTGGTTCTGCAGTTTGTGATCCAAAGAGCCTTCTCTTCGTATATGGGATGCAATTAGACTTCAGTGACGCGCTCATAGGTGGAGGCTTCTCTTTCAAGAACCCAAATGCTACCCAAACCTGTGGCTGTGGTAAATCCTTTGCTGCTGAAATGTGAAATCATTGGAAAACCTAGACAGTAGACACAAATGGTAGGATTAAATGTTTGTTATCTCTCAGTTTGTGGATTACTCTGCCATCCCATATATAACACTAGCATTGTTTTCCTGAAATATTTGAAGGACTCAGATTCCTGATCTATTCTATTCTGTCAGCGTTTCTGGGTTTTTGTTGTTGTTGATCTATTTCCTATCATCATATCCTTTAAACTTTTACGGCAATGCGGAAGAATCCATGTGTGATCTAGGGATATGCTCACAAAGCTTTCCATCCTCGTTCACTCTATGTCTGTTCAATTTTTCTCTCCCTTGACCTCTATAAATTCCAGGTGTTCTTGGTGATTTGTGCAGACTTCACACACCCCCGAGAACAGATGATTTAGATGTTGGAACTTGAATGTTTGAGCATGTTAGGCAACTGTTTTTATTTTCAAACTGGAAAAATGTTTTGCAGATTTTTGGACTGAAGACAGCATTTTGAGAATTTGTTTTGAAAAGATAATGATTTTTTAAAACAAATTTCGGGTGCTTTCACTGTTTTTTAGGAAACATGGAGATATCACTTTCATGTAAACATAACCCGAATTGCAATCCTTCTGCATCCGTTCCTGAAAATAAGAACCATGGAGATTGATTCCGTTTAACAATCTTTTTTTTTTCCTAGAAACAGTGGAAATAGAAAATACAAAATGGGAAATTGCCTCATTTTCCTTTTACTAATGCAAAGTAATAATAGAAATTAACAATCATTCTTTTTAAATCAAAACTCACTTTTAACATCGAGATTTGTTCTTGTGCGTTTACCTTCAAAATAATTTACTTTCGGATTTTTTCCTAACAAAAAAGAGAATAAAAAAATTTGAATTTACAAATTTAAGGGAAATGAGAAAATTGATTCCAAATTTAGATTTGATTAAACCCTCGATTATTAAATTATTGTTAAATAATTAAACATTATAAGTCAAACTTTTTAATAAAACTTGTGAATAATTCAAACTTTTTAATAAAACTTGTGAATAATTCATTGGGTTTATTCTCCAATGGTCATCAATTCGAATCCCCTTAGGGCCATCGAAGGTTTACCAAGTCGTTAACTTTAGGGTCCTGTGTGATTAGTCGAGGTATATCTAGACATCCACTATTATAATAAAAAATAAATAAATAAAACTTGTGAATAATTAATCTAAATTTTTGTTTGTTAGTCGATTTTCCATTTAAACTTCCATGTTTATAAAATTTATTATAAATAAATATTTTTTTAAAATAATTTATAATTATTATTTAAGAATAAAATTATACAACTTAAATATGAAAAATAACTATTTTGGCTTATTCTTGATGAAAGGATTGTATATTTGTATAAAATGCAAAGGTTATTAAATTTTTTTAATTTTTTAATTATTGTTCCAAATACTCTAAAAAATTATTGAAAATATTTTTAATCAATTATAAAACACAAATTAATTTTCGAATAATTTTTTTAAAAACCTGTTTTTATCAAACAGATTTTTGAAACTAAAAAATATTTTCAAAAACACATCCAAACATCTCAAGAATATTTTTTGATATAAATAAAATGATTAAAATAAAAATAGCAAAAATGTGATTAGCCAAACAAATATTAAAATGAAATATAAGGAAAAAAAAAAGGGATCTCAAAGATGAGCGGCCCAGATATACTGCAGAGGTGCTCAGGAGATACATACAACGCCATCAAAGCTCTTCACACTCGTGCGACCTCAAAACGAAGGGTTCACCAATCGGAACTCAAACCCTAACCCTAGTCGCGCTGATCCTCCGATCATGGCCTTTTCCTCACGTCTCTTATCCAAATCCAAGCAGGTATTTCCTGCATTTTCTGCTGTCTGTTTCCCGAGAAAACCAAGAAAATGGAAAATGATTTATTTATTTATTTTCAATCTAATGTTTCATTTTCGCCTCAGCTGATGGCATTAGGCGCTGTTGAGTGGATTTGATTTTGATTTTTTTGTTTTTGTTATCGGATCCGAGATAATTGAGGACTTGAGATTCGACGTTGTTTTGTATGTTTCATTTCCGTTTTTTCGTATTTTAGGGGTTTTGGTTTGTTTTATGTTACGGTTTTGATCGATTCTTGAAGCCGATCTGCTGAGACTCGAGAATTTTGTGGAGGCGATGTGTGTCGAAAATGATATTTGGTCTTAAGGTGTGAGAGTGAGCATGGGGAAATCGAAATGATGATTTGAATGACTTGGAGATTTGTGCGGCTCTATAGTTGATTGTGCTGCGATGAAACTCAAAATATTGATTAGTCGCTTTTTTTCCCCTTTATTTTGTGAACATCATGTTTGATTGCTGAAAACATATGGAAGAAAATGAAAATGGAGAATCTTATAGTGGGCTCTGTTTGTGTTAAAGCTGTGGTTGCAAGATTTTAAACTACTATCAATTTTCATTATTTCTTATCACTCAAACAAGAGCAAACAAGAGAAACAATGGAAACAGTTTAGAGATGTGTGGTGTAAGCCATATAGAGTGTTTCTTCTTGTTTGGAGCGAGATAACTGCAATGATGAAAACAGCAACAACAATGATTATATAACACAACAGCATCAGGTGGTGATGGAAACAATATTGCAAGTTCATGTGAAATGTTGTGGGAAACAGAATAAATATCAATTTGGGTCTGAAAGGTAGAAAGACTGTAAACAATAAACTGATATGTAGAGGGTTGAGTCAAAGCCATATCTTTCTCTCTACATTGACCATGGAAATGTAAGGCATTTGGCCCCAAGATAAAATTTTATTGCAGTTTTGTATTTAAAGCTTCTTTTGTTTCTTATCTTTGGGGTGATTTTTTTTTCCCAATCTCTACATGTTGCTAATTATGTTTGCTTGTCTTTTTGTGCTTATACAGTTGTATGGCAGTCAGATCATTTTACAACAACAGCATGCTGTTCCAGTCCGTTTCTTCGCCAAAGAAGCTGCTCCCCCAGCTCTCAAGGGGGATGGTGAGTGACACTGTAGAGTTCTCTTTCTTTTTGATGTTTTATTGTGCACTAATCAAATATACATCGCTTTTCCATCAACGACTTCATGTACAAGTTTGTTCTCAAGTCAAGCCCATGCACTTCATTTTTCTATGTGCTGTTTTGTTTTCTTTGCATGATGGATGTGATGATGCAGACAGCTATATGAGTCCATCTAGTATCTGCAATGAATCTTTCTGTTAAGTGGTCATGCATTATGGTAGAGACTACCAATTTTGCGACAAATGCAGCCTGCTCGATCATTCTTTCGCATGCACCTGTAGTGAAATTCAAGTAATTGTTCAAGTGGTAAACCAGCTGGTGTTACCATACACATATTTGTATATCTAGACCTATCTGCATTTCAGAGACTTGTAGCAACACCAAACATGATGGATTTGTTTGCACTTGACTCAGTTCACTACTTCCTAAAATAAAGTCACTACAGATGTTGGTGTTAAAACGTTTGTTATTTTGTTGTGCTTTATTAACAAAGTCACTGCATATGGTTTGCAGTTAACTGTTGTTGATGCATGTGTGATGGGCTGTTATGGCAAGTTATTATTTTCTGAAGCAATGTATAGGTTCAGTTCCATTTCCTATATTATTTGCATCCATGATTAATTGGCTCTGACAAGGGACGTGCATTTGACCTTAATAGAGATGTTGAAGAATATTTTTCTGGAGGTTAAAAAGAAATTTGAGACAGCCATGGGGGTGCTTCGGAAGGAGAAGATCACCATTGACCCTGATGACCCTGCTGCAGTCAACCAGTATGCAAAGGTTATGAAGACTGTAAGAGAGAAGTAAGTTTCTGTAGTTATATCTAATTTATGTCTGGTCTTTCAGTGAAATGATTATCCGTGTGAGTTTTTGTTGGTGCATATAAGCCTCATATTGCTATATAAATGTCAAAAAGTTTGTTCGAGAGCTTTCCATTGGTCATGCTACAGGAATCAGTGGTGATGCACCATGCCAGGACTCGGGACAAAAAGTATATCACTTCTGGTCACTGAAGATCATTTGTTGATTACATGTTACAAAAAAAAAAGAAAAAAAGAAAAAAAATCAGACAAGCCATAATGGACCAAGTTTGTGCTGAAGATTGTTAGCTTGCCACAGGAGCTTTTTTATTTTTATTTTTTATCCTCAAATAATTATTGTGCTTAATAGAAATTAGTCGGAGATAGCACTTGTGACTAGCATTCGCCTTTGAGGTCTGACTCAAGTGGTAAAGGGATGGAGAGGGATTGTGGGAGGTTCCAGGTTCAAGTCCCAATGGGGACAAAAATTTACCTATATAAAAAAACAATACTAGCATCCTATTTGTAGATCTGTAGGATTCTCCTTGATCTGGCTACAATTAAAGATTGCGTCATCCGATGCATGCTAACTTAATGATTTAACTTGGACGTGCCAGATTTGATGGATATAGACAAGTAAATATTATCTCTAGATGACATTATTATCATTTTCCTTTACTTAGTCCTTTTTCCTATTAACTCAGTATCAACCTTTTCTCTAAGAGCATATAGTTGTACTGCATATCACATTCAGCCTGGAATCAATATATGGTTTTCTGATTTGTGCTTGAGTGGAGATATTTCTCCGCATTTTTCTGTATTGATTTATGATGCATTTTCTTATCATCTTACTGAAACCCTACAGGGCAGACTTGTTTTCAGAATCCCAAAGAATTCAGTACACCATTCAAACCCGAACTCAAGGTATTCCTGATGCTCGTACATATCTGTTGACATTGAAGGAGATAAGGATCAAGTAAGCGTTCTTGTCTAAACCTACTTGCATTTCCTGTTTAAGATATTCATGTCCTATTAAGTTAGCTTATGTGGCTTTTGCTCTATCTTGCTCCTATTCGGTTGTGCCATCCTTCTTAGTTACTGGAAGATGCTTGGCTACAAGCAAAAGTTATATTTTATGATTGCCCTTGTTTTTTCCTTCCTTTAGATGTTTCCTAATGATGTGTTTTCTTTCCTTGATTTGAACCTTAGAACATTTTTGTTCATGAGATATAAACATGAGAGCTTGTTTAAATTTGCCTAAGTTTACTGTTGATAAGTGATATATAGTCATCAAACAAGTAGTTTTTCAGCTGCTTACTTCTGTGGTCTGATATTATATTCACTATTAAAATGATTGTCTCACATATTGTGCAGTTACTATTGTATTGTTTTCTTTATTATTGGTAGGAATTATCTTGTTAAATCCCCATGAATAAATTGAAACCTCAGATTCATACTCAAACTACAATAATTCCATAAAATCTTTCCCCTTATTTATTTATTTGCAGGAGAGGTCTCACTGATGAACTAGGTGCAGAGGCTATGATGATGGATGCACTAGAGAAAGTTGAGAAGGAACTCAAGAAACCACTTATGAGGAATGACAAGAAAGGAATGGCTCTTCTTATGGCAGAGTTTGATAAAGTTAATAAGAAGTACGTGTTATTTCACAAATTGAATGTTCTGCATGTTCTGGACTTGATAAGATTGAGCCATCTGATCCTTACTCTTCTATGCATGCATTTCATTATGATGACATCTTTTGCCAGTGTTTGTGGTTTGAACAGAATTGATTTTGTGATTTTTGGATTTCCTTTGGAAGGATGTTGGTTATTAATTGATTAGATATACCCATAGTTGTTAAAAACTTGTGATACATGATACAATATAACAATACAACAATATATATATATATATATAATGGAAATCAGTATGTAATGCTGTTTGTATCTTATCTTAAAGTGTATCTTAGGATATGTATACAATACACTTTATGATACATAATATAACAATACAACGATGCATATATCTTAAACTATTTTTCATAACTTTTAAAAGAAATCAATTTTTTTTTTTTTTGTTAAAAGAATTTATTATATTAATTGTTTAAAATGTACAAAAGGAAGGGAGAAAGAGGTAAAATAATCTTATCTGAAAAACTACATTCTTACTGTCAAAGGTCATATTAGAAGTCAAGTAAATTTGGAACTTTGAGGATAACACATAAAGATATATATATATGTATGTATGTATGTAATGTATCTATGCGTTAAAGTCATATTTTGTTAAATTTAACTTTTCAAAACTCTCATATAGAATGTTTTCATAGGGTATGATGTAGTTTAACTCTTCAAATCCCACATTTTTCATAGAATTGGTTATATATTAGTCTATACTTCATACTTCCAATGTATATGCACATATATGTTTATTTTTCACTTTATAAAGAAACTTATGATACATAATACGGAAAAATAGAAAAACGATGGATGATAGGTTTTACAACTTAACAAGTATGGATATACCCAAAACAAGGTATAAAACACAGTTTAATGAAGCAATCATAGATTAAACTTGCCTAGTTGCATAAATGAGTGCCTGACCTGGTCTTTGCACTTACTAATATCATGGAATTTTTATTTTTTATTTTTTGATAAATAAAATCAAATTCACTATAAAATAAAAATGCCACAAGGATGCACCAAAGTACATAGGAAGTATACTAATAGTGTTACTAATGTCCTGGAAAATGAGTCTTGTAAGTTACAGATCGTGAATGCACTGTTCTTTTTTAACAAAATACGAACAGTGTGTCATAGTCGAATGACCTACAACTTAGGCACATTGCACCTAGAAGTTCAAAAACATGTAATGCTGTAACTTGGTAATATACACACTTTTTTTTTTGCCTATTTGTAAATATCTCAAAATGAAAGGGTCAGTGATCCAATGCCACCGGGAAAGGAAACCAAGCCATTGGTTGGGGACTCATGGAAGAGTAAAAATGCTTTCATGTTTCCCCAAGTCAATCTATTGGACGCCTTCAAAATGTTTACTCATTGTGGCTTCAATGAAAGTGTCTTTGTGTCTTCATGAGATAATAGAGAATGTGCCTTTTTTTTTTTAATATTTTCTGCATATGTCAGTTACCAATGAGTTTAGTGGAATCCCTTTGAGTGTCACTTTGTTGGATGTCATATTTGTTCAGGCAGCTATGGATTATGGTTGAGAGATTATTGCTGCATAGTGGACCATTCCCCTTTCATTGGAAATCTTAAGCTAAATTCGATGTATATCATGAAACTCGGATAGATGGGTTGGAAGATTTTTAGAGGAGAGATATGATTTGTGTTTTCCAGGGCCTGCAGGGAGGGACTGGCTATTGAAGCTTGAAATTTAAGCTTTGATTTAGGTCCTGAGAGAGGCTTTGCTTTGCAGGGGTCAGGTTTCTCAATTAAGGGGTTCCCTGTTGGTGTCCTTGGTCTTCATGCGGAGTATGGAGGGTTGTGTCTCAATAATGTCTCTTGGGGCAATGGGGCAATGAGTATAGAGGGTCTTGTTGCAGGCATTTCAAATGTCTCTTGGGGTAATGGGTATCTCCTTCAAGTCAGGTCTTAGATTGCTAATCAGGAGATGGGTAGCTGGGGAAAGAAAGCTAGGTCCTTGAAAGCATTCATGGGTCTTTGTTAATCACCTTGGATTTTAGTTTGTTTGTTGGGGTGGGGGTGGTATGGCATGAAGAGAAGGGAAGGGCAGTGTTGATTTTAATTTTAGTGCTTTAGGCTTTCTATAGAAAAGTCCTCTTGTTTCCTGAAAATAAAATGTCATTATATCACCTGGCCTTTATGTATATAGGATGATGGATTTTGAAAAATAAGGAATAATACTTCCCTTTTACCAGCCTCACAGTCAAAGTTTAGGAGGTGAACTTGCAAAATAGAATTCATGCTGGCAATCCTTACAGTTGGGGCAAGTTGGGGAAAATGATTAAGCAACTAAGTCCTTAAAGAGACGATTGTGAAAATTGAATGTCTGAGAAAAAAAATCCCTTGTGTTTACTTTAGGTTGGGTTCTGTTTTGAAAATGTTTTCGTGTTTTTACTTTCTTAATTTTTATTTAAGTTGATTGATAGAAATAGTGAAAACAATGAAATTGCATTTGTCCTTTATTCTTACTCATTTTGTTTGCCCTATTTTTTATTTTTAAAATGGTGTAATAAGAAGTTCAAATATGCCTATAATTAATCTATGATTTTGTTCATATTTATATTCCTTTTATATTTATAATATTCATATTCCATTTATATTATGGGCCTGATAAGGTCTTTTAAGTGATTTTGTTCACTTCCCTTCTTCTTCACTTAAGAAAATTCTGAAAACATCAAATTAGTATTTTGACTTTCTGGTTTTTTCTGAACTCAGTTTCCCAAAAAAATGAAAATGCAAAAGAAAAAGAAGCTTCTAAATATATTTTTTTTTAAAACTGGGTTTCTATTTTATTTAAAAATGAAAATAGCAAACAATCCAAACAAGCTCAGCCTTAGCTTCTCTGTTTTCTAACCTTCTTTGACTTGGCTGAGCTATAAGAGGAATTCCTCATTTAACCCGACCCATCTTATCAAGACATGGATTCTACCTTATTCTTTATATTCTCAGGCCTCCTTGTAATTGATGAAATGGTTTTCTTAGATACTAGGCCACACCTTGTTGTTGACATCTTATAGAAGGAGAGAAATAGAAGAGCCTTCGAAGATTTCGAGTTGGTGGATCAAGCTATTTTATGGTCCTTTTTGTACATCTTTTTGGATTGGGTCAGGGTGCATGTAGGTTTTAGCTCGTAGTCTTTATTGGATTTCATTAATTGGTTGGGTTGTATGTAAGCTGAGGTCTTAGTGTTTTCGTTTTTTTTTAATTGTTTTTTATTGGCCTTGCCACCTTGTATACGTCGTGTATACTTTCGAGTGCTCGTTTAGGCACTCTTGATACAATTGCTTTTACATATAAAAAAAAGTCTTCTTGTTGCCATCTTTTGCTTTGCTCTTTTCTAGTGGTGAATGTTTGCATATTTCTCAGATTGATGTAATTGTAATGATTTTTGTTTGCTCCTTGGCTGCCTCACTGATATTTGAGACATCTTTTTATCCAACTGTTTATCTTCTCAGGCTTGGAATTCGAAAGGAGGATCTGCCCAAGTATGAAGAACAGTTGGAACTTAAAATTGCGAAAGCACAACTGGAGGAGCTAAAGAAGGATGCTCTTGAGGCAATGGAAACTCAAAAGAAAAGGTGCATCATTGCTCTCAGCTGACTATCTTGCTTTTAACCTTATGCTCTCTTGACTCCTATTTTAAGTATAGTAAGACCCTGATGATATAATTCTAAAAATGTTACGTAAGTCCCTCTTGAGAGTTTTAAGTAGGCTACTTTTAAGAGTGTTTGGAGATAACCTCCAACCAGACCCCACACTCTACAAATACACTTATCCGCATTCTGAAGAAGCAGGTAGAATCCTTGTGGGAAGCAGATTTTTATTCAATTGAAAATTTTGAAAATGTCATAATGATCCTTATGTTTAATAAAAGTATGGTTCCCAATCATGGGCACATAATCGTTTGTACTTTCGTAAACGTTATCCCAAGCTGGGCTATACGTAGAGGAACCAACTTGGTTTTCTTATTGATAGTTGTAAATAATTTTGTGTTGTACATAATGAAATATGGTCAAATCGATAATCATCAGATGCTCTAGGGTACAGAATTCCATAGTCCTTGGATGAGTGGAGACGTCAGACAAAATATGTTGATACGATCATCTCCGTGGATTGCTGAGTATAATAACATTTAAAGATGACTATGTTTAGGGTAATGCATTGGGGTGGGTTGATATTGTTTTTAAATTGTAAGTGCTTAATAATTTAGAAAACTGAAATTAGTCTGGTTCCAAGTGAGATTGGTAATCCTTAAAACTGTGCCCCCAATCTAGATTCCAAATTGAGTTTTACTGATTTGTTGTATTGGAGTTGATATGTTTTTTTTTTTAATGGTATTTTTATATTGTTTCAGGGAGGAATTCAAGGATGAGGCAATGGTTGATGCGAAGTCATTGGACATCCGAAACTTCATCTGAGATACAAACCCTGCTCTGTTTTTTTAATCCATTTTCCCTTTTTATTTTTTTTTGGTTTTTTCTAGTTTGACAATTGTTGGGACAAGAGTGGAAAAGGCAACAATTGTCTCACTTAGGCGCAGGAACATGCCTGTCCTGCCTCTCATTTAAATAAACGGATACACCCATCATCAATCTGGAAGTGTACTAGTTCTATTGCAACCGAAATCCCATATTTTGTGGTTTTGTATTGTTCCGATTTATCGTAGACACTACTCTAGCAATGGCTGAGGGTTGGGAATCTGTTGTCTCCACCCACACTGGAAATTTCACAATTTCTTCCTTTATTTTCCATTAGCAAGTATATCCTAACATACACGATATACGTACTTGGATCCGTATTCAACTCTGCAAGGACGCATGACTGTTTCAACCATAGGCATGCGACCAAACATTTACCATTTTACAGGTAAAATTGCATTTTTTATTCTGTCTAAAGTTGTAAGTCCTTTAGGAAAACCCATTTACCGATTTAATTTTTTAATTCACCTAATTTTTGTTCCAAATTCAAAAGTTAATGTGAAAAAAGTCCAGTATCTCCCAGCATCCACTTAACGCCTAAACCAAATCCTCATCGTTTACCCCTTCACAACTTGAAAAATTAAATTGGTGTTTCCTTTAATGGAGGTTTTGGACCATTAAGGTTAAACAATATAGCAGAGAGATCAATTTAAACCCAAAACAATACCCACTTATAACTCCACTTTTAAATTATACCAGTTTTTATGCCACTGCTAAAATTACAGATAATACTTTCCTCAAAACAGAGCAAACATAAAAACTCAGATAAATAAATAGGAAGGAGAACGAGAAATGCTAGAGTAGAGATGGTGTTCCTTCTACTGTGACAAAATTTTTTTGCAGCTCCTCATATGCTATAGCTATAAACCAAACTAGTGGCTGAAATAAATAACAAGGAAATTCCCTCGTGAACAAAAACTACACTCAACTTGGAGCAAAACCATAGGGCCAGGCCACGCACCTTGACTTTTGTCCCACCGACAATAAACTAAGATTTCCTTTTCTTGTTTGATTTGGAGCTGTGGTGATCTTTACTACGTTTTTCTCCGCTCTTGTGACTCTTCTCCTGCTTTCCATGCTTCTCCATTTTAGTTCTACTCGACTTCACACTGAGGAGACCGCCTGAAGGTAATTTCCCACTACCATTTTGCAGAGCTTTCTCGAAATCAGCTTCTCTGTCTGCAATGGCATACTGTTGGAGGAAATCGGGATCTAGTAAACTCTCTGTCTTTGCTTTCATCCCATCCTAAGGAGATAACGGTATTGGGTCAGTTCAGTTCTTTCAGAATATTATGAGACAGCGGTAGGAGAAATGGAGCATTACCTCGACTTGCTTTGCTGCATCATTGAGATCCTCGTCCACGGAGATAGTGTGGGGTTCCATCACGATCTGAATACAGAATTGAAAAATAAGTGGGAAAGATGATAGTAAGGGTGTGATGTATAGACAGGGAACAATCGGTTTCGTTCAGACAGCATGATCAAAACTGCTTCTATTAAAGACACAAACCATTGACAGGCCTTAGTTTTTAAGGTGATCCTGCCAAACTGTCAAAATCTAGCATTCCACACTCACATCTGACAGCTTTCCCACGAAAAATTACATGGAAATCAAGATTTGATGGTTATTTTAGAGTTTTTAATGTCTTTCTTCCTCCAGACCGTGCCCTATGTGAAAGGCATGCCTGGATGGCAATAAAAAGCAGAGGCCCAATACAGAGTTCATTCTAAATGGTAATTCTCAAAACCAAGGTGAAGGAACTGCATGAAATTTGGAGCAGCATCTGTCCTTTGAATGTGCAAATTCTCGAAATGAAACTAGTAATAATTCATCCCTTAGAGGGGTGAATCTTTGGATGGGACAACCGAAGCTGTGTATGGAGTCTCAAGTGGATAGGTGGTACCCAGTTATTTTATTTATTAACTAAATCATCTAATCTATTCCCAGGGAATTTACAAAATAATGATAGCTAGAGATCCAGATGCAATCATAAGATTTAGATTTCTAACAAGTATTTGGATTTAAGAACAGTCTACGGTTTGCTACTCTACTTACTTCTCTTAGTCGAGGTAGGGTTGACTCGATCTCCTTTGAAGCAATACCATAAAGATATTTGTGCAATTTCTTCATAGATTTTATGAACAGAGACAAAATTTGTTGCCTTTCCAACTTTATTTCTCCCTGCAAAATATGAGTTAAAAAGAACATGATTCCATCACCATTTTCTTTTTTTTTTTTTTATCAATAAAAAGAACATGATTCCATCACCAATCACCATTGAGAATCACATGAAACCATTCTAATATAAGTACATAACAGAAGGGAGACTCTTTTGTTCGAGCCTGACCCAGAATAAGCATCTGGGATATGGCTCATACGAGCTTAAAAGGAAATATGCAAGAGAGAGGAAAATCATTCAATTACTCTTTGGACAAGTTGAGAATCTAACCTCAATGTAAGATATGTTTTGGTTCTGCAAACCAATGCAAAGTAAAACGGAAGCCTGAGCATATGATAGTGTAACTGGAAGCTTCTCTTGGTAGTATTGATGTACAAGGATGGGAACAAGGTCTAAAATCTGTAAAGTAAAAAACAATTTAGACATACAAATATGCTTGTAAAACATTAAATGAAAAATCCCCATGTTTGGTTAAGATAAGCAGTTTCCACAGTGAATTCTCAAATATTGTATGCCTTATATTATACACCTTAAGAGATTGATGCTTCTGACAAACCAAACCCGCATGCTATCCCCAACATCATTTTTAATCAAATCAATAAATTTCAAATTATCATTCCCTGGTCATGCTAATGAACATCAGAGGATCAGTGCCTCCACATTTCAGAATGTTGGATTAAAGAGAATTAATCACATCTGTCCATTCTTCATTCATAACTGGGAGATGACTGATCACATTTGGGAGGTAACAACCAAGATGACCTGATCATGTTTTGGGAAAGAACCTTTTTTGTGGGCACCATACTCAGATGTATGGGAAAAATCTACCATCCCCTACAGAAAACTATGCATTTGAGAAAGAATTGCTCCCATGAGAGTACTGAAATTGGAAAGCAGAGGTTGCAAGTGAATTCTAGTGGTAGGAGTGATAGAAATTCTCCTGCTCAAGCACCAAGATTTGTTTCTACTCAGAAGCTTTGGAAATCCCCAATTCATTGTGATAAAACAGTTGACTTGAACTAATTATTATTATTATTGATAGGTTAGAACTAATTAAAATTTATAACCTACATTATATAGACTCCACATTCATGTGTCAGACATGGGTGTGTTTCTCAGTATTAGATTAGTGTAACCTCCAAATCCTATGTCGCTTCATCACAGCCAACTAGTAGAAATATCTTCACTCCCCAGGGTTAAAATGATCTGCAACGGAGCATGGTTTTTGAAATATATCAATAAACTCTAAACGATCCAGTAGGTGTGACTGCTGCTCAAGGTTTTAGTGACCTAGCAGCAGATCTGTCTACTTGTAGCAGGTAGAGGTTCTACCTGCCACTGGCCTTCCTCTCCTGAGTCCTCTCTAGATCCATTCTTAATAGCTACCAGGGAAATGGTGGGTTTTTTAGTGTTTTGAGTACATGTAGGTTTGGCAACCATGGATAACAGCACCCTTAAGCAACTGTACTTGGACCACATTATGTTCTTTATACTCTAAACCACATCTTCATAATACTATTTTGCAGCCACGCCCTCCATTAACCCCCAACACATCAAGTAAAAATTTCCTGCATTCCCCTACACATCAATCCATGTCCCAACAGTAATTCAAACAAAAAAGTGGCTTCCTTAAGAATTAAGAAAAGAGCTTTCATATATTGACCAAAAGATACTTAGAGAAGTCACAAAGATGTCTCAAAGCTCAAGGACACATCTGATAGAGACAAGTGGCAGCAACATTTAAAAGTTTATCAGAGGCACAAAGGAGTGGGCTCCAAGGCCCAAGCTTTAATTTGTCACTCTCTAGACAATAATGGGCTTAGTTGGGATCTTATATAAGTCAATACGGGTTCAGCCTAGAAAGTACTTTCAGAAATTAAGTTATGTGCTTAGTCAATGGTTAAAGTTACCATTTTCAGTCATTATTGTTGTCATTTTCCAACAGTCTTTAATGTGGTCAGTAATTAGTTCAAGTTTGTCATTTTCAAGTTGCATTTCTTGTGTCTAGTTCCAAGGAGACATAATTCCCTAGAGAAGTTTTATAGGGTAGTTGATTAGTCTTTTGGAAGGAATCAATGAATGAATGAATTTTCAACAGCCAGTTTTTCCTTGGTGAGATGCAAAGAGTACTTGGGTGTGAAGCCTAAGGTTTCTAGGAGTGATTCATAAGGTCCTTTCAATTATACTCTCCTTGCATTTTACTTTCTGTACTGCATCAACATCTCTTCCCCATGTAACAGTCTATCAAAGCCTCCATCTCTGCAGTAAATTAACACCATTGAAGTCTGAATTTCCTTCCATAAGATAAGCATCACCAATGTCCTCCAAAATGCAACTACTAGATTTTTGAATCCCGCACCTATAACAAACTCATCAAAACCTTTGTTTCATAAATAATTTAAGGAGGCATGCCTCGTAACTTCTACTCTCTAGGACCACAGATCAAGAGTCCAACAACCATACTTTCATACCACTGATATTATGTCCAGAAAGACTCCCTTCTTCACAAGTGGTCAAAGTCATCTGTCAATGATCTACTTATTATCATGTCAATCACCTATCAACAGGTAACTTTTGAGACAATTCTTTTCCATTTTGTAACTCTTCTCCCCTTGATATGAATACACACACATACATATAAAAGAAAAACAAAAAATAACATACAAGGAAACTGTAACACGAAGTAATACTAGCTCTTTTATCAGTTCATCCTTAAATGAACTTACACTCTAGTGTGGTGATGCTGATGGCCCACAACTACATGAATTTCAAACATGAGTAGCCAGACCTAAATGGTTGGGTAATACCTTAAGGTTTTGTTCAGTTTAATTGAGGTAAATTTTACTAGATAATTTAAATTCTGGTATAATTCATTACTAATAATATCCAAAGTCATGAGAACCATTTGTGTTTCCATTAGCAACAAAAAAAGCAGCAGGAGATCTTACCATATGGAAATCAGCCAGATTACTGGTATAAGCTTCCAGTCTCTTCATATCATGTGGTGAAAAAATTCCATTTAGCGACGTCAAAAATCCATTTGAGGGAGGCATTGTAGGTTCCAAATCCTGGAAGTTGATCTTTGGATCCAATATGCTAAAACATAATAGCTGGTATGAGCATATTGAAGAATAAATGCACTCATAGAAGGGAAGAATGTTGAGTTGAGGTTTCAAATAGATTCAATTCTAAAAACTTTCAGTATGTTTGAGAGAGAAAATGGCAACAGTTTTTGAAAACATGGTTTCTATTATTCTGTTGTTCTTTTTTTTTTTTTTTCTTTTTTTTTGATAGGTAAAAAAAAAAAAATTCTATTATTCTGTTGTTCTTAATTAAGGTTTGAAGTGGAAAGGGGAGATTGCATGATTTTCATTTTTTCTTCCTTTAAAGCAATGAAAAATACTTATAAAATTGGGTATTGGAAAGCAAAACATCCTAAAAGTACAAATACTAACCTCATGGCAAGCTTATATTCCATTGTCCGAAAACTAGAACCCAGTAATCTAGTAAACCTTCGCTTGAAATCTGGGGGTTAAGGGAAAACTAGCCATGAACTGAGGATCTCTGAATAAAAAATTTAGAGCAAAACAATGATATAAAAAATAAAGGACTTGCCTTGGTAAAATGGACCAAAAAACCCCCACTGATCAGATCCACTAACTTCAATTTCATCGTTGTTCAATGGCTTCAGAACCATACATGTGTGCTCACCAGTCACAGTACTCTGATAAAATAAAAGAGTCAGAATTCCAACTAATCCTTGAAAGTATGTATACCATTCATGTAACCAAATTATGGGGTAACATTAATGATCTTCACCTGAATCTGGCCAATGTAGAAAGGGGCAAACTTGTGTCTCCTCCAAAAGCGAAAAAGGTCAAGGGTAAGCCCAAAGGAGACACCAATATAATGGAGCTTTTCCGGTCGTCGTTCATGAAGATGCACTAGCAGGTGTGGAAGGTCTGTTCGGGGTTTTATATTTTCTTCTAGCAATGAAACCTGTGAGAATAGAATTTCCAGAGTCAAAACGCAATATCACTTTGTCCCATTGATCTCTACGTAAAGTATTTACCAAATTATGGCACAGCCTGTGAGTGGTTATTTTGTCTTGAAATTAAATGAAGAGGAACTACATCAGTTCTTACAAGTTTCACATCCATATAGCATGACTCAATTTAAAACAATTAAGCACTATTTGAATATCAGATGAAGCAAGGTGGGTGATTGAATAACCCAGTTAAGCACATAGGATAAGCAGGTGCTGTTTGCATTAACACTTAAAAAGTTGAAAGCAGTTTTTTAAGCTCAATAAGAGCATCGATATGCGTCTGTTTGGCTGGTTTTTAAAGAAACTGCTCGTCTTCAAGAAAGAGCTTTACATGCAAGGATAAGGTTGCTTCTTTTGGTAGCCGTTCTTTTAGGTTATATAAGAAGTTGCTTTATGTTTAATGAAACTTGAATCATTCTAATATTGCCCATAAAACTCATAGCTTGTGCTTCTGGAAAAAGGAAAAAGAAAAAGGGATGCCAAACAAAGGTGTAGAATCTTGCTCTTTTTTCCCCCTTATTGATAGGCAATCAAAAAATGTATCATGTACAGTGCCTAGAAAAGAAGTGCACCAAAGTACAAAGGTTGTAAACAAAGGCCACCCAAGAGGCAAAACTACAAAAAGAGAGTGAAAAAAACAACTCCCTCCTTCAGCAAGTGGCCAAGTACCCAACCAATGCACAAAAAAAACCTTAGGCATTGATACCTCATCTATAAACATCCTAACCTGCATTAAAAGAGTACAGAGAGATTCAAAACAATTAAACCACATACATAGCCTACAGGCATCTAATATGATCTAATAAGCCATTGAACCTCAGATACTGAGTGAAATCTTGATGTACAACTCTTATTTGAGAGAAATGAAGTTCTTTAAGACACCCTTTAAAAATACCAAGTACAGGCATCCATAATCAATCAGCCAAGAAAAACTACACCAGCATTGATGATAGACATTCTCACAGATATAAATAAGCATCATTTCTAAAATGGAATGGAAAAATGATGGAGTCTGAAAATGAACCTTCTCTGCCGCTTCTGTAACTCTGACATATGGAGTCTCAACAGTATTTTCAACATCTATTTCAGAAATAGGAGTCAACTGCCCTTCAAAGTACCTGTAGACAGTAAAATAGTAAATGCCTCCCTGCTAACTCCTTGAATGGGTAAATTGTATCCTATCCAAATGAATATATACATATATATATATATATATATATAAAGATCCTTGAACTTGTAAATGAGTCCCAATATAAGCCACAGCAATTACAGGTCAGTTGCCAAACCTAGACCAGTCTAAATCATAGATATCCAAAAAATGTTGACATCATGCAAGCCTTTGATCCTATACAATGCCATTACCCCTTATGGATTAAAGAAATTTTGTTGCTAATGCCATATGGATATAGTCTACAGAACCCCCAAATTTTTGTTGCTAATTCCATATTTATATAATCTATGAAAACCCCATTATTATTATTATTCATGTTGCTACTTTTGTTGTTGTTGTTGTCATTGTATTTGATTTTCTTTTCCTTTTAGATATCATACCACCAGATGCCACAGAAAGCCAATATTGTACACAGATATAACCAAAAAAAAAAAAAACTCAATGCACATATTGGAAATCATTTCAATAAACAGTGATAATTTAAAGTAAAATTTTAGAACATATTCAAATTCAAAGATTTAACTGTGGTACAAATCACAGCCAATACTGCAATGAAGCAAAAAATGGAGACACATTGTGTTCGTTAAATGTTTTCTTCCTTTGGTTTTGGAGGGAGGAAGTGCATCAGAGTGTCAATACCAAGCTATAAAGAGACATGAGAATTTCCAAATTCATAATCTTCATTAGTTTATTCATGCCTACTTAAGTGGAAGCCATTTATTGCCAAGCTCTTATCCTTCATTTGCAAGTATGAGAAACCTTAATGTCTTTGCTCCGGATGCCAAGGAGTGTTTGTTTAGGATTGGAAAAAATTCAAAGGGATTTCCTTTGTAGAGGTGGGTCTCTAGAGAGTAAGCCTCATTTAGTGAAGTGGGCTATTGTGTGTTTAGACAAGAGGAATGGGGGTCTTGGAGTTAGACACCTTCATTCTCTAATTTTTTTTTTGTTGATGGGTAAACACAGAAGAATACAAGGCATATAGGTGCAGGAAGTATACAATAGGTGCCAAAAGGCTTGGAGCAGTAGGTGCTAAAAGGCAACTCAAGGCATATAGGAAGTATATAGTAGGTGCCAAAAGGCAAACAAAAGCAAAATAGGACAGAAAACAAAAACTTCACCCACCCTCACCTAGAGCCCAACCAATCAAAAAAGTCAATTAAAGATAAAGGGTCAACATCTACATACAACTTTGTCCAAGACCATAAATCACACACAAAAGAATACTTCAATCTATGTACTGAAAACTCTTCATTGTCAAACACTATTCCATTTCTTTCTTTCCACACAGCCCAAAAAAGGCATAAAGGAGCCAACTTCCAAGCTTTTTTGCGCTTCTTGCCCACAAAGGACCCAAACCAACCAAGGAGAGTCTCCCTTACCGAACAAGGGAGAACCCAAGTCACCCCAAAGAGAGCAAATAATAACACCCACAAAACTCTAGTCTTCGTGCAATGAATTAAGATATGATTAGTAGACTCCTTTTCGGCTAGACAAAAGAAACATCTATTGCCAAGGGACCATCCCCTCCTTTTGAGTTGATCTAAAGTTAAAACTTTCCCCTATGAGGCTTCCCAAGCAAAAAAAACCACTCTTGGAGGAACATGAGGGCCCCAAATTATTTTTCTTGGAAACCAGATTGTACTTCCCAGCTCCTCAGCACTGTAAAGAGACTTAACTGTGAAAAATCCACATTTTGTCGTCATTCTCTTAATAAGGCCCTCCTATGTAAGTGGAATTAGTGCTTTGCCACCAAAAGGGATGTCTTCTAGAGAGAAATTATTTATGGCAAGTATGGGAAAATGAAACGGGGTTGGTGTTCTAAGGATGTGAGGAGTAGCCACGACGTTGGGTTTTGGAAGGCCATAAGGAACTTGTGGGAGTTAGTTTCCAGTCAAATTTCTTTCTCCATGGGCAATGGGAGAAGGATTAAGTTTTGAATAGACAAATGGTGTGGAGGTGAGCCTTTGTGTGATTCATTCCCCTCCTTATTTGCCTTATCTAACTCTAAAGAGGCTTGGTTGGCGGACTTGTGGATGCACTCTAATGGAAGGGGTGCTTGGTTTCCTATTTTCTCTAGATCCCTCAATGATTGGGAGGTTGAGACTGTGGAGTGCTTTTTGTCAAGGCTTCAAGATAAGGTGGTGATTGTGGAAGGGGAGGACAAGTTGTTGTGGGCAGCAACAAAGAGTGGATCCTTCTCTATTAAGTCCCTCTATTCTATTCTTGAGGTAGGAAGGGTAGAGTCTTTCCCTTCTAATGTAGTGTGGAATGCGTGAGTTCTTCCTAAGGTAAGCTTCTTTGCTTGTGAGGCATTGTAGGGGAAAGTTTTGACTTTAGACCAACTACAAAGGAGGGGATGGGTTTTAGCCAATAGAAAATTCAACTATGTCTTTACTTGATTTTATTGATTGGTTGGGATCGGATTGAGGGATGAAGTATTTTTGTATTCCCTATACTTTTTGGCACTCTTTGGTGGCCATGTGTATCATGGTGCACCCCTTTTGGTGCTTTTTATTAATACTATAACCATTTACCTATCAAAAAAAAAAAAAAAAAAAGTATGAGAAAACCTTAATGCTTAGATCTTCAAGTTGCAAAATACATGAGGTACAAAGTATAGATTGATTAAGTACTAAAATCCAGTATTTTCCCTTGCTTTTGTTTTATTAGCGACCATTATCTATGAAAAACAAGGAAAATGTCATCACATGGATCCAGTTACTAGAAAGCAATGTGAGCACAACTGAAGCCTACAAGTTTTTTATTTTATTTTTGAACATTTTGTTCTCTCCATTAATGCAAATTGGAGTAAGCATACGCTCAAATTCTCTCATTACACTTTCCAATAGAGCTCCAATATGTTCAGCTGTGTAATGACAAAGCACACAGAAAGTGAACGAAGTTCATACCTAGTTAAAAGTTCCACTGCAGCTGAACCATATCCAAGCTGCAAAAGGAGAAAGAAAAAGGGATGACCTTTTTACAAGATCTAAAGAGAATCTACCCAAAAAACTCAATTAAACAAAGAATTACCCTCATGGCACTTGGATGGGTGGCAATTCGAACAATGCGAGCACCTGAAAGAGTTGGGAAAACTGTGTCTTGGAATTGCTCACAGAATTTCCAAGGTATTTGGTCTCCAAAAGGTTGATGACCATCACTTAAACTTTTGATTGCAGATTTACGAGAAATCTGTCCTTCAAGGCATACCTGTAGATAAAAATGATAAAACATTGATTCCATTCAGTGTATTGACTATTAGAACAATAATGCTTAAGGGTATCTCACAGGCAATATCAATTAAAGCAGAAAACTTAGCACAATGTCCCCATCTGAAAAAGCAAAGCAGATTGCTGATCATTACATGTGCATCACAATGTTTCAAGGAACTGCTATAAACTACAAAATGCTCTTGGGTGTGTAGACAGCTACTGTTTTGTTTTTGGGTCCTGTATACCTTGAGTCGCTTTTTTGGCATCTCTTTTTAATATACTTTCTTCTTTATCTATCCAAAAATAAAAAAAAACAATGCAACAGTGCAAACTTTTTAGAGGGGGTTAATTAGTCCAAAAATATCTCCTTCCAAAGATCAAGTCTGAAAAGTTATTTTATTGAGTTTGGCCAAGGACACTGAGAATGTCCAATCCAGTCTTCCCCTTAAAAGTAACTTCTTAAAGATGTATCTTCTCTCCCTATTGTGTTTTTTCATCACATTTCAATCCATCATCCTGAACATTATCAGATGTCACTGTAGTTTCTGAGAATAATGCAACAAGACTTTTTTATTACAAAAAATGCAAAAATGTAAGCTTATAAAGAGGACACTGCTTTGTCCAAAAATGCCTTCTTCCAACACTCACTCCTGAGAAGATATTCTCTAGAATTTCCATATTTTAACACAGTGAGAATAGCCAATCCAACCTTCCTCCTACAGTAATTTTTTAATGTATCTTCCCTCCCTCTTGTACTGTTCCTCCCTCTAATCCAAGCCATCATGCTTTAAATTATCAGATATTGCTAAAATTTCCCCCTAACTCCACCAATTTGCAATCTAGGAATAGCAAAGAAATATCATGCTTTCATCTCCATACTCTATCACAAAGCTCCTGTACAGCTCTACAATCTTCTTTTCTAGGAAATCAAACATGACAAATTTATACTTTTAATAATCACCAGTCCTGAAAGGTACTAATATTGAGGTTCTCTGAGAACATAAAATTGCATAATCCCTAAGATGCATGCCAGATAACTGTTGCCCACCTAGAACACTGACAAGTAAACTCCATCAGTTTATTATACTAAATTATATATTTTTACATTAATTTTTAAGAAAAAATAATTCAAAAGCACTGAATACTTTGCAAAAATATGTCAGAGCCAAATTTTTTTCAGAATTATGCCTGTCTACTCTATTATTGTGTCATAAGCAAGATGAATTATTACCAAAACCTTTTAACTCCAAAAAAAGTATAAATATCTCATATACGATCCAGTATCATAAGGAAGACTGGCAATAAAATGTTGAAAGAATCATTACAAATATCTGCAGAAGCAGAAAAGGAAAGCTCATAACATCAGAGTTTTCCAGCATCAATTTTCATGAAATAGAAGTTGCACAATGCATGGGACACAATAATAAAAGGACTTAAAATCTTATCACAATACTAGTGCAAAAACTAGGAAGACAAGCAAAAGTATGCTGCATAAGAAAGATACCAACCTGAATGACACACAAAATATCGGGAAGGTGGTTTTTCGACTCGTCAACAGGGCCTGGATAGATTGTGTGATTAGAATTCTATCTCAGAACAAATGACATAATAATAACAATCCAATAGAGAATAAATATACCAAGTAACACAAACAAGTGGTGAGCTGGAGCATCAGCCATTAATTGTAAATCATTTGGAGAATTTTTGTAGTGAGAAGCAACATACAGGGCCATCATTCGCTGCAAAGTTAATAATACATGAGCAAAAGTTTTTCAGGAGAAAAAAAAAAAAGAGAATCATTACCAGATTGACAAGTGGTTACCTGCAAAAATAACTCACTGTCCTTGTGATAGGAGAAAAGAGTATCTCGATTAACATAGTAGAGATCACACTCAGTGGGTGGAGGTAACCTGGTTGCAACGGAGAAAGCATGAATAAAGAGAAGGAAAAGGTTTCATCTGTCACAGGTTTTCAATAATCAACTTCCTACCGGCTAATATTAGGAATGGAGTTTGCAACATCCAAGCAAAGTAATGTATTCAGCCATGATTCAATTGGATCACCAGAAGCATATCTGATAGATTCACTCAGTTCTATCTTTTTGAACAGACGACCTACAATTGAAGGAAATTGAGAGCTGAGCAAATTTTTGAAACAAAAAATACAGAGACACTAGTTCATACACTCATATAAAATGTTCACCCACAAGGTCCAAAGATCCAAATTTGTGAACCAGGAAAGAAGTGCACTAATTATCACTTTTCTTCCAACATACATGTGATTTTCAATTTTATCGACGCGAAGAACTATACTAGAAATTTGAAAGGATTAACTAGGTGAAGTGTTAAATCCAATTTTACAGAAGCATAAGGATTAGAATGAGAGCAGCAGCACAATAGGCAAAATATTTGTTATTGCAGGATGGTAGGAGCAGTGCCAAAATAGATCTTACTGCTCCTGTTTGGTAAGCAAGTTGAAAAGTTCACATGGTCAAGGTTAAATTCTCGGCATCTACAGCAGAAAAGAAGTAAGAAATAGCCTAGATTGGATAAAAGGCATCTAAATCCTAAAAGAATTCAATGATACCTCCAAACTCCATTTATTAATAGGAAAATACAGAAATACAGAGGTACAAATGCACCTCAACACAGGATGACCAATGACCTTAGATTTTTTTTTTTTTTTTTTTTTGATAGATAACCAATGACCTTAGATTATGTGGTTCATCAAAGCCACTCTCACTGAGAACCTCAACAGCCAGACTACTTCTTTGATAAGAAAATTCAATGGTAGTCATAAGATTGACAATTGGGACAACACATACTGACAAAATTGCTTTCTCAACATAAAGTAGTAACTTTACTGAAAGGCATGCATGTAAAATTTTGAGTCAAAGATCTAATAAAGCCAACTGAAGCCCAGAAATACCAGAAAGGGAGTTTTCCACACTCTTCGTAGGCATTTGACTTTGCTCCTCCAATTGCTGAAGAAGTTTTAGTGATAAGGACCGACCAGTACCTTCATAGCTTTGAGTAAAAAACAAAAAGTACATCTATAGTTAAATCTTTAGAAGACATTAAAATTACTTGAAGAACACACAGAAAGATTTACATTGGGAGGACAAGGAAAATACAAGTTCTTTCGGCAATGTAATGGCTACTCAAGCACAACTTAAGACATGATCCAATAAGAAATTAATAGAGACAAACCATACCCATTTACAGTAGATGAAAGGAAAACTAGATAAGGACCAAGCAAAGACTTGACAACTGGCAATGGAATAGCTGCTGCTTCATCAACAACCAACAGTTCAACCTGGGAGAGCTTCTCATGTTCATGTGGTTGTATATACTGCCAAGACAATAAAGAAAAATGATAATAGAGGAATGAGGTGTTAAGTACATATAAATATAAAGAAAAGAATATTCAAAAGATACTTGATAACAAGCACATTGGAACTGGTGCTGACACATTCAGGCATAAATCTAGCATTTCATTTTTTTTTTTTTTTATTTACGTTTTTTTTTTTATAGGCAAATGAGAAGATATATTAAAAGCGCCTAAATTGAAAGGTGAATGTAAATTGATTGACTTAAAAGTTCAAAAAATTCAAAGAAGAAATACAAAGCAGTCCTCATTCCAAAATCTTTCAAGGCAAAAATGGTATAAGAAAGGAAAAAATAACAGAGCATGGACAAATAACAGAGGATGGAATCTGAAAGCTGCACCTTGTGAAGATTGACTATGTTTGTCAATTTTTTGGCCAATTTAGAAACAGACTAATCAAAAGAAATTTGAACTCATAAATGGTCTGAAGGAATTGCTAACAGTGGCACAGAGGGAACATTTTATTACCTTCTTGAGCTAAGTAGTATAAGCAAAAACCATTTGAGGAAGAAACTCTTCACACACTTAGCATGTATTTTTCAAAAAAAATTTGGTATACCAGAGATGTGAGTTAGCCAAATCCATAAAGCAAAATGGAAGCATCCACTTCCTTTTTAAATTGGTACTAAACCATAAATATCATTTAGATCTCCTTGTCACAATGCATTCCATTATCCTGGCTCATGTATTCATCTAACTAACAAACATAAAAATGAATCTTACTATGCCCAGATCCAATCTCCATGTAGGATATCTAATACAAGTTTCCAACTACTGAAAAAATGTTTGAGAAGTAGATAAACTACTGCAACAGCCTTATAGTTACATAAAAGAGTAACTCCATGAAGACCTAGTCTCATTGTTGATACTCCACACTTTTCAAATGGAACAAAAACATATCATATGAAAAGTATGTCCATAGTCACCCACCTGAATTGTTTGTCTGTGCTGTCTGTATATATTGATTCGAACAGTTGCTTTTTTGAATTCAGGGTTGGTGCTTTTCACTACATCATAATCTATATGCTCCTGCAAGCATAAGTTGCAACAGTTAGTTTAATGTATTATGCAGAAGAATGTGAAATGTGTAAATGGTGAGCCGTTTCCAATACATGTACAGAAACTGAAGCAATAAATGACCATTTTAGAGAGATGCATAAAATTTGCAAAAGAAAATGTTTTGAAAGCCACAGATGTCGGTCTATTTTTTTTTTTACTTTAGAAGAGGAACTAGTCTCATTTTTCTGAGCATTGCTTGTGTACATTGTGTGTATATGTGCTGCACCTCCTCTTTTTTTAGGCTCTTTTAATACACTTTGTTCTTTTGCCTATTAAAAGAATTAAAAAAAAAAAGCAAAACAAAATGTTTCAAAGTCACAGACATGCACAATCACAATTGGGGACTGAGCTTATTTGTGGAAGCTGGAGCACATAAGTATCTAGCAGTTGCATGCCTTCAAAAGGAAACATATCTAGCAGTTATACAGGCCATAAGGGATAAAGAGATCATGGACCTTACCATAATAATATCAATGGCATAAATGTCCTTCAACTCATTGAAATAAGATTTACACAACAGTTTGAAGACCATAACCCTTTTTTGGGTAAGAAATGAAGCAAGATGGCTACATTTCCAATGCTGTAGGTTTTTCTCTAAAGGCATGCTATGGTGAATGGGTTAAGAAAATAAAAAAGAAAAAAGAAGTAAACTTTGCAATCTAGGTTCCTGGGCAATCACACTTAAAAAGGAAGTCTGAAAAGCTCAATTAGATGCTGAGAACTGTCAGAAAAATCTGATACTAATTCTAAAAGATTACATAGGTTTACATAACTTCATAGGAATCCCTTCCCCAATAGAATAGAAGCTAAAAGAACTGGAATTCCCAGACTAACTTCTACAAATTTAAAGCTAACTTTTACATATAAATATTGAAAATTCAAACTGTTGTGAACATTTTGCCATCAACAGTCTAATTTTGCAAAAGTTCAACTGTACTTGAAGTTTGTGGCTTGCAATAATACATTAATAGATAAAATTTACTCATTTCTTCCAAGTATTAAAAGAATTGTATGAAATCTTGTGTTCACAATACAGAAAATAATGAATCCACTCCCAAGAAGATTCAGACCATTTCCTGCTGGATTGGCATGTTTGAAAGAAACGGAAAACAATAATTTGTTAAAACCACAGTTTCAAGAAACTCTCCAGAAATCCATTCTTTGAAGAAAGAAATTACAGCAGAAATAAAAAGTAAAACCAGAATTCTTTGTCTACTACAAGAGTCAGCAAAAACTTGTTTACAAATAATAATATGATTAGCAAGACTACACATTTGAAGCTTTAATAATTCATTTTAATGGATAGAAAGATCAATACCTTGTATTCAAGTGCATCAAATCCCTTGCAAATGAATTCGAACAAAGTCTTCAAGTTATCAGGGCTTGGGGCAGTTACAAAGATATTTGAATAACTATAAGCATAAATTTCTTTTATCAGAATGTAACAAATTCAAGATGGAAACAGAAAGGCACAGGAAAAGGAAAAAAAAGATAACTGAAAATTAAAAAAATTCAAATAAGAATATGTAGCTCAAGCATATTACCCTGCAGCAATCGCTCCAGCAACAGCTAGACCAAGGGCCGCTGATTTACCACGGCCACGAGCAGCAAGAGACACAACTGTGCTACGAAGTGCCTTATCCAAAATTGCATCAAGAAATGTGATAACAGCTTTTCCCTATTCAAACATTGTAACAATAAGTAAAGCCAACAAATTCTTGTTAAAGTGATATTCAAGTTTGTAATCACATGTTGAGAATTAAAGACTTCACACCAGTTGGACAAATAAGTTATACCTGATCCAGTGTACAACATTTCTTAATCAAAGGACCAACAGGAAAATCTTCACTTAGTTGTTCTTTCAGATTCTTCAGGTCTCGTTCTGCTTCTGAAAGTCCTTCAGAGTCCTTTAATCACGAAGCAAGAGACAAAGAAAGTAGATATGAAGAACTATATGGGAATAAGAATACTTATGATCAATCAGCTTTGTTACTTCACATAATGAAAACTAACTATCAATTCCATAGTTAAAAACATGGTACACCAAATATTAAACAATTTCACAAGTAGTGGAACGATACTTTGAAAGAAAAAATATGCACTCAAGTACCATTCGGCACATTTTTTTCATTTGGGGTTCTACTGAGCAAAGAATTGACTAAACCAAAGAAAAAGTTCACATAAACAGTTGCAATAAATTTTATTTATCAAAACATGCATTAGAAAATTTTAATTCACCAGCAACCTCTAAGTTATAGAAGTGAGAGGCTACCTCTTTAACTGGAACTGGGGTAATTGACCTTATGTGAGATGAAATTGGTAAAATATTCAGCTCATCATCCATAATAACACATGCTTTGCATGACGCAAGTGATAACAAGAAACGCTCATTAAAGCGACCCGCAGCCTCAGAATGGGATTCTGTACGAAACCTCTCATGAACATCCTGAAATTATCAAGTCTGCTATAAGTTTTAATAATGAGAAATGATAAGTTATGTGTTCCTTCCAAACATTAAAGCAATATAAGTTTTGGAGTAATAGTTGCATAAAAAATGAGCAGAACCAAATTCTTGTTGGCCATAATTATGTATGGTAAAAAAAATTATGGAAAGCCTTTTTCCAAGTAATGATCTTAAAGAAGAATGAAAACAAATAAGACTAGAACAAAATAAAAATCTTGTCTCTGTTTTTTCCGGCTATTTCAAATGCCAGAAAACCAAAGCTATTATGTCAGTACTCTTGTATGTGATACATACCATAACCATGGTGTACAGACTGGTGAGGGAGGATAGAGAACGGAGCAGCAACACAATCAACCCACCACCCTCTACTGTTTCTATTGTTCTTGCTAGCAGATTTGGTGTCAAAGCCTCAAAATCCTACAAATAATCCAATAGAAACATTTAGAAACAACAAGACTCAATGAAATCAATATTATACAAACCAACAAAATTAGAATGTGGTGATGTCAATTAAATGACAGCAACAACTGGCAATCTACCTGTAATACACACATGCCAAATGTATTCCCTAGAATTCTCTCTGAGTCCTTGTACAAGCAATATGTTAATCCTCCACTTTCAACAAAAAGTGAGAAGGGATCAACCTTCTCAGGATCCAGCAGTCCCCTTTGCATTAACTTTTTAACCTGCTTTGCACGTTTTTTCTTGTGACTGAAAAATACAACCAAACTAATCACAATTGTGCAGGCAACTATCATAAGCACAGTAAAAGGAGACCATACTAAATACTATGCTAACATTGAGAAAAGATTTTGATATTCATTTTGAATTTCCTAAAGGTGAGTCAAGAAAAGATCAAACAAAATTAAACATAACCAGGCTGATCAGCAATTAGGATATCTAAATGTGTTTACAAGTTAACTATGTGACCATGATGCATTCCAAAACTAGAAGACATTTGGATGTTACTTCAACACTAGTTTTCCTTTTTATGCCGAAATGAATCCCTATAACCATCAAGGGCATATGTGTGCCCATACACATATTCCATGCACATGAAAAGAAATTGGCACACACAAATGAAACAAATATAACCCAGGCTGTAAGGGATGGCAATTGCTTTGTTGACAAACTTAGCACGGAGGGGGAAAAAAGATGTTGAGATAGGATGGCTTGCTTGGAACTATGAAGTTGCATTTATTTAATGGAAATGGCTAGTAAATTTACATTTATGTCATGGAAATGACTAAGAAAACTAACCCCATTTCTTCCTGTGACCTACCATAATACACACCCTCAAACTCTATCTTCATCATATGGTTATCCTAATTTTGTAAATGTCACCCTGTCCACTTAGAATCGATTAAAAGATCAACTCTGGAGATCAAACTTCAAAAGTAGGGCCAACTTCCTATTTACCCAAAAAAGAACCCAAATCTTACAAGCTTTAGCGTTTAGATTCACCAATTAAAGGTGACAACACATACCAATTAAAGCTTTTACAAGCATGATATACTAGCTAAATACCAATGGCATGCTACAATTGAGAAGGCCATTCAAAGCCCTTAATCTTGATTGGTGCATCCTATGTAGGAAGAGTGGAGAGACGATTGATCATCTCTTCCTACATTGTCCTATTACTTTGAAATTATGACATAGGATATTCTCATAGGCTAGGATGGTGTAGGCTCAGTCAAACGATATTTGTGATATGATTGTTATTTCTTTCAAGTGTTTTGGGAACTCTACTAGAGACAAGACTCTTTGAAAGATTGCTTGTCTCGCTTTATTGTGAATTGCATGGAGAGAAAGGAATGTTAGGATTTTTGAGGATACTTGGAACATGTATGAGATGATGTGAAACTTGCTTCATTTTTGTGTTTCTTTTTGGGCCTACTGTAATAAGATTTTTAAACCCTTTCCTTGAAGTATAATTCACCTTAGTTTCCTTTCGATATGTACACCTTAGGGTTGGGCCTGTATGGTGAGGTTCCTAGATGAGCTTTAAGAGATGCTACATTTATATAGGATTTTTTGTTCCTTTTGTATATTCCTCTTTGTTTAGTGGAGGTTTCTTTGGGTCTTTTGATCAGGTTTGTATATCAGGAGGAGGATTTCTCATCCATCTCATGTTTTTATTCACTTTTAATTAAAGGTGATAACACATAGCAATACGATGCAAGCAAACTTTCATGAGTTATACTAACTTCATTTAATCTCTCAACTCACAAAGATTGAGTGAATCGCCTTTTTCCAAACCCTAGCCACTAGGAGCCCAATGAAGCCCACACTGCCACATTCATTCAAGCAGTTGAGTTCCAAATTCAAGAAAAAATCGGAAGCTAACCTGCTAAGTTCAAGTTTGTCCTTGTAACACCACAAAACAGTAGGTCTAGATTTGATCACCGCCTTACTCAACATGTAGTGAAGATTCACAATCTGTTCAAATCAAAACAGGATTAGCAAACGCGACATATAAATAATATAAGAAAGAACGGAGAGTAGCGAGTAGTGGCAGAAAGTGCCTGGTCACGAGACTTGTCGCCGATAATAACGAACATAGAACGTTGTCTAGTCTTGACGCCGTTTTCGATCAGAGTTCTGATGCGCTCGTCCACTTTCTTCCTCATTTTTCGATACTCTAGTCACAAATAAAATTATTGCGCTGATGCTAGGCGAGGAAAGTATCCAGCGATGGACGGACGCAGAGAGTGTGTCAGTAGCGGCGGCGGCTGGCTGAGCACGCGCGGCGGAGTTGTAGGTGGAGGACGGTTTGGTTCGCCAGAGACAGGGCGTATTTCTCCGGCGGCGAATCCGGAGATAGAAGACAGTCGGTGAGGCGGGGAGAGCGGCGGTCGTGAACTTGACTGTTGAGAGACGTTTTATTTGTAGAAGAGAAAAAAGAGGAGGGCAGAAGCGAGCTCAGGGAAACTATTCATATTATTTTCTTTTTGGAAATTAAATAAAAATATATTCTGTTATTATTGGGGTAACGTCATGCCGTGGGCCGAGCCCAACACAGAGAAGACCCAACCCAAAAATCCGAAAATGTTACAAGCTTGCACTGATTAAGGGGTGTTTGGTTACTAGAAAAATGGCGGAAAATGAAACAGAAAATGTTAAGAAAATTTATGAGATAATTATGCTTTAGGGGTATATAAAACTAATAATGGGCTTAATGTCAATAAAAGGTGTAAAATTAAACTAAAGAGTTAATAAATATTTATAATTGAGCTAAAAGATTTGATTTTTTTCATAATGTCAAAAATATCCTAAGATATAAAAATGTATAAAATGAATTTATTTATATATATATATATATATATATATTAAATTGAGAAGTATAAAAATTTATAAAAGATAAATCCTAAAACCCCAGGCTCTCAAGTCTCAACTGCCTCTCCACTGTCCCATTTTCGATCACGATGGGTTCTTCTTCAATCACCACTTTCTCACTCCACTATCAACCAAAATCTCACCTTTTCAGATCTTCAAAACCCGTCTCCTTCAACCCACTCGATCTCCACAGGTCACTCTCTCTCCCATTTCACTCAACCAAGCTTCATATTTCCCCAAAACCCTCATATATCTCCACACCCTTTTCTCAATTCCATGTTCCCAGGATACCCACTTCAAATTTCTCAAGGATTGCCAATCATCTTATCCCGAAGGAGGAAATTTTAAAATTTTTTTCAGAAAAAGTTGTGGTTTTTCTTGTTGGGTCAGTCATTTTCATGTGGTGTCTGGGTACTAGGCCAGCAATGGCATTACCTGCTCGTATGGGAAGATATAGTTCAAATGTGGAACAAAAGAGAGATGCCCAGGATAGTGAGAGTGAACATGACGATATGTATGCGAAGATATTGGAGAAGGACCCAAGGAATGTTGAAGCATTGAAGGTGGTTTTGTATGGGAAGATGAGGAGAGGGAAAACAAAGGAGGCTGTGGAGTATGTGGAGAGGTTGATTGACATTGAACCGGACGAAGTTGAATGGAGGCTTTTGCAGGCGCTTTCTTATGAGATTATGGGGCATCTGAGTAAGGCTAAAAGGCTGTTCAAGGAAATTTTGAAGGAGAGGCCACTGTTGCTCAGAGCTTTACATGTATGTTCTCAATTAAGTAATCTTATTTGTGTTAGTTTATCATTTGTGCAGCTTTCTATATACTTGAATTGAATTTATTGTTGTTTTTTGTGCTTAGAAAGGGATGTAGAATGTACCTAGTTAGATACGTACTGAATCACACAGTCATATCTCGTTTGACTCTAAATAGAGTTATAAGTCGAAGATAATTACTAAGGTCTCTCAGGAATGTGAAACATCTGAACTTAAATTTATTTGGGTAGGCATAATTTCACCTCGCTGCATTATGAATCTATGCTGGGAATGTTGGTGGGTTCATTTTGATCACCTAATTTATTTAATCAACTTTTGTTTGAACTTTAAACAAATCATTTAGGAAGGGTTTACTCTCCTATTTTACAAGAAGTGGTCATTGTACAAGAAAGAAGAAGTAAGGAGGGGGTAGGTCGAATTGCCTTGCCTGCTGAGAAGGATTTATAAAAAGGGAACAACAGTCAGAAGGATCCATATTTGAACCATATCTTAAGTGGGTTCATGGAGCATCTCTCCTTGGCTGTAAAGGACCATGGTGCCACTTCTGAGACACCTGAATTCAGTCTGTCAGTTGCAGTTGGTTTGGATCTGTGAAGAGTTGCTGCAAAGGTTGAAGCTGGTGGGGTATGATTTCCATTTTGGATGTCATTCATGGAAACCTGTTCTGTACTCATTCTTGCCACCTGCTATAGCTTTGTTTTTTTTTTTTTTTTTTTTTTTTTTTTTTACCCCTCTTCAAATTTGAAAGAAATCAATCAGCTGGATTGACCTCTTGCAGTACATCGATTCTTTACTAATTTTATCCCTCTTACATTTCCTCTTTCATTGGCATGGGGGAACCTTGAAATTGATTAAATGATGTCACAAATTGATGGATCTTATCAATAGGTTGGGTTGAGCTGTTTCTTTAGGGAAGTGGCATGGCAGTCTTTTTCATTCCTGTTACTGTTCTAAATGCTGGTTGTCTATGTCCCATGTACATTATGTTGTGCCCTCTTCTTTTAAAAAATCTGTTTTAACATATTTTCTTTGTCACAGAGATTAGTCTCAATCGAAAAAGGTATAGCCATGAGTCTTTGGTAACCAACGTGATAGGAGAAAAGGCCTGTAATAGGAATTTCTTTTTCTCATAGCTGTTTTTCATGTGCATAATTACTGAATTTCTCTCATCCATGAATTGTTGGAAGTAAAGATGTCTGAATCGACTAAAGGTTGTGAATTTTAAGTTGTGTAGCCTGTCTTCATGCTTGCTACTTGCTCAAGGGTTTATGACCCTTATAAAGTTAGTATCAATAGCAAAAACATCTCTATCCGTACAACAATAATTCAATATGTTTAATGTCATTTAGGTATGCATCATACTTCTAGAGGAAGATTTGCTTTTAAAAGTCGCTAAAATGGTTTCCTATGTTCTATTTACAACACATGACAAAACATGCACTAGTTTGTTAAACTACTTTGAGTCTTAAAGAACTTAAATTTCTTTAAAAGAGTCTCATTTCCTGGGCTTGGAAGTGCCTAGAGCGACTAGGGCACATGAATGTACAAATATTTCAACTATATACAATTTTTTATTTTTTATTTTCTAATCAGGATACAAGTTTATTGTATATCAAAGATTGTGAATTACCATTTTGTGGACACTAATGGCCAGTTATTTTTTCAGGGGTGATCTCTTGTAGATACTAACCTCGTTGCTTGTATCTCTCTTCTATAGGGTTTGGCATTGGTGATGCACAAGAACCATGAGGGCCCAGATGCCGTGTTTGAGATGCTAAATAATGCTTTGGAAGTTGCTCGTCATCAAAAAAGAGTCACTGAGGAGAGAAGCATAAGGATTCTAATTGCACAAATGCATGTTGTACAGGTAATAACCAGTCCCTCAACAGCTCAACTTTAGGAATCCATTAACTTGTTCTATTTTGGGGTCAGTGGTAGGATATCCCATGAAAATAATTCCATTAGCTTGTCCATGTGATGGCACATATCCATCCTTTAAATTGGAAACAGTATAAGAATAGTGACTGCAAGCAGATATATGCATGCTGTGTATTGGATCGGTAGGACCCATGGCCTTGAAGATGGGATGTACCTATGATTTTCTCAATCACAACCTATTATTACATTCACATCTACACATTTCAGGGAGACTTGGAGGAGGGCTTGAAGAAATTTCAAGATCTAGTTGATGAGAATCCTCGTGACTTTCGGCCTTATCTTTGCCAGGTAATGAAAATACTTGCTTACTTGCTGCTATTGGGATCTGGTAAACAAGATCTTTAACACTCTTTTGTCAAAAGTTTCATTGCCTGTAATGGTTTGTTTAAGGTTTCAAAACTACTTGGATTTTTTAAGTCTCCCTTAGAATTTTCCTATTTGTTGGGGAACCACCTCTCAATAAGAGGTCAAGAACTAAGCCTCAACCTAGCCTCCACCAGTGGGCAAACATTGTATTTCTTCAACCCATGAGAATTCCCAGGCTGATCTTTGTTGTATGCTTTGGTGAAGGAGAAAAGAACTGGATCCTTGATTAAGTAATTGTTTCTGTCTGCCTAGCAGGCCATGTATTAAACTCCTAATGTTTGAAGTTGCATTGTCAAACAAAAATGTTGTTTGCCACTTTGTTCTCTATATGAAATCATTTTCAGTAAGAAGGGGAAAAAAGAAAAAAGAAACAGGAAAAGGAACTAGTAAGAAATTGACTGCTAACAGGATTAGAAGGATAGGGTGGTTTGGTTGGGACCAAAGATTGAAAATTCACACCCAAAGCCTTTTATTCTTCTATGTTGCTGGAGAAAAATCAAGCCTTTCCCCATGTATGGAGTTTGAAATTTTTGAGTTCCCATAAAGGCTTGGGATGCTACTTGGGGAGGATTTTGACTTTATATCAGCTTCAAGGGAGTGAATGGACCTTGGTGACTAAGTGCTATCTATGCAAAGACAAGCAAATTAAGTGGATTATATCCTTCTTCATTGTGCTTAAACAAGGGTTTTATGGCAGCTACTTTTCTCTTTCTTTGGCATAGCTTGAGTGTTGCCTCAATTGGTTTGTGAGGTTCTAGATTGGAAGGGTCTTTTGCAGGGAAAAAGTGAGAAAAAAAATAAAAAATAAAAAATAAATAAATAAAGCTTTTTTTTTTTTTTTTTTTTTAGGATTATTTGGAAGAAAAAACGTGGAGATCATTTGAAAACATGGAGCAAATGTACCAAATGCTCAATTCCTCACATCTTTCTACTCTTGATGTGGGTTAGAAGGGTTTTAGATGTGATGTCAGTGTCAATGGTAGTTTTGTAGATCAGATGAGCTCTCATTAATGGAAGGGAGTTCTTTTCTTTTTCTTTTTTCTCGTCTTTTTTCCTCCTTTTGATATCCTTTGTTTTTTACCACCTTTTTTTAATCCAAAATATTAAGAGAAACATACTGGAAAAATAATTAAAATGTAGAATGTCATGGATAGGATAACTGATCTTGAACTTTAAGCCCCAATTCTGATTCTTGGTCAAGAATTGAGTCTTTTGAAACAAACTGGCACTTGAGCAAAAAAGAAGGAAGAAAGTGAAATTCATCTGTTTTTAAAATTTGATAATGGAATAACCCATTTGTGAATTGTGGCAGGGGATAATCTACAGTCTCCTGGACAAAAAGAAGGAAGCCCAGGAACAGTTTGAGATATACCGGACTCTTGTACCAGAAGAATTCCCCCAGAGGGGGTTCCTTAACGATGTTGTATCAGCAGCAAAGGCAAAATCCCGAGAACGGTTCCATAAGGAGTTTCAGGCAGAATTCTCAAACATAAGGTAGGGGCTTTTGCTCCTCTCATCACAGATTGAGCTGGTAATTATCTGCCCTTAACATCATTTGTACTGGGAGGAAATGCATGTGAAGATGCAGACCCTGAACAATGTTCCGATAGTTATACGCTAACCAATGAGTTTTAGCTCTAAGTTTTAAGTGAGGTAAGAAAATGGATCTGGGGTTCTTTGTAATCAACTGTTTTATCAGAGGAAAAAGAAGTTGAAAAGATTGTGATATGCAAGTTGGAATTTGGCAATTTCAATCTCCATCTCCATTATTTTTGCTAGTTTGAATTTTGTTGTTTTTAACTCATCCTTGTATATATATTTTTTTTCCTTTTTCTTTTTTTCTTTTTTTTTTTTTTATTATTTGTAATGGTAGTTCATATGGAGACATTTATCCTGGAAAAACACACGCTACATGCTACTAATTTTCATGTAGTGTGAGTCTTATGTAAGGGTTTAATTATCCCACAATATATCTGTTTTTTTTATAAAAAAAAAAATTTTTTTTAAGGCTATGTTTGGTTCCCAATAATTTTGAAGGAGAATGTGAGGAAAGGAAAATAGAAAGAAAAAGTGGAAAGACTGAAAAAACGAAGGAAACTAAAAAATAAATTTAAAATTAATAAATTATTTTTATATATTTTTTAAACTCGTTTAATTTAATTTTTTTTATTATATAAAGATTAAATAATTTTAAGATGTATATATTTTTAATTAATTTTAATTATATTTAATATTTTAAAAAAATTATATTAAAATCAAATATAAGAAAATTATTTTTTTGTATATATATATTTTTTTCCTTAATACCTTTTAGGAATTAAATATAACCTTAATCAATCTAAGGCATATAGCAGAAAGGGTATGTCTTATTTGCTAGTTATAAAAAATATTTTTTAAAAATCAAAATTTGAGAAGTAATTCTTAATTATTTTAAAAATAAAATTTTATTTAAGAATTTAAATATAAAAAATAGTTTTTTATTTGTATTTTATAATTAAAAAAGAGGTTAAAACATTTTAAATTTGTGTTAAAAATAATCTATTTTTATAACAAATTCTTAAAAAAAATATTAATGATTTGTGAAATGTGTGTTTTTTTCAAACTCGAAAAATAATTTTTTATTGGAAAAGGCAATTTAGGGGACATTTGTTTTAAGAAATTGGAAACCCAAAACGGCGTCGTTTGGAGGCTCTTCTGGTAACTTCCACGTCGAGGATAACGTATATTTTTTTGGCTAAACTGGTTCCATCGTAATCTCAGTTTCAGGGCCATGGCTCTCGAGCTAAAACCTTCGTATTTTCTAACCAAAACAGCTTTTTACTTCCAAAACCCCCAATCTCCCATCCCCAACACCGCCTTTCCTCCACTCCTGCCGCGCAGGAAAACAGCGTATTTCCCGGACACCTCGTTTTCTATCCGGAAAACCAGTTTTCGTGCCGTTTCGGCGGTTTTGGAAACGAAGGAGACGCCTCTGGCGGACCAATCAGCTCCTCCGGTGAGAATAGTCGCTCTCGTCGGAGATGGCAGCGTCAGCCCTTTAAAATGCGCCCCATGGGTGGAGGTTATGCTTCACACTGTGAGTAATAAATGTATCTTTATGTCTATGGTGGCTGAGAAAATGTAGGAAAATAACCTCCACCCAAATGGGTGGAAGTGCTGAGTGCTAATACACATTTTGGGCTCATTACTAAATAATTTTAGTTTATATATGTGTATATATATATATATATATATACATGTATGTATATATGCACATGTGTGTGAACCCATGATTAAGTTTATGAGACTTTTTTGGTCCTGCATAGACACTATTTATACCTTTACAAGCTTATTATTACAAATGATATCAAAACTAATCTTTGACCTTAATCATGTAGACTATATTTAAAGTTGTAAGCACTCAAATCAGATAATATTTATGCATAGTGAAACATTATAGATGGTATCAAAGGAACCCTGAAGGGTACCTCAGTTGGTCCGGCCTTGGGTTTGCTCTCCAATGGTAACCAGTTCAAGTTCTCTCAGGGCCACTGGAGGCTTATCCAGTCGTTAACCACGGTCATAAAAAAAAAATAAAATTATAGATGGTACCAAAGGAATAGACAATATCTATGTAATCGAGAGAGAACCAGTATAACTTAAAATTAAACATGTATGAACTCTTTTTAATCATATAAATATATTTCAAAACCATGAGGACTTAGGTCTAAGAGTAAAACAGACAATATTTATATGATTAGAAGCATATCATTATAATTATTTTTTGAAAAAATTGTCAAACAAGCCTATAGAGTTTCATGCGGATGGCTAGTGATTGGGTTTTCTATGAATGGACTTTGGCTACTGAAAATGAATAACCATTGTAAATGGGTTTTGATGGATCATGGAGGATTTGTGTTTAATGAATCTTGTTTATAATGGATTTGGCTTCTCTGAAACAGGCACAAAGGCTGAAATGGGTGGATGAAGGATTTGAGATGCTTGTGTTTACAGACAGCCTCCATCAATCCAATGCTGATGCGGTTGAAACCCTGCAAATGGAATTAGGCCGGGCTGATGTTATGGTCATTGTTGCCGTTACTACTCAAGAATCAGTCGAATGGGTTCGAGCAAATTGCGAGAATATTCCAAACATAATCTGCTTTGATTCATCCCCTGCTTTGGTAAACAAACTGGGAGGATCTTATGTTCATACTGAAACCAAAGGGGATGTTTTTGGCAAAATTGCTGGAATTTATCAGAAAGAAGCAAATGAATCTGCGGAAGTAGTTAAAACAGTATCTGAGGCATGGCAGCGGCGTAATTCTGACGATATAAGGTTTTGCATACTGGTTATAATCAATGCATATATAAGGCCTGTGCCGATCCTGAAGAACTTGAGAGCAAAGGGCTTTTCTACCCTGAGCTGCATGGTGTCCAACTGCGGCCCCCAGATACTGAACTGCCTCCTGGACCCTGACTGCCGGAAGGCTCTTCAGTGCTTGAACAACTGCAGCCCGGTCGATCAAGTGTGCAATTACCGGTGCATTGCTTCCTTTGAAAGTCCAAACCTGGAGGCGTTTTCACTCTGTGTGCTACAGAAAAACAATTGTCTTGGGCTGGACGCGAAGGTCCCAGAAAAGCCTTATGTCCCTCCAATGGCTAAGTTTCGAGGGGGGGACTTGTGTCATGAAACTGCTGAAGATCTTTTCGTTGGTTGGCTGGGGTGCCTGGACTGGAGCTGGCGGGTCGTGGCAGGGCAGAACCCGGCTTACGATCAGTTTCCTTGCCAGTACCAGCTGTTCTACAGGGGAAAGGCGAAGGGCTCATTCTGGTATGAGCCAGTCTTTCAGGTGAAGACTTTGGAAGGGAAGGTGGTGTGGAGGAGGCGAAGGTATCGGGTTAAGAGAGGCAAAGTTCCAGGGACATTTTACTTCAGTGTCTTAGATAATGGGGTTGTTTCAAATGAGTTCTGGACGATCGTGGATGTGCCTGATGATCTTAGCTGGGGCTTGTTTCATTATAACGGGGCTGCTCGAGTCGCTGGACAGTCTTATTCTGGGGCTGTGCTGGTGAGTCCAGACGGGGCATATCCGAATGAGAAGGAGAGCAGAAGATTACTGTCTGCCTTGGAGGAGTGTGGAATTAAAGAATGGGAGATGTTTACAGTGAACAACTCTTCATGCCGAGATCCACCTCTGGGAATTCCAGATGGGTCGAGTCTGCACAAGATGATCCAAGTTAAGGAAAATTAACTGGAAGCAAATGTTTTCCAAAATTTCAAACAATGTAGATGATTTCAGATTGTTTCACAGAACAAAAGTAGGCATTTGGACAATGTCCAGAAGCTTGTTTCAGGTTGATTCTGAGAGACAACAGAGTACATTCCCCATTGGTTCTGGATCAGGCAATTAGAGCTCTGAATACATTCTCAACGGTGGAAGTAAACATGCTAGTGATAGAGCCTTCTTCAGAAAGTTCCAAAGCAACATAAACAATTTATTGATTTTCTTCTCTGGCATCAGAATTCATTCTCCATCCACCCAACTCCGTTTCCTCAGGTGGACCTTCAAGTTGAGGAGTTAATCAGAATGCTCTCAAGATATCAATAGGTTTGGTATCATGATCAGAACTCAATTCTCACAACAAAACAAAGGTCTACTCAACATGAATGACATGTTATTAAAACCTTTCATATGAATCTTTCAGAAATTTTTTAACTAATATTATCAACGAATATATTATTATTGCATAATCCGATCATATGTACAGAGCAACCCATCCTTTGTTTGTCAGATTTTTAATTCCTTACATATTTTTTAATTGTTTATATCTAGAATTTATGGCAAGATATGTTGTACATGTAGACCCCAAGGAGTGAAAATATGGGGAATTCAACCATTAAAAGGTATAGAAAAGAAGAGTAGGCTAATTGTAAATCAATATGTTGAAATACCTCCTTCTAGTTTGTAAAATGGGCAGCAAGGTTCAGCTAGTATTTGTGTGTATATTCTACAAGAAGCTTGTTTTGCCTTGAAGCTATTTGGTAATGTTTTAAAAAACCATTGTCAAAAAAGCTTTTGAGAGCAACTTTTTGAAAATTATTCCTAATAGATTTCAAAACAAGCTTTAAAAATCCTTCCCACATACCATTTCTAAATGCCATTCCTTAGGTACAATTACAGGTGAGTTTCCACTGCAATAGAGGCTGTACACATAACTTGAAATAACTTTTTGGAATTTAGGGAAAAGTATGGACTTTATTGATACAAGGAACTCACTTTCAAATAAATACTATAATTCTTGGCCTAAACCCTCCATATATCTCATCTAAGCTTACTCAAATCTACTGAGTAGAACTTGAAACTTATAAAGATACAAACACCTACCTGTAGTAACTTTATATATTGTAAGTTACTTACAGGTTTTGGCAACTAGAAATGCTTTAAACCATGTGGGGCTTCTCATTGAGGATGCTTGGGTGTGCTTCCCAGAAACTTTGCTCAATTATATTACAGTGTTCCACAACAACTTTCTTCCCAGATTTTTCAGCTGAAGCTCCATTCTCATACATCCCAGTCTTCTCTTCCTGCAAATGAAATCATATCCAGCTCGACTCAGGAAGGTAAAAATAGGTGCATACAAAACCATCAACAATTAAAGAAAACCCACTGAAGAATAGGCATTGAGCTCATCCTTCAACTCCATTAGCAGAATAAAAAGCTTGCCCCGTTTTTCTTTTTCCTCTTCTAGGTGGAAGATTAAGCATAATGTTTCAATTTAGGGGGGTCAAGTTTTTGAATTATGGACCGGTACTAGATAAACAATGTGGGGGACTTGATTCACCCTGTTTAGTTTTTTTTTCCCGGAAAAAACAAAAACCTTCAAGAAAACTAAATGAATGATCCCATGCATGAAAGAATGTGCATGCTCAACAAGCAGGACATAAGTAGTGAGCAAATTGATTAATATTGTGTAGCAAATGTATATGGCATTCTAATGCATACAGTTAAATCTAATTAGGCTGAAAAGATCTTAATTCTCAACTAAATGATTTTGAGTGCAATAATTTACCAGACCAGAAGGGAGTTAGCATGAAATAGTAAACAATTTTTTTTCAAGTACTCAGGCATAGGAAAGAATGTCACACATGTGATGGTAAAGATCCATCTGATCTATGGCATGTTCATCAAGCTGCAAGTTTTTGTCTCAATGAGCAGCCATGGCAAGATATAGGCCAGTAGGTTCAAATTTCTACTGATTGAGCCAGACACAAAACCAGATGGTCCAAGCTACATTCTCATTAGCAGTGTATAAGGCATCTTATACCATGGGAATTTTGTTTTCAGTAAGGAGATAAAATTAACCTTGTTCCAGAAGGCAGAGGATCCTTGGCGGAACATGAGTGGCAACGTGTTGTAGTCAATACCAAATTGCTGGACAAGAACTTCATTTTTCTCTCGTGCTTGAGTACCCTGTTGAATAAAAGGATTAAAAACCATAACCAAGGGATGAAAATAGACTATTTTCTTGCCAAAACCATCAGTTCTCCAATTTGAAACTACGCTAGAAAGACATTAGGGAAGATCTATGCTAATTATGCAATAGGCAATATATAGTTTTGAGTTCGTTTTGCCTGCCCTTCATTTAGGGGAATGCTAGAAGCTAACTGACTTGTAAAACAGGATATTACAGCTCCATTAAGAAAAATCTCCACAGTTCCCCTAGATTTTTAAAGAGAGTCTGTGCTCCAAATTAACTTAAGACCATGATATTCGTCAGATAGAAGAGAGAATGAGCTTAAATTCAGCCTGTTTAAATGGTAAACAGCTAGAAGTTGCCAGAACATAAAAATTTCACTCATGAAGGAACTTCCCTTAAACTAAGCTTACTAAATGTCTAAGTTCACATTGAACCAAACAGACTAAAAGAGTCAACGATAATAATCTGTACTTGGAAATGATCAAAGACCATAACCCTGAAAGGAGAGAAAGAGAAAGAGGTAATTAGTGGTGAAAGAACAAATTTGATAGACAAGCATGCCTGTAAAGTAAATCTTCCCAAAAAGATCATTCTTCAAAATCAAAAACATGAAAAATTCTGTAACTTTTTCTAGTGTGGTGTGCATAGAATTTAGCACCTTTAAATAGGCTTGAGCTTCACTTTTGCTCTTTCCAGACTTAACAAGCATCCAGAAACAGGTATTATATTGATTGTTAATGTGGCCTGAAAATCCGAAAAGAGAAATGCCAGAATACATACATTAAGTTTACAAACATGAGATGAGCGTGAATAAACTCAAACTTTAAGCGACTGTATATGTAAGTGATTAGTTGGGCTTTACAAGTTCTATAATAACCAAAGAAGTGACAGCTACTCACAATCAACTTGTCTCCATGTCAAGTAATCTCGGAGAATCTCAGATGTTGGATACAATACAGCCCGTCCATCAAAACAAGGTGGGTACTTCAACTCTTTCTGTGGGAAGAATTCTTTCCATTTCATTACATAAATGGAAGTGAAGTATGATACAAGAGCAGTAACTATTTCGCTGCAAAGGCGATTTTTTGTGTCAATTGATTATTGAATCAATAAGGAACAGAATGCATCTAAAGTAATGGATGGAAAGACTGTAAAGTCATGTTTGGCAAGCTTTATAAAATGTGTCAAAAGGAATGTTGGGTCATGAATGCCTTTCCTGCCAAAAAAGAGACTCACAGCACAGGCCTAACAAGTTCAAACTAAAACATTTAATTTTTTTTTTTTTAAAAAAAAAAAAACAGATTCTTTACTAGCCACTCTTATAAATCGAGGTTTTAATATGACCAGTTACTCCTCAAAACTTTTTTTTTCTTTTCTTTTTAAATAAACCGGATACATTATGCCCAAAAAAATCAGAAGATATCCCTGGGGCTTTTACACAAAGAACCTCTCACATAATTGTATCTCGGTCACTGTCTATATGTGTGACAAACATCCATATACATATGGGTTCACCACAAAGGAAATTCCCACTCATAAAATTTCCTGCCAATACTTTGTTTAATCCGCTTGATTTCTGGACCATACTACAGGCAATTTGCAAAAACTGCTCAAATAGTAGCATATTTCCTGAACAAAAATATCTCAATCATAGCATATTCCTGAATAAAACATCTCATTATACTTTCATGCCAAGACATATTGTGTGTGGGAACCCCTTGAATAGCACATTCAGAATGTCTGCCTATGCACCAAGTGTCACATTTCACAAGACCGAGAAGAGTAGGTTGCTTCTTCCTGTCTTCCCATCCTGACTTCGATATACTAAAATTGTATGCCTAAACTATATTGAATTTGAAGGGACTCAAAGGGAAATGATGGAAGAGAAACCTGCCACGCCTTTGATAGAACTGAGAATCCTTTTTCAGAACAAAGCTGAAAATTAAAACATGAACAATGTCATCACACATAGGTAGAATCATAAAGTGGAAACAACAGAACATACAAGACCAATGCAGTACCTGTATTCATCACTGACCCCATATGAGAAGATGACATCTTTAAACTGCTCTAACACAGCCACTGCACATGAATTCATAAGGTTCAGAGCTTGCTCATCATTCGGCTTCTCAAATTCATGAACTTCAGAAAATCTACCAAAAGTCATAAAACTGAATTCTTGAGTTTCACTTGCAGTTTCTAAGCATGGCAATCAAACAAACAAAAATCCATCCATGAAATATTCAATAACAAACTGTGCAATAGGTTTTCCTGAAAAGTCGGCAAGTGTAACTCATATATCCATATTTGTGAAAGTACAGGTTGTTAGGAATGCTTGATTCAGTTAGTAGATAACCAGTTGGCTCAATGATAGAAAGTGGTCACCAAAGGTTCATTGAGTTAAGAAGTACCTTTCCACATTGGATTACATAAATTGATAGTATGGAGTTTCTATTTTTTGTGGATCCAAGGCATTAGCATAATTAATGGAATATGATGTGCATACAGCATCTTTAAATATAGAGTTCAGTCCCTTCACTTGCTCACCAGTTCCAACCTTTGCCATCAAAGCTGTGTATCATAAGGCTAGAGAAGAGAGCAGAGGACTCTCTCGTTCTTGCAGGGTCTTCATTCAAACTTTTCAATTCCTTCAGCATGGATGCAGATTCACTATTTTTTTTAATAGGCATACTAGTTTCATGTTGGCACATTATATAATTGTTTAATTATAATGGCTATTAAACCTATTTGTTTATAGTTATAGAAAGAAATGATCTGGGTGAATTGAGAGATTGGAGCAGAATTTGATTAGCAATTGAACTCCTAGTCTGAAGTTTTCTTCAATCAATCCTACATTTAGCTCATGGTGAATTCTACATATTGAACTGTCCAATTATCCCAAAATTTTAAAGATAAAAAATTGAATGTCCAGCAATCTTAAATTTCTATTATCTTCTACAATAAAGAGGAACAAGAACTTCTACATGCAACCTTAAAATTTGTGGTATGATACCAACTTTACGAACTGTAAGAACTTCAAGATTGTATACCCTACAAATTTTCTTGAACTTTCCAGAAAACATCAAGTGGGCAGAGGTCAGGATCATTCAATATTTAAAGGTGGGACTCATCAAAGGGTAAGTTGAACTCCTTTAATAGACAAATAACCTAAGGAAAAGATGTTTGCCAACCAGCAAAGAGTTATGCAAAGTGTATAAATAGCTCACCTATGAAAATGGCAGCCATCGATTCTAACGACAATCCAAGTAAGTGGCATCAACTTGTTTTCAAATTGGAAGGACTTAACATACTCAGGTTTAATGTTGTTAATGTCCTCTCTGAAATCACCCAGCTCCTTGAGGAGAAAAGGGTGCTCATTCCAGAAGCTTCTTGCAGCTATGTTATCTGAATGAACTATGATTGGCTTTCTCCGCAATCTTTTAACAGGTGTTCCATTTTCACTGTATTTCACAATATCTTCAACCTGGATGATGGTGAAGAAAGATTTCAGCTTTACAAATTAGAAGTCATATACAAAGGGAATGAAAATGAAAGCATGCGCAGATCAAAATGGTGAAAATAAATGAGTGCGACTTTTAGAATTTTTTATGATGATTGTTTCAAGATAAAATCAGAAATAAATTTACCACATCTAATTATTGTAAATATATTTATACCTGTAATTTTAGCTTTAATTGAACTTATGGCAAATTATTTTTGTGATCTAAGAGGTTGTAACCATGTCTCTTTCAACATTTCCAAACATATAAACAGATGAGTCAGCATTTTCACAAAATGTATTTTATCATGAAAAAGTGAAACCAAGCCAACTCAAAATCCTCTCCCAAAATTCACATTTTCAAGGGTTTGAAATATCCTAGAAAACAAAATCCGAACCTTGAAAAGATTTAGGTGACGGGATAAAGAATATTTAATACAATGGAATATAACCTGTGTCTTGCAAACACAAGACCCCTGACGAAACATGGAAGGAAGATTTTTGTAGTTGATCCCGAACTGTTGAAAAAGCAGCTCATTTTTTTCTTGTTTATGAGTTCCCTGCAGAGTTGACAGACACCACATGAGGAGGAATAAATATTGGGATTTATTATAAAATGATTCTTAGTGCATGATTCGGAAGAAATAAGGTTGTATAGGTGAGAATACATAGGAAAAATATATTTACATGCATAACCAGATAAGACAAATTGGAAATTTTTGTAATACCTATCCCAAAGAGTTTGATCATATTCCAGAGGGAGGTTTCCAAGATATTTCACCTTTGGGGCCAAAGGGTAGGAGTGCATTTTGAACCTGACTAAGAACTTAATAATTAAGGCTTTGTAACATCCATCCACACACAAGGCTTGTTTATGCCATTTTTTATCTGTCAAATATAAACATTTTACAAAAGGTAAGATCACATCTCATGCTCCCCTTAGGATATGGGCTTATTAGTTGTATAGATTATTCTCTTTTTACAGCTAACAGCTATCAGCTTAGACTTACTGCCAGATATTCTTATACTTCAGAAGCCTTTGCTTTCTTCTAATCAATTTTTCATAATAAGGAAAAAGGTCGATGTAAAAAAAGTTTTATGACCACACTATAAGAGAACATCAGGGCCTCAAGACATTGAAACGACTAATTATATGATACAGCCATACAGGTGCCTTCAAGCTCTGCAGACCTTCACAATGACACAACAGAAAACACGAATTTTGACCAATTATCTTTAAACTATGCAGGAATGCCAGAATCCTATATAATCCTTTTACTTACCCCTTTCCTTATATATATTTTGAACAGAAAAAAACAACTTAATTGATCTTTAAAGATAAATACAAGAAGGATGAGCAATCCTTCAAGGATATACAAGAAAAGAAGGCACTTCTCCCTTCCATATTTACTATAAAATCTTAAAAGATGCAGATCTTCATGCTATCAATTACATTTTTTTAATATGGTTATACAATCATATGATCAGGTAAACAAATTTCTGGTCCTTATTTATGATGAAATGCAATTTTATGACACAACTTCCCTTAGAACCCAACAAAAATTGTCTACAATAATTCAATCAATTGATGCTATACTACCAAAAAAAAGAGCAGACCATGAAGAGAGATTTTCCAAAATCAGAAGTAAAGAATCAATCAACACGAAAATCAGAAATCCAATGGAAATAGGAGTTAGAAGCGGCAAACTGAAAATAGGTGAGTAGAGGTACTTATGTATGGATATAGATATACACAAATAAAAATAAATAAATAAAGAAAACCAGCACCTTTAAGACTTCTTGTGCTTCCTCTTCAGTCTTTCCACATTTAACCAACATCCAGAAACATGTATTATACTGGTTATTGATGTGACCTAAAAAACAGAATACATGAATGATAGATTGAATGCCTTGAGTTCCCAAAAGCATTTAAAAATGATAGTTTCAATATATTGAATTCCCAATATTGTATAAACATTTCCTTCAGAATTTCATACTTCAAGGAAAACTACATTTATATACCACAAAATCTGAACCAATTGAAGAAGTTCTAAACACAGAAATATTTGGAGTGTTCAAACTGATTTATCCACCTCATGAGGCTATTACTTACAATCATTTTGTCTCCATGCAAGATACGTTTGAAGAACTTCCATTGATGCACAGCATATGACCCATGCACGAAATGATGGGGGATACCTTAACTCCTTATGAGGGAAGAATTCTTTCCATTTTGTGGTATATATGGAGGTGAAGAAAGAGACAACGAGGGATACTATTTTGCTGGAAAGACAGTATTAGAAGTGAGTTAACAGTCAATATTGCACCCAAACGAAGTTTCAAATTAGTAAAACTCAAAATGGCAATGTCCATCATAAGAAAATATAACAAACTAGGATTGCTGGACTGGAAAAGCTCTACTTCCAGTCCGTATTGTCAATTCTAGTCAAAGTGAGCCACTGAGGCACGCATAGGGGCTACATTAGGTCGGTAATAAGGCACTGAATGTGTGAGATGTGGTCAGAGCTTTAGTGAAAATGGCTCCTGCCCGCCCACATCTCTACACGAGTTTTCTCCCAAAGACAACAATTGTACATGCATATCCTAAAGCCAGAAAATTCAGAATAAGAACCTGGCACGCCTCTGGTAGAACTTGGTTGTCTTCTTGAAAACAAAACTGCAAGTGATATTACCAAAATAGATGCCGTTAATAATGTAAAAATGGACATATAAAGTTCAGCAAATTGAGATTAAATAGCAAAGAACAAACTGCACCACCTGTACTCATCACTGAATCCATATGAGAATACTATGTCTGGATATTCCTCTAACATAGCAGCTGCACATGAGTTCATCAAATTCAAAGCTCTCTCATCATTCGGTTTCTCAAACTCATGAACTTCAGAAAATCTAACAAAAATTGAAAACAAAGAAATAAAAATAAAATCATAAGAGTTCCAAATGCAACATTATTGCCTAAAACCCCAACTTATTGCAGATTCAGAACATAGCATGATCTGGTCAGTGAAACAAAAGTCTAGCGTCATCTTATGTATTGGAACTCATCAAAATGAAGACAAATCATAACATATATGTGTGAATTGAATAAGACCAACTGCAAAAAATTTGATTTCTTAAATTGATAACTTCAGAAAATCTAACGAAACACAAAAAAAAAAAAAAATCCTTGAAGTGATCATTGCTGCAAATCTACAACAAACCCACTTCAGAAAACCCCAGTAGCTTCATTGAGAACAGTGTTCCCAAATAACTATAACTAAAGCCCATCAAATAGTAGTATGATGAATTGATGACGAAGACCTCCTATGGACACAACTTTATGAAACATATTTTCCGATTTCAATTTTTTTTTGCCACTATATTCGAAAACATGCCCTTCTCAAGCATTTCAATTTCCTTCGATTCTCAAATACTTAAGCTTCAGAACAGAAGTTCAGCGCCTCACTTGCGAAAACCGCGGCCGTCGATTCGAACAACGATCAGGTTGGGTGGCATGACTTCGTCTTCCACTTCGAATGACTTCACGTACTCGTATTTACTGTTCGCCATGTCCCACTCTCCAATGAACTCCTCCTTCTGCTCTTGGCTTCTCACGGACCAATCACCGAACACTTGGTGGATACAATACAGTCGAAACTCAGAAGACAATGCGAATGCTCGATTTCAACTCTAGAAAATCAACGAATTTTCCCCTTTAACCCAATGATTCGAATACTGATATTATGATCAGAAAAACTGAAATGTTACAACATGCAATTAAGAGATTGAAGAGAATTAGGGCGTGTTAGACGAAGATTTCCAAGACAGTTCTCAAAACCACTTTTCCATGAACAAAATTTTGTTCATTCGCATATAAAAGCTCCCGGTCTGAACTATCTTTGATCTGGATCTCCATAAAATTTGAATGATTTTTATGAAGACTCTATTTTGCAATTTATTTTCAAACTTTTGCACCAATATACATTTTTTCCTTTATTTTTTTTTACTTATTACACTATAAAAATTATTAGAACGGAACTATTTCAAATTAAAAGGCCATTTATTTTAGAGAATTAATTATAAGTAAAAAAAAAAATTACAATACATTTTAAAATAAAATTATTATACATTTTAAAATAAAAACATAATAAAAAATAATAAACAAATTTCATATAATAATATTTTTTTTATAAAAGTAAAAACTGAACCCGGAAACAACATTTTACCTATTTCATTTTTTAAAAATATTTTTTACTTTTTTAATCAAATAAATTCTTAAGAAATGATAAATTAAATTACAGATTTTCAGAAAATAGAAATTTAAATATTTCATTTTTTAAAAGATAGTTTTTTAATAACATAAATTTTTATGAAAATAAAAAATTCAGAAAATTGAAATAAAAAATTAAAAAATTATTTTTCGGAACAAATGTAATTTTAGAGTGCATTTTGAAGTACTTTAAATTATTGAATGGTTGTTTCTAAAAATATTTTTCAGGAAATCACTTAAGTCAAATACCACAAAATTTGTTGACTTTATAAAAATAAGTTGTAAATTTAACATTTTTATTAAAAAATAAAATTAAAAGCTTAGAAATTTGCCAAATATGCCAACCCCATCAACACCACCATGGAAAAGCCATTCATCATACGATTGAATGTCTTACAGTGAAGCTAACTAGCTTAGAGGCACATACAAAAACAACTCACCCTTCTTCCTCCAACTCATCCTCACTCCTCATTCCTCCCACCCAATCTTAATCTACCCATACTCCCCAAATCTCTCCCATCAGAAGAGGAAAAACAAAGTATTAATGGTCTCCATGCTTCTCCTCCTACCACATCAATCCTAACAACACCAATCCCATAAAACCAGTCACTGAAACCCCATATCCGATCAGCTTCTCACCGGCGCTCTCCATCTGTACTGGGAAAAGGCAGGTCCCCGTTGAAGCATTCTTGGTGGTTATCTTCGCCATCCCATTGAAATCACAGGCCTCCACATGCTGATTCTGCATTTGGAAATACATATTAAAGGCATATGAGACGTTGCCATACCGATCCAAGTTGTTGCAGGACGACCCATATCCCAGGCTTGTACAGTCTGAGTTTGAGCAGGCGTAGTTCACGAAAGGCCCCACCTGCGTCATGTTCTTGACGGCGTCCCTATTCAACACACACCACTTTGGTTCCAAGTAGATAACTCCCTTAGCAGGTTCCAGAAACTTGTCTAGGCCTTTCCCGGAGAAATCCATGGGAAATTTAGGCTTCCCATCGAAGAAGAAGATCCCCCAGTGGCGCTCAAAGCTCCCCGGTGCAACGCTCTTCATGTTCTCGTCGATGAGCCCGAATAAGTAGACGTCCAAGCGCCCAGGGCGGAGCGGCGTCCCCTTGCCATCTGCGAGTTTCTTCAGCAACCCGTCGTAGAATCTTCTAGCCAATTTGAGATTGGCGTTCTTGTCGCCGTCAGTCGGCCATCCGACCTCCCCCACTAAGATCTTCAGGTCTGGAACCCCGGCCTTTCTCAGGGCCCAAACGAGAGTGTCGTAGTTTCCGTCAAACACATTGGTATACTGGACGCCCCTGTCTTCTGTTGGTTCCCCACCTCCATTAAAGAAGGCGAAGTCCAAGGGAAAATCAGGGTTTTGGTAGAGGCTGAGAAAGGGGTAAATGTTGACGACGAAGGGGGATTTCTTTTCATGGAGGAACTTCACTATTTGTACCATCAGACCCTTTATGTCTTTACGGAACTGTCCGTCTGATGGCTTGTTGGTGGCAGACTCGTAGACATCGGCATTGAGGGGGATTGTGGCTTTTATCTTGTCGCCATGGCCGGCCTCGTCCAGAGCCTTTTGGATGTTCGACAATGCAGGGAAAGTAGTATTCAGAAATGAACCATTGTAGCTTGTCAGGAATGGCTCATTCCCCACAGCCACGTACCTGAAAAGCCAAAAAGACGACAATATTAAGCTATGATCGTGATATCCCATGTCACCAAGGAGAAAAAGTTATATACGTTAGAAACCTAGACATGAATAACTTCCTCCTAGATATGCTCCTACATATGTAGTCGTTTTATTAGATTTAAAGTAGACATTATCTATGTGATTTAAAGTAAGTAATGTTACAAATGATATATCAAAATAAATTTCAATCCTAATATAAGAGTTTATTTGACCCGAAGAAGGTATTTATCTATCTATATCTTTGGTGCTACAATCCTCGCATGGGACATAAAGGACACAATGATGTTCTCATGTGTTTTGACACCGTAACCCCTATACATACAAGAAACATAATAAGAACGTTGAATGATTTTGTGTCTACATGGAGTGATTGTAATAACTCGTATTAAGAAAAAAGTTTCTAACACTATAAAGTCATGATCTTTTCTTAATTATATAAACATGTTTTAAAATTTATGGTATTTTCTTAACTATATAGACACATTTTTAAGTCATAGGAATCCATTGGATTTGGAACAGATAATATCTACGTGTTTAGATCATTACAATCAACTTGACGCAAATTATTAAAATTTGAGGAGGGATAATAATTGATCATCATCACCTAATATCGACACCCCCATCATACAAATGCTTGGTAACATTCTTCTCAACCCAATGCTTGGCGTTTTTGTAGCTATTGTATCGTTTCAGGTCCTTGTTTGGGATGCCAAGCATGACCTCAATGCCACTGCCGGCCAAGGAATTGACGGTCCATGAATCGGAGTCGAAAAGCTTAACCTTGTTGATTCCATTGTCCTTGAGCAAGCGAACCACAACGCTGGGTTGGAGAATGTGGGAGGCCTGTGTGCCCCAATTCACCCCAAGAGCATCGCCATGGCTGGTGTTGAAGGCTAGTAATACAACTGATAAAAACGCCCACACGAAGGCCCCGGCTCGGGCCATGGTTTGGGTGGAGAGAGGGGCACGTAGGGGTTGAAGGAGAGTTGAGAATGGATGGAAATGGAGTTTGGAGAGGGAAAGAGAATTGGATTTTCACACGTCTTTGAGGTTATGCAATAGTTGTTTCCTTTCTTTTCCTCCACAGACCAAGTCTATCTTCCAACACTCTTTAAACTGCCTTAACGGCTTTCTATCTTTAATGGGTTCGCTTGTGTCCAGAAAGTTGAATGTATCTCCAACGGTTTTACCAAAATTATTATCAATATTGTCATGATGAGTTGGACAATGGGGTATGGCCCATTTTAAGCGAATACATGCACACGTCATCCTATATCATCTTTTTTATAGAACATGATGGACAACCATACGACATATGGTGGATAGGACATTAATATGGCACATGATACATTAAAATTATCTCATGACACGTGGAATTAAAGTTATTTACTGCTATATTTTCTTTTTTTTCGTTTTTTAACTATTTTTTTCTCTATTTGTTACCTATTTTCTTTTTCTACCTTTATTAATAAAAAATAAAAAGGAAATTAAAAAGTAAAAAATAAAAAAAAAGAGAGAGAAAAAGTTTTTAGAAAATTGAAAAATATAGAAATGAAAATAAGGAAAAAAGAAAGTAAAAAATAAATAAATAAATAAAGGAAAGAAAATAAGCTGAGTGAAAAATATTTTCGATACGGACACAGTTGTAAATAAATACAGAAATAAATAAAAGGCTAGTTCACTGTTCACGCATCCTTTCCTCTCAACCCGGTTCTTCATTTGAAACCAGACTGGAACTTCTCACTGGTTTTCTCCTCATCTCTATATGTATTTATCGTGGACAGTTATTTCTGCGTTGTTTGTTTCTGCTTTTGTTTGGGTTTTTTTTTTTTTTGGGCTGTGGGTGTTTCAAATTACTTCCATAGATTGTTTTTCTTCTTTGGTTTGAAAGAATTACTGGTTTTTCTCGTTATACCCACCATAGGAGGTTTTGGGTAGTGAAATTTTTTTGTTGTTTGTGATTTTTGTTTGAAATTCTTTGCTGCTGGGGACTAATTAGCTCATGAATTCAATGAATTTTTCAGTTTTGGAGTTGTTGGATCTCAATGGGTCCTTTTACGTTAGCCATTGATGCGAAGAAGTCTTCACTGGCGGTTTCAGGTAACCCCATTTCCTCAATAGCTGATTTGAGATTGATGTGGATGAGTTTCAGTGCCTGTGTAATTTGGGGCAAAATTTAGATGTTGTAGTGATTAACTTTGGTTTGGGGGAATTCATATATTGTGTGATTCTAGTTTTGTAGCTTCATATTAGTTTTAATGTTCTTATGGAGGATAAAATCGTTATAGCACTCTAATTTTCAGTTCTTTCTAGAGAAAACTTTGTTTGGGATTAATTATAATTTTGTGATTTTCTAATAATAATAATAATAATAATATTGTTATTATTTTGGAACTGAATTGGGTATGCAAAATTTGTTGGCTTGTCCTCTGGTCTAATGGGTTTGACTTTGGGCTCACCTGCAGTCACTTAATGCAAAAATGCTGAAGGGTTAGGGCTATTGTCGATCCGTATTTCACGACCTGCATTCAGTTCTTGCCTCATTTTTATGCAAGGTTTAGCATTTTGCCACTGGTCCTGTTCACTTTGATATACCAATGTAGACCATTGCGGGGCGAGCCAGAATCTTGAATCTAATGTGTATTATCATTATTGGATATTTTATTCCTCAGATATGGTAATATGTTTCTTGCAGAATTGCATGATATAAGATCCAGAATTTTGTTTCCCTGTTCTTTTCCACAACTCTCTCAGCAATTTAAAACAGGTAAATGATTTGTGAAACTAGTTCCTTGGTTGTTCTAGAGGCTCCTACCATCTCTTTCATAGGAGGAAAAATCGAAATTGAGCTGGTTACCTAATGCAATTGCCTTTCCCCTTCCACCCCTTTCATCTCACGGTTCTCACGGTCATTTCGAGGAATTGTCTTGGTTCCTTGGTTTTCTCTATTGTTGGTTATTCATATGGATCCATCTTGTGCTGTTAGCAAAGAAAACTGAAGAGCCTTAGTTGTCTCAGCATTTAAAAGGCCACCAAACATATATCTTGCGCTGTCGAATGATAATATCATCCAATTCAGATAGAAGGGAATGCGATTTTCTCTGAGCACCTTTCCTCCTTCATTGGTTCCAGGGAGTTCGACAGCTGTTGGTGGCATTTATGCATAGTCATTTGCAAGACCTTAAAATTTATTCGCTGTGGATTTTATGCTTTGGGTAGTGATTCTCAGTACTACAACTTCAAAAACTTTCCTCAGGATTTTTTTAATTATTATATGGTATTTTCTTTGTTGATGCTGCTGGGCATTATTTGAATTTCATTTTTGATCTATACCCCTCACAGGAAATCTCATTTTTCTCTGAGTTTCTCTGTTGATGCTACTAGGACATGACTCTATGTTTCCAAAGTAATTTTATGTTCCATTCTTTTGCTCCTTATTGACGATGTGATATGTTTTTGTAGATTCATCCAATAGGAAAGTGCAAAATGCACAGCTTGGAAAAAAGAAATTTTTTGCATCCATCAGCACGGAGGAGGAAAAAGAATTCAACTTTTTACGTGTTCTATTTGGTATGCTCTCTGATCAATTTTTAAATCAGGTCTAGGTCACTAATGTGTCTAGAAAACGGGAATTCGAAGCTCTGAATTTATGCAAACATTCTTTGATTAAAAATTTAATTTTGTGATACCAAATAAGAATATTATTTATTAAATAAAGATTTTGGACAAGACATTGTTTTCCATAAAAATTTAGGCTTCATTTTCAGTTGTTAAATCCTGAGATTTTACGTGTGATATTAATATGTTAAGCTAGGATAATTTTTTACTTTAGTAACATTCATTTCTTTTCCAATAATAGTCTTGCATCAATGAAGGAGTGTTTACATAAAAACATCTTGTATATAGAGGAGAAGAAAATAAATTAAATGAGTTTAAAGGAGTATATAAAAATAATTAATAATTAAATTTATTTGTTATTTTCCTTCACTCTTTCTTTTCTTTTATTTTCCTCTATATTTTCTTTCGCTTGCATTTTCCCTCGAAGTTTTCCAGGAACCAGACATAATATAATGAATTAGGAAAATTGTATGTTCAATGTTCCTTTTTCACTGAATACTTTTGCCGATTTTGCAGAGGGCATTGTAGCAGGAGGCACAGCTGGTGTGGTTGTTGAAACAGCTTTATACCCAATTGATACCATAAAGACTCGACTGCAGGCAGGTTAATTATAGAAATTAATTATACTTAATGCTAAAGTGAAGATTAAGGACCTGTTCTATACATGTTTACAGATCGTGACAGCCTGAATGGACGGACTGTTCTGATCATCTGTAGCTAGATTGTTTCTTTTTCACATCTTTGTTGCATTACCAGCATTTTTCTGGGATAACTGCTAGTTGCTACCATTACCAGAGTGCTTCTTATACTTGAATTGAAAAGAATGAGTCCGATATCAGAATCTGGTTTAGGCTTTTTCTTCATAGAATTAATAAGATGCCAGAGATTTCTATGTTTATGCATCACACCAAATACTTAAAAAGAAAATCACCTTTTTTTTTTCCTTGTACTTATAATATCTAGTCTTTTAAATCTTCATCCTTTCTTCATGAGTTCACAACAAGGGTTTACCTCATTCCTACCATTGATTTTCACTTTAGGCAATTCGAGGTGGAGGTAAAATAGTTTGGGATGGCCTTTACTCCGGGTTGGCTGGAAACCTTGCTGGGGTCTTGCCGTAAGCACCTTCTGAACTCTATAGCTTCCCTTATCTCATCAGAAAACCAATTATTTAATGTTAATTCCCAAAATTTATTCATGATTTCTCTACCCACAATAAGTTAGGTTATAAAAAATTATAAAATAAAAAAAATTCTGTCAAATTTTATCTCTGTGTACAGGTATCAATGATGACTGGGTCTGATTCCCTGTTCGTTCACAATGATTCTTCTATATGCAGGGCTTCTGCCATATTTGTCGGTGTTTATGAGCCTACAAAGCAAAAACTGTTACAGATATTTCCTGAAAATCTTACTGCTGTTGCTCATTTGGTAAGTCTAAATTCTCATGTAACACCCAGATCAGAATGTACCGTACTATATTTCATTTGCCTCAGTATGTTATACACCTCTACTCCAGCAGCATTCTGGAAATCTTAGTTTCATTAACTGAAGGTTGTTGGACTTCATGCAGACTTCAGGTGCCATTGGAGGGCTTGCTGCTTCTCTCGTTCGTGTTCCAACAGAGGTAGAATTAGCTTACTTATTTAGGCATATCCATCATGTTCAAAAACTGCTTTACCCAGTCTCCGTTTCTCTTCACGTTCTGCAGGTTGTTAAGCAAAGGATGCAGACTGGCCAATTTGCTTCAGCTCCAGATGCCGTACGCATGGTCATTTCCAATGAGGGCTTTAAAGGTCTCTATGCTGTAAGGAACAGTCTCCCTCCTTATGTCTTTTTTACAATTCAAGCCTTCATATATCTGTAAAAAAAGGAATTTAAAGGGTTTTTTTGGTAACTGTTTTTAAAAACAATTTTCTGTTCTTAAAAATAAAAAACTTATTTGACCAAAAATAGTTTTTTTTTTCCTTTCTTACTTTCTTTCTTTTATTTTTAGAATTTGTTCTAAAAATTGGTTGGTTTTTAGAACAATTTTTAGGTGTTTTTAGTTGGTTTTTGTAGAGGTTTCTGAGTAACAATTGAAAAGATGAAAAATACTTGGGAAACTTTGGATTGCACGTAAATGTATAGTATACCTCTACGGAAAAAAAACTGAGAAAACTGTTGTTCATATTTGAGTTCCTAAAATTTTGTTCCTAAAAACAATTGAAAATTGTTTTTGAAAACGTTGTTAAACAAACCCAAAGTTTCTAGTTAGATTCTTCTTCTCTGCAAGTAAAAGATTAAAAAGTGTTCTTTCTATGAGAAGATGGGTATGATGTTGCATTTTTTGTTATTTTTATGTGTTATTTGTGGATATTAGTGAGCAACCTGCATTGTATCAGTGGATTATCTCGTGACCAATGCTTTTGAGATTGCAGGGATATCGATCTTTTCTATTGCGAGATCTTCCATTTGATGCAATTCAGTTTTGCATTTATGAGCAGATGCGGATAGGTTACAAGTTGGCAGTGAGTTTTCTCTTTGGTCCATTATTTGATATTGCTTTGTTAGTAGTTGAGATAAATGTCTCTTGACAATCTACCTATGAAGCATTTAGAGTCTGTTTGGTAGTGATTTTGAGAAAGCTAGAAGCACTTCCTAATGTTTGGAAGCATTTTAGGTGTATGACAAATTTTTTTTAAATTTAGAAAATCAATTAAAGTTATTTTTAAACAATCACTTGATATGGCATTCTTCCAAAAACAATTTCTTTGTATATAACACTTCACCGAAAATACTATCAAACCACCTTTTTTTTTTAAAAAAAAAAAAAATTATATTCAAACGCTAAGCAATTCTCCCTAAAAGAGTTTCTAATGAAAGTGTTATCAACAAAATCCCTACAAACTAAAAATGCTTTAATTAGAATTACTCCCAAACAGACCCTTATTAAGCTCCTTACGCTTATGCTTTTCTAATTTTTAGCAAGATTCTGCCTCTCTACACTACACACGTCAAGTAAATTGACAATTTTACAGATGAGATTGGACTTCTCATTCTTATACTATGGATTTTCTATTGCAAATATTTGTTATGTAAGTCAAGTACTAGACATTACCATGATTATTCATATTAATGTGGGTGTGGTTTGTATACAATTCCTACTTTCTTTTTTAAAAAACATAAAATTGTAGTAACTATTAACTCCAATATAAAATGCAGGAACTGTTAGATACTTTCATGGAAATTTATTGTGCCTTATAAAATTTATTTTCCCTTCTCATCAGGCAAAGAGAGATTTGAATGATCCTGAGAATGCCATCATTGGTGCTTTTGCTGGTAAATTTCTCATGTAAAAATTTGTTTCATGTTTGCATTCATCCCAATATATAATCGTTACATGTTCTCTTGGCCTTCTTTAAATTAACTACAGTACCTTAGCCCTATGTGAAAGATCTTCTCAAACCTTGAAAGCAGCTTTAGAAGGTTAAAAGTGTTTGGATAGAATTCTTAGCCAAGATACTTTCCAATGCAACATATCCGTGTTTTGGAAGAGTGAGAAGACTCGTACTTTTCCTCAAACCCAATGTTGGAAGCAAATTTTTATTTAATTAGAATGTTTAAAAATGTCACAAAATTCAATCGCACACAATAATAATTACTTCTACTTCTATTGTTGAACCCAGAAGTTAAACACTATCTTAAATCAGTTGCTGCGTGTAAGTTAGATGAATGTAACAATTTTGTTTGATATTTAAAGTTGCATATTGATGTTTTTTAATAGGGGCGTTAACTGGAGCTATAACTACACCCCTTGATGTGATTAAGACAAGGCTAATGGTTCAGGTATGGCTTTATTTCAGTATTTCTGTATGTAATTATCAATGCATTCAAGACTTATCAAGGTGTTACATGGTTCCTTGTGTTTTCCATAGGGACCTGCAAACCAGTATAATGGTATCATTGACTGTGTTCAGACTATTGTTAGGGAAGAAGGACCTCCTGCCCTTTTGAAGGTAAAATTTCGCCTCCTCTTTCTATCTTAACCCTATCATATCATAAAGTTATTTGTAAGGGCCTCTGTGACAATTTTTTCAAAAATTAATTTTTATTCATATTTTTAAGAAACACTCCTCGATTGTTTTTTGGAACAAAATTTTATTTGCTCTGCTTGTTCTCCATACTATATGCTTACATACAAGTAAAAATTATTAATTATGTTTCATGTTTCTAACTGTTTTTTAAAATTCTTGATAAAAAATATCTGAAAAGACATCAAATTTGTTCTCTAAAAAATGATCTTTTATTTTTTAGTTAAAAAAATTGTTTTATGTTCTTAATTCTCCCGTAGGGCATTGGGCCGAGAGTACTGTGGATAGGCATTGGAGGTTCAATCTTTTTTGGTGTGCTGGAGAGCACAAAGCGGGCGCTTGCTCAGAGGCGGCCTTCACCTAATCAACACTCCGACGGCCCAAAGCAGGATTGAAACTACCCAAGCTCTACCAATCTGAATACCTCTCTTCTAGACTCCTTGGAAAGACGAGGTGCTGAATAGGCTTCCTGTAGGTAGTCCTGCAGGTTTTGGTATGGCTAGCTTAGAATGGAAAGCAAATTTAGAGTAACTTCCCAGTTCCCACAAATAATAGTCATTTTCCCTTATTTAGACGACAGATAAAAGAGTCCTTTGCCAAGGAGATGCTGCTAATGTACTATTGGTTTGCCTTGTACATGAAAAACCCTAAATTTTCTTTTTGGGGTTCAAAATCAAGGAAAGGATTACTTAATTCTCTATATAATCTTTAAGGACTCAGAGTGGCTTCTAAACTGGGGGGAAAAACGATGTTCAACCACTGGGTTCTCGACTTATTTCAGAAATGCATTGTTTTACATCCATCACTCATCACATCAAACCAAAATGGTTTTTTGAAAAGGATAGGGCATTTGCTATATTAGAGGCTAATAGTTCTTTAATAATTGGTTCTAACATGGCCCAATCGCTTTACAACAAACGAGATCTAGAATGAGGTCTTGTCGGGGGAGTTCATCGACTCCAACCAGAAGCCGGGAAGTGGGATCTTCAGCAGCGTGAGAAGAGAAGAGTATCTGTATAAGAAAAACAAACCAACTCATGGGCAAAATCAGTGTTTATGAAATGTTTATTGAGGAAGAGACCTATGTACACGCTGTACATTTTTCCTTTTTGTTACAGACAAAAATGAACCTTAAAAAAATACACTACATTGACATTTCATTTGGTGGGAAGATAAAACTGATCCCAACTTATCAGCAAAGACAGATTAAAGGTTTGTAAAACAGAGCCAAAAGAAAACCATTTCACAAAATTTTGCAGCTTCGACCTAAAGTAAATAGTTTCTTCATTACAATCTGCTTCTTACTTGGGCACTGAAGCTGGAAAAGAATCACTCTAACTCAGACGCCTAATTTACAACCTGTCTCCCGATTCTGATACACACCCTGGTGCAAGTTCTTTACAAGAGATTGCCCGGTTCATATTTTATCTTGTTACCAAAGGATCAATAATAATAATAATCATCATCATCATCATCATCATCATCATCATCATCACCATTACGTGAAGATTATCATTGCAACCATTGCTTTTGTGATCAAGTATCTCTTTTACATAAGAGGAAGGTAAGCACCACCATGCCCTTTCCTCAGCACAAGCGGGCCAGCAGTGTCGGGAACTTTATCCAATTCCTTATTGCATGCATCGATCACATCTCCAAATCCAGTAGCAACAGAAGCGAGCTGCAACCGCAGTTTCAAATCCCGAGTCCTCCTCAATAAACATCTAAATGACCTTCCCAAATATTTCAACCATTCAGCTGGCAATCCTCCCCCTGTGAGCCAAACTGAGAATTGGGACATATCACCTCTGGCTGCAACCTCAGCCCGGTAAAATCTGGCCAGATCAGCAAGCATTGAAGGGTGGAGAGGAAGCACAGCCACAAATTCAGCCACAAACTGTTCTGTAAGTTCTGGTTTAAGCATCTGGTTCCAAAGTACCAGGGCCCACTCGCTTGGCCAGTTAAGATCGTAGCCTTCAGCAACTATTAGGGCCTCCTGGAAACGGGACTGCTCAACCAGGGCTCGCCTGGCATTAGTTTCAGATAGATTAAGCCACTGGATGTCGGGCATTCGGATTTGAAGAGAGACAAGGGAAGCCTGAGCGCAGGCTCTGCGTGTTGTGTTGCCAGCATCAATGGAGGAGTGGACTTCAGCAGCTTCAATGAAATATCGCATGGATTCCAGGAGGTCTTCATTCTGGTCCTTGTCATTGCGGAGGAACCATTGCTTAAACGACTGCTCAGCTCGCGATTCTAGAAGCGAAGCTGTTTCATGCTTCATGTTAAAGTGGTTATAGACCTGTTGAGGAGAATGCACACGTAGTGAACATCAGAAATAAATGATGCATTTCATCAGTTATTGCTTCTGAGTCTACTTCATAGTGTAAATGGTAAACACAATGTAATAACTACTGTGTTTGGTTCCCGGAAAATATGAGGAAAGAAAAAAACTGTTAAAGAAAATAATTTTCTCGTGTCCAGTTTTACCATATAAAAATAGAAGGAAAATCAAACATAATAAAAACTAATTAGAAACTTATGTATTTTTAAATTATTTAATTTATGTATACAAGAGGAAAAAAAGGGAAATGAGTTTAAAGCAACATATGAAAATAACATATTTTTATAATCTAATTTTTATTTTCCTTCATTTTTTCTTTCATTCCATTTTTCCTTTCTATTTTATTTTCCTTATATATTACTTCAGATTTTCTGGGAACCAAATATAGCCTAAACAAAAAAATACTGTTGCTATATTTGAAAACAATGCATCTACAGATGAAACCTATCACTCACGATGTAAACATTTCTGAGCCATTATCTCCCACAGACCTATTTATTTGAATGGCTAACATTCAACACCTGTATAACATTACTAACCAAGTACTGCAGCAGTATCTCACTGCAAGATGAACCTACATTTCTGTTTTTCTTGACAAAATTGACATTAATATGAATATGGGAATAATGGGACCAAAGCGAATGTGTCCATATTATCTAAATTAAATAATTCAACAATGTACATCATCTTGTCAGCCAAAGGCACCTACTGATTTTAAGACCGAAACCACAAGCAATACCTGTACTAAACAGCTAAATAATGTTTTATCTAATGTTGCTGCAGTATCGCACTATAATTAAATATGGAACTGTCAAATTGGTTTCTCTAGAAGTCTGATGTGCATAATCATTCAATATAAGATTAGAAAAATCATGGGTGCATATACAAACCATAGCAAACGCATCGAGGTCACTTGGGTTAAAATGCTTAAGTGATGTGAGAACAGCCATTCGAAATCCTCTGTCGGCCTCACCAGTGCCTGTATTTGTGTCTGCAGCAGCTGAATATTTCTGAAGAAGAAGATCTAGCTGACCGTTTTCTATAAGAATGCCTAGGATGAAATTGAGGGCATGGAAGTTTCCAACTCCAGTAATCAGGCGAGCCAAACACGCAAAATCACCCTCGTAAACATAGGCTTCCACCCTGGTTGCAGCAAGGGATACAAGGACATCAACTCCATCAAGGCAAGTTGATGACTTGTAAAAGTGGTGGGACAGAATAAGAAGCTCAACCTGAGATATAATTTTTCAGGGGGAAAAATTTAAACTTCAATGCTTCAGAAAGAGGATGAATATATCTATAAGATGAGATAAATACTTGAATCTTTTCTTTTTGTAGGCTATCATAATCAGTTGATTCCAACGGCAAGTCCTCACTTGCGGAGGAATGATTATTTAGTATGATATTAATGATCTTTACCAAATCAGATTACAAAACACCAAAAAAGTTAATGATGAAATCTGATGAAAAATAAATAAATAGATAGATCAAAATAAATAATGATGCTTCTATAATGATGTTAAGGATAATAATAAGATTCATAATCACGTTTTTCAATAAGAAATAAGTCAATATCATTGGATTAAAAATATTAAGAAATAAAGGGTACAGGAAGGATGGCCATATTTCAAAGCAAAAAAAATTAAGGTTTAGGATATGGAATTACAAACAAGATAAATTGGCACATGAATGACAATATTTATACTTGTTATCACTTCCACAATTTCATCAATGAAATTTTTTCTACAAAGAAACCTAATGTAGCAAGCTTTATTCTAAATGATTTTGATCATATTTGACACAACAAGGAATATTTATCAAGTTCTATTAATATTACCTCACAGGCATGGGGAATTTCTTGTCCAGTAATCACTATACGCATCAATGCATGGCCAATTTCTTGTTCCGAAGGACAAAGCTCAGCCCACTCCAAGAAGTCTGAAAATCTCCAAAGTAGAGGAGAAGGTCCTTCCTCTTTCTGAGAATCCATATATCCCCCTCGATGTGCAGCCAACAGGCCCTGAAGGTGCATTAACATAAAACAAGAAGAACAGCAGTTTTAGGTATTTTATCTAACTACTGCTTAAGTGATCTAGGTAGAGACTGGCTGGACTGAACATTCTTGCATGAAATATGGGATCAAGTTGGACTGGAGCAGAAAATGAATAGAAGATCATCACCTAGTGCAATTCTCTGAATTTTGGGAGTAGTAGTGGGCTTAACCTTAGTTTAGAGATTGTTTTTATCTGGACAACTTTGAAACAGAGATTCAACCTTTTTTAGGGGCAAAGTGCATTACCAATTTTAAGGATGATTTACTGTCATTATTGTATTATTAGATATTGAGCTGTTCCAGGTCTAGCCATTGTCTTGTTTAGAATGTTTCTTGATTAACTATAGAGTGCCAGTTAGTGTTCTTCCTTCTTCCTTTTTCCACTTCAACTCTGCTTCCCCATCTCCACGGGTTGTGCCTCCTTTTTGGCTCTCTTAATGGATTTATTTTATCAAATAAAAAAATGTTCACTGCACTTGGCAATGCCCCTCCTATTTGTTAAATGAATGTAATCCACTATTTATCCGATCCAAACCAGCATTGAAAAGCCTAGGGTTGGGTCCAGCCATGATCATTAGGCAAGTGAGTTGTTCCTTTGTCTAATAACCTAAAACCTCAAATTTTTCTCACCCCTAATGCAAATACCAAAAATCTAAAATATAAGTTTGAGCATCAAGGTACCAAGAAGGAAGTTAAAGGAGACAAAAAGGAAAACACACCTTCAGAAAGGATTCAGCTAGTATTTGAGCAATACTAGCGGCTGGCATAGAATGTGTTTGCACTAGGAGATTTGCTTCAACAAATGAATCTTGTGCTTTAAGAGAAAGCAGTTGTAGGACTTCAATTGGCTGCTTATTAAATGCCTCCAAAAATGAGAGTCCCAACACATTTGCTGCTTTTACAATTGCTATTATTCTCTTACACAGTCCACGTCCACTACCTCCTGTGAAAATGGTTGCTAAACTCTCCAAAACCTGCAGTTGAATATTAAATACGTATAATAGATCAGAAAAGGGTGGATGAGACCAGAATATCATGTGGATCAATCAAGAAACATAAAGATTAAGTGAAAACCCTTAGGAGCAAAAGAAATGAACAGATTTGGACAAAAACCTGTAGCGGATTGACCAAATGGTGGTCAGGCATGATTCTATACGACTGAATAACAGAACGCACATCCTCATCCAGCATTGATATGGGTACTTCACAACTAGGCGTCGAGACAGATGCAAGCTTTAAAGCAGCATCCACGAGTATGAATTCAGAAGGCATATGTCCTGGAGACAACTTATGCTGGAGTTGCTTGGCAGCTGTTATTTGTCCAAACTCCAATAAAGAAAGAACAGCCCTTTCTAGTTCTCCAGGTCCAACCCTTTCTGCCCATCGTGAAAAGGATACTTCTAATTTAAAATTCTCATCTTGCAATTGCAAGTCATTTCTAGAATCGAGGAGACTGGAACCATCTTCAGGATCAGTGCTTTTATCCAATGTGTCCATTACTGGTCGTCTTGATGGTACATAGCCTTTGGCTCTCCTTTTTGTCTTTATATTCCCTCCTGCTGCTGTTGAGAAGCTGGCATCAACAACCAGTGGGTTCTTGTGATATGTCTGGTTATTTTCCTTTGTATCATTTTTCTCTAGTGATCTACTACTCATTGCATTTATATGATTGTCCATTTTTGCTATGATACTTGCAGTCCGATCTACAATATTTGAGCTCTTTCCAATTATTGGGTCCCTGCTGGAAGTGGTAAAAGAGAGGTCTCCTCCATCACTCTTCACCTGAGCTTCTGATTCTACCGCCAAAAGCCACACTCTAGTCTCTATTTCCCGCAGAAGATGCAATGGATAAACACTGAAAAATGCATGACAGGCATTAGAAAGATGATTTCATACTGAGACATGAAGCAGCGGATAAGAATTTGGACATATCACTCACGGATTAGACAGGGTTATCAGCCCACTTAACCACTGTAGAGAAAGCAGCAATAATTCATGGAGTTCTCTTGTTGGAAGATCTTTTTCCACAGCTTCTGCATGTTTTAGGAAAAATAATCCTGCCTGCAACCAAAATGACAGCATAACATAATGCATAAGTAAGCTAACTGTCAGACAAGCAGCTGATTATGTTCTACGGACTCCCAATCAGTGCATGTCTGCATCTAAGTATTAGATCCATTTTAACTTCCAAATGCTATGGCATAAGTACCACTGAATTTCTGAATTTGTTCAGTTTTTTCCTTCTATATGCTGGGAGTAATAAAGGCATGCTGTAGCATAACATGTTTTCATTTGTTCTAAAATATCCATTTAAAAAGCACAGAGTAAGAGTGTCTTGTAAAACTGTACCCCTATTGTTTTGTGTCCGGCACAAGTCCTTCACACATCAAAAGGTCCAAGTAGCATAGGTTGCCAGCAGGCAAACAACATATACAAATAGAATGAGCAGAAACATGTCCTAGGTTTACTGTTCTATACATGTTGCTGCTCCTTAACAACATACCTGTAATGCAGGAAAAGAATATCCGAGGAACAGCGTTTGGCAGTGGTTCCATAAAGCAACTCTCTCTTCTGGAACATCCCAGAGAAATTCCTTCCACTCAGCTACCATAGATTCAGCCTAAAAGTGGGGCAAAAAAGACAGTTGGAAATGAAAGGTTAAGCAAACCACTACAAATGCTTTGAAAAATTTGTGAAATACACTAAAGCTCAATGATTAAAAATATGTATACAACACGAGATGGTACAGATTAGTACCATAACTCTTAGGTGACCTCAGAGCTAAAAACTCCAACTTTTTAAATTTTCCCCTCAAAAAGGTCAAAAAAAAAAAGAACTTTTAAGACCTTTTAGTGGAAAAAAAAAAACAAATTTTTGTTTTTCTTTACCTCTCTCTCTCTCTTCATTCTTATAATAATTAGGCTTCCTTTTTTTTTTTTTTTCTATTTTACAGATTTCATTTTTTCCCCGATAGGCAAGATATATATGTCATAGTCAAATTAAGAGCAACTACCAAAAAATAGAAAGCAATCAAGTACATAGAAAGTATACAAGGTGTTAAAAGGCCAAGAAGAAAATAGAGAATATGATACACTTGACTAAACTGCTCCAAACTATTTACAAACTCTAGTGAGAAGAAGTTAGAAATTTCAATTGCCTCACTAGACCATTGAAACAAGAGCTTTAAAACCAAACCTTTTACATTCAAGATTGATTGCAACACTTCTTCATCCCTGAATGTTCATTCTCAATAGTGTTAATTAATCACCATCATCCCGAGATGTGAGAGCTTGGTCATTATCATTTTTTGGCTAATTTTTAGGTCAAATCTTTCTTCCTAACCTTATCTAATCAATCTACTTCAGTTCTCCTCTCCAGCTAATTTTATATGGAAATCAAAAGTCTCATCAAAGGTCAAGGCATTTGCTTGGTTAATTCTTTTTATAGGTAGTCAAAATCATTTTATAAAAAATAACGCCAAAAAAAGCATTTCAATACATAGGATGTAAACAAAGAAACACCTCAAGGCAACACAAAATCAAAGACGGACACCACCAACAACCCCCTTAGCCTGAACCCAACCGCTCCACAAAGTCTACAAAGGAAAGAGGACTAGGAATTATGTATAACTTGCACCAAGCCCAAAGATTACAAATGAAGGAGAATTTCAACCCTTGAATCAATCACCCCTTATTGTCAAACGCCCTACTATTTCTTTCTTTCCAAACAGTCCAAAAAAGGCACAAGGAGCAGCTCACCACGCCTTTTTCCTTTTCTTACCCACAAAAAAACCATATCATCCTAACAAAGCATCTCTAATCGAGGAGGGGTACACCCACGACACATCAAAAAGGGAGAACAAAATATGTCATAAAGACTTTTCAAGTGACTCGTTTAAGGTGAATACCAATGACTCATTTTAGGTGAGAAGACTTTTCAAAGCCCTTAGTCAACAAGCATTAGAAAATCAATAGATCATCTTTTTTTACATTGTCTAACAACTTTAGAGTTATAACCTAAATTATTCAAACTAGCTAGCTTGGATTGGATTTCTCATTCTTCTCTTATTTATTCTAATAATGAAAATGTTTTTGTCTTTGGTTTAAAAATAAAAAAAAATAAAAAAAAATTGCAACACTTCTCCAAAAAGTTCTCTTGTTACACAATACCAAATGGTCCAAAATAAGCATAATGGAATCAGGCTCCAAACTAGCTTGTAATTGTTTCAATAAAGCTACCATGCAACACAAACAACATTTCTCTAATTGAACGAGGAAGAACCCATAGAATGCTAGATAAGGAGAATACTGAAGACAATAGGCTAGAAAACCATTCGCAATGGATGAGGATAATGATATACTAAGTCTTTGTCTTATTTATATAGACAATACTACTTGCTTCAACCTCTCTTCATGGTCAATTGTAAGAATTTTCTCAAAATGCCACCTTCGACACAAAACCTTACTTTAGATGGAGCTATTGGAATGCATCCTAAGAAGATTCTTTCTAAAATATGTTCCAAACCATCAAGTGCCTCCTAAAGCTAAGACTCATAACTTCCAAAGGCCTTAACCCTATCTCAAAAGTTCAATGCCTAAACTCCTTTGAAGTTCTAGGGAACAAAACTCAAAAACTCTGAGAAGTGACTTGTTGAAGGGGCCCTTCTACATCAAGAATTGGTCCAAATTTCAACAATTAGGCCCTTCCCAAATGCTATAATCAACCTAATTACTTTCAATGGCTTTCCACAAACTTATGCCTTAAGCTTCTCTACACACTCTTGAACACCACCCTTTCTAGCTCATACTTCCCTACTATGATTTTTCTCCACAAATTGGCCCATTCAACCATGATTCTCCAAATCCATTTACTCGGAAAACCTTGTTTAGACCTCAAAACTTCTAATGCCCAAACCCTTAAAATCCTTTTCCAAACAAACAATTGCCCACCTCACCAAATGGGATCTTCTAGGCTAGGACACAACCTCATAAAGAAAGTTTTCCTAAATCTTTTCTAGGCTGCACCATATGTTTCTTGAGATAATGAAAGCCAACACAAAATTAGATAGAAAGGCTAGAGAAGGTGTTCTTCAATAAAGTCCATTGCCCTCGGACAATAATTGACTTTTCAAAGTGGTTAACCTTTTTTCAACTTCTACTTAACTAAGGCACATACTATGGTGGATTTGATTTGAATGAATGACGATCCAAAAGATTTGGATGGAGTACTGCCCAATTTATAACTCAATATAGAGGCCATTGACTCAACCTCCTATGGCTCCTAATAGAATATGCTCACTTTTTGCTAAAGAGATCTTAATGCCCTAGATTCCTTCAAAACATAGCAACACCAAACTTATATAAAATAAGTGTTCCTCTTTGGTTGTACAAAACCATAAACTATCATTTATAAATAGAAGATTGAGATGCCAACCCCCTTAACTCTACTATCCAGTACTTTGAAGCCTTGATAAGCATTTCTTCCATTGCCTTCGACATGAAATAGTGATGCCAAAAAGCCATTTTGAAGCCATATGGACTTGGGATTTATCCCCACGTAAATAAGAAAGAGTAGCAGAGACATCTTCTTCCCTAAAAGCTTTCTCTAAAACCCATTTTTCATTCTCACCGATCTACTTGAAAACTTCCCAATTGATCCCAAGATGATGAACCCTAGGTTCTAAAAGAAGTTTTTGGAAGAAGCTAGAGATTCCCCATCTTAGATCAAGACTTCTCATGCAACCAAGAACTTTCCACCCACAAACTACATATGAAATTACTTCTATAAGCATTGGTCATCATATGAAAGAACTTTCTGTTCTTGTCCCCTTCCTTGAGCATTGTTCCTAAGAAATTCCATCACAACCAATTTGCAATACTCATGGGTGGCTAATATCCTAGCTGCTACTTCTTCAACTAATTAATCTCCATCTCTCTTTTGAGTCCCACACTTTGACTTCCTCCTATGCATTAGCTTTACAAACAAAAATAATAAGGTGGGGGGGAAAGACTGCCTATTCCAACTTTTTAGTTCCTACTTAGAACTCTTTAACTTACAAGCTTTGTTACTAGAAAACCTTGGACATTAAGTTGCTTAACCTTCCTCCCCAATCCATATATTTTTTAAATCTAAGAAAACAATTTTCAATTCTTGTAATTCTACTATTGAAGATGATAAGTTAACCATTTGACATTGGTCCAAGAAGGATACTTTAAGAGACATTAGAATAGTGCTCCACTCATTCTACAATTGAGAAAGAACGGTCAAATCTAGAGAGAGATTGTCCTCCTTGCCTCCACTCAAAGTAAAAGCTCCATATTTCAAAGGGAGATCCACAAGGTTGAATTCTTTTATCAATCAGCAAAGCTCACAGGGTTGAATTCTTCTATCAATCCACAAGGGAGGAAAATTGCTCCCACAACTAAGTTCATAAGGAAAATGCACCAAATTGAAATCTGTGACAATGCATAGTGGTTCCCTCCAAAGACCTTTGATGGCTTCTAACTCCTTTCACCAGGCCTTCCTCTCAGAACCCAAGACAGGACTATACACCTTTGAAAGCACCCAACAAAAGCCATCTCTGCAATTTATGAAACGTCAAGAAAGAGAAAACACCCTGATTTCCATATCTAACAACTGAATCCGACTGTCCCAAAATGCCAATGTCCAACCAAGAGCAAAATTTCACCTTTTTTTTTTCCACCAAAGATCAGAATTTAATTCTGTATTTTTTTCTCCATTTTTTTCTTCATGGAAATGGTTATATCAGATAGAAGTTAGAAGTGGTTCAGGGATTCTGTGGTACTTAACCATTAAGGGCTAACTTTCCTTTGTCTTTATCATTGTTATTGTTACCATTTTTGATAGGCAAATAGAAGATATATATTAGTAGTGCCTAACATAAGGGAATGCCAGGTACCTATCCACTCAAAAAGGAGGGGATTGAAGATGTCGAATAAATGCTATGTGTGCAAAGGAGAAGAATAAATGATTGATCACATCCTCCTTCACTGCTTGAAAAATCATCTTGTGGCAATTGATTTATGCTTTTTTTTTTAATAGAATGGGTGATGCACTCCTCCATAAGAAATGCCCTCTTGATCTGGTATGGATCCTTTATTAAAAAGAAAATAGAGAAAGGTTGGAGAGCTGCTCCTTTGTACTTATTTGGAGACACATGGAAGAAGAGAAATAGGAGAACTTTTAATAAAAATGTGGATCAAACAATTAAACAAATCCTTTATGTATAATTGTTTGGAGTGGGTTAGAGTGTACATAGGAGATTACTCATTGTCCATAGTGAACTTTATTGATTAAGTTCTAAGACGAGGGAGTTGTTTTTTGAGTATCCCTTTGCTTGGTTTAGCCTTTTCACGCCCTTATATATGTCATGTATGCTTTTGTGCCACATTTTGTTAGATGTTGCTAATAAAAGAAAGAAAGAAAGACAGAAAGAAAATTGTTTCCTCTTATATCAAATCTACAGATTTTATCAACTGACTTCATTAATAAAATCTGTAGATTTGATTAAAAGGGGTATGAAGATATCGAATAAGATCCATGCAGAGGGAAGTGTTCAAAAAGAAAAGATGCTGATTGCATTAGAAAGCTTACTTAGATAAAGAGGATATTATAATTTGCAAATTTAGCTAAATGTAGAAACATCGAAATCCTGAGAATCCACCATATCACAATGGATAGGTTGAGTAGAAACATCACACTGAGCTTAAAAAAGGCACTTCAGATACTTCAACAGCTTAAACACAGCAAGCAGAATAAAATCTTTCAGCACTTATTGTTTCTTTTTCTTTTTCTTTTGAGAAACAAGAAATTCTGCATCATTTTAGTCTAAAATGCCAACCAAGAAATCTTTAAGCAACATCTTAACAAAATTAACAATGCATATGAAGTTAACAAAATTAACTTTGCAGACATTACAATCTTCTTTTTAAGGAAAACAATCCTACAATAGGAAATTTTCCCAGAATAAGTATTAACAATGCACATGAGGAACAAGATACAGGCAGGGTTATTGATGGCAAATATAATACCTGTGTTTCAGTAACATGGTGAACAGCAGATTTCCAAGGTCCCCCACTGGCCTCCAACTGCCTGGCCCAATTGCGTGCTTGTTCCCAATGCCCATTCTTTTCTAATGCTGTTAGAAGTGACGAATCATCTAGAGTCTCATTACCTAGGTGTAGACCATCATCTTTGCGTAATGAAGGCTCCGCTAAATTAATTTTCCAATAAAGTCGTCGGTAATACGTTGCAGCAGATCCTCCATCACCAAAGTCGGTTGCAGCAAGAAGTTGTAGTAAGCATCTCTTCTCATAAGGAGATGGACATGTTGAAAGCATTGCGTCAGCGGCTTTCACAGCAGTTGAGCTTATCCATGAAGTTCCAATCTGTCCTTCTCTCCCTATAATTGGTTCTTCCTTAATTCTGGCAGAAAATGAGCCCAAATGCGCTGAAGCTTCAGACAGGCGCATTTGTGAAAATGCCTAAAAAAAACCAAAGATTTTATTTGAAGAGTGACACCATTGTCCCATTTCCAAATTTAGATATAAAATCAAGTTAAAGATAACCAAATCACATCAAGCCAAAAGCAGAAACAATCACTAAGCCAAAAATTATTTATTCTTTGGAAAATTACCCAAATAAATAAATAAAAGATGATGGCATGTTATACGGAAAGCAGTCAATAGGTGCACTCCCCTCAAACAGACACTGCAGAGTTTCACAATGTTAAAATCCAAGAGGAAAGGGTGACTATAAAGCACAAAACATTACATCAATGAAAATTTGTCGAAAATGAAATCTTAAGCTGGGATTTGGGAAGTAGGATTTCTATTGGATTTATTTTCATGCATTATTTTCTATAATTTTTAATGGAGACCATAACTGTTAAATAAGATCAACTATGTTGCAATAAATTGTATGGCTAGGTATCCTTAATGGTCAAAATTTTATATACACATTGTTTATTAACTTTCCTTCCCTTAACGTGTGCATTTTATTTCATTGGATGTAAATCTGAGTACTTAGGAAGGAACCTGCTCCTGCCCATGAAAGATCTCAGGTGGCATGTTCCACTGCTTTATATAGGGTGACAAGCAGCTATACTACCAGGGGGTTGACTCATAAATCAACATGTATAATGGAGAGGGACAAATGGGAAAGCCAAGATTCAAGTTTGCTTAATAAGTTATATTACTGGTCTAAGGAACAATGTCATGCTTGCTACTGAAGGCTTTCTAACTTGATAACGAACCTGAAGAGCACGGATGAAAGGTAAAAGAGAACATGAGGGAAGGAACATCTCAAAAGCCCTTAGCAAAGGAAGAAATAGGCGTTGTTCACAGAGCACTGCAACCATCTTGGACAGAGAATTTGGTCCATCATCAGAATTAACAGAAACTTTAGTAAGTTCGCCAGCATCACTTTTCCTTTCCACTTCAGCAACAAAGCCTTGGACAGAAAATATTTTTGCACTGTCAGACACACAAGAAACATCCGATGTGGTGGCAGCCAAGTGTTCCAATGAGATGGGCTCCATGAGTCGCCTACGCTTTGGATTCCTTCGGTTGTAATGAAACTGGAGGGGTCTACCACCCACAGGCAGGGAATTACTAGCTTCAACAGCTGCTCCAACACTGTGTGCAATCTTAGAAGCAATGTCATTCACCTTAATGGATGAAGTCTCCCTGTAAAAAGAAAATACTTGCAATGAGATCTAAACCATATTAGTCTGCAAAATAATGTATTTGAGAATAGCCATACAAACTCTCAGAAAAAGAAATTGTGCATTGAAGTGCATACTAGAATGGAAGTCCAGACGATAATGAAGAAACCAGAAAAAATGGATAAAAAATCTTCAATTCAAAAAATCATGTAAGAAACAGAAAGCAAGAAGCATCATTCTATCAGGAAGAGGTGATGGCAACCTTGCTGCAGTAATTTCCAGCCAAACTGTTAAGCAGGACAATGGAGACACGTCTGGAAAGCATGATGCAATCATTGCCAAAATTGACCAGCACAATTCCTTAGCTTTTACCAGTAGGGCTTCTCCAGGATTTTTCCCTTTCTCACACTCAGCAAGAATGCCAAAGAGTTCCACTGGAATAAAGCTATTTTCATCTACAAAGGAAGTTTCATTCCTTTTCTCAGAAGTATCCAAGTTTGATGAAGAGCTAACTTTTTTTCTTGAGAGCAAGCCCTTCAAAACAGTTACTATGTGAATTTTGAGACGAGGATCACTAAACTCCCTTGATGCCTGAAACATGAATCAGAAGGCAAAAAATTGTGCATTTTTATAGAAATTAGAAGAGCTAATTTCTGCTGTTTTAAGCTAAAACAAAAAGAAAATGAGACTTACTACTTGGATTACTTTCTCGAATGGGTATCCCCCAACCTGGGCTTCAGACAAAAATCCAACCTAAAAACACCACCTCATGATTTAAATCCACACAAGAGCTAATCATAATTGGAAATTAAGGAAAAAGCCAAAAGACATACCCAATCATTGTCTCTAGCTAGAAAACCAAGGTATTTTGTGCTTAAGGGAATCTGATGCATCTGACAAAAAACTGTAACTAGATTCCAGTGCTGACTTGCTGCTTTTTGTTGAGACCTAAGCTCAGCACCATCACCATTGCCACTGAATAGCCAAGATCCACATGACTTTCCATCAGCCATCAATGGAAGACTTACCTTTTCCAGATGTTGTAGGACAAGCATGAGAGCTCGTGAAGGTCGTTTACTTGTAACCGAATTTGAAGTTCCTTTTTGCTTAACAATGCTCGAACCATCATGGCCCACATAATCATCTGCCAATGCTTGAGCAAGAGAATTTGTTATATCAACTTCATGGGATACTGCATGCAATGCAGAACCTTTCGGTGAAAGTTGCCTATAATGCTCAGTATATTCACTGGACTTGTAAAAAGAAGATATCCGTCTCAAGGCAGCAATGTCGATGCGAAGCATGCTGGCAGCTAACCCACAAAGCTCCAAGAGAAAAGCACATGAAGCCACCAACACAGAATCCTCAAAATGTCTAATAGCAAGTGGTGTGACCTGATTTAATGCCAAAAAATCTTTTTCAAAGAATCATTCAAAAAACCAAAAGTCATAACTTAGTATGCCATGAATTTATGACAACCATAAGAGCTTTCTCAACATATAAATCTTTATAACAAAACTAATGGACCATCTGGTTCTATCTTTCATGAAAAGTTTTCCAATTCTAAAATTAAAAAATAAAAATAAAAGATTAAATACATTTTTTTTATAGGCAGATGAAAAGAAATTTGTAAAAAGTACAAAAAAGAAAAAAGAACACCAAAGTACGTTGGTTGGATACAGTGGGTACCAAAATGCACAACCAAAAAAAACGAAAGAACATAAAAAACAATTCCCCTCCTGTATTAAGAATAAAACCAATCTGCAAAGTCGATTAAAGACATATAACCTCCCCCCTTTATAACCAATTTCGCCCACAAGAAAATATTATACCAAAAAGAATTTTTCAGAGAATGATTTACATTATCAAAAGACCAAATGTTTCATTCTCTTGACACTGTCAAAAAAATGCACAAGGGAGCCGCTCTCCAAACCTTCTTATGCCTTTTGCCCACAAAGGATCCATGCCAAGATATAAGAGTCTCTCTGACCATGGAGGATTGGACCTGATAACACTAAACAAAGCAAAGAGAAGCTGCCATAGGACCCTTGTCTTGGAGCAATGAAGGAGAATATGATCAATGGATTTTTCTTGAACTTTACACAGAAAACATTTATAAGCCAAAGACCACCCTCTCGTTTGATGTTGCTCGAGGGTCAACACCTTTCCCCAACTAGCTTCCCACATGAAGAAACTTGCTTTAGACAGAAGCCATGGATTCCAAATAGTACTGTTCAGAAAAATAATTGGCACTCCCGATTCCAAGAGGGCATATGAAGTCTTGACAAAAAAACTAATCCTTCCTTAGGTCCAACCACACCATCTTGTCCTTCCTCTCATTGTTCACTTACGTTCTTTGCAACCTAGCAAAGAAATCTTCTACAATGTCCACCTCCTAATCATTCAAGGATCTAGAAAAATAAATGTTCCAATGTCCCTTCCTCCCCTCCCCCCACCCCCCCAACTGGTCCCAAACATTTGCTACATAAGCATCCTTTGAAACTGCTATGAAATACAAAGATGGGAATGATACACACAAGGCAAATCCCCACATAACATATCCTTCCAAAACTTCACCCTCCTTCCATTTCCCAAGGAGAAGGGTGCTCTACCATAAAAAGTGTTCACAATCTTTCTAATAGCTTTCCATAACCCGACCTCATCCTTGTCTCTTACTTCACAAGACCACCACTCTCCTTCCCCATATCTTCCCTTTATAGCTTGTTTCCAAAAAGCTCCCCTTCATTTGTGTAACACTAACTCCATTTGCACAACAGTGCCTTGTTAAACAAAGATAGGCATCCGATGCCTAATCCCCCTTTGCTTTTCTCTGTGCACACAATTAACCACTTCACTAAATGCAACTAATTCTCAAAAGTCACAACCCCAAAGAAAATCCCTTTAAATCTTCTCAAGCCTCAACCCTAAATTTCCTCAAGATACTGAGCTGGGACATAAACTATAAGGGAAGACTTAACAAAGTGCTCCTAATCAATGTGAGTCTTCCCTTTTAGGAAATATATTGTCTTTTTCACATTGAGAACCTTTTGTGGGACCACTCTTTTACTCCGTTCTAAACAGCCATTTATCTAAAAGGAGCTCCCAAAGGAAGAACCAAGTAGGAAGACAGAAGCTTCCCTAGCCTATACCTCAGCTTGAAAGTTAGCTCTCTGCAATCTCTACCCTATCAATTGGAACCAACTAATTTTTTTCCAGATTAACTTTCAAGCCTAAAATAGTTTCAATCCACATGAGCAACCAACTTACATGAAGCATTTGGTCATAGGAGGCCTCACAAAAAATAAAAGCATCATCTACAAACAACAAGTGGGACACTTTAACCCCCTCCCTAGATTTTGGTTTTATTTTTTTCAAATATAAGAAAAAAAATGCCAATTTTTGGCACCCTAAAAGAGGAAAAAAGAATAAGGAGTTGCAGAAAAAAGAAAAAAAAATACTGACAGCTCACATGTTGCTGAGAAAATCAGATAAACCACCATGGCCGTTACCTTTGGTGACCGCTACAACCAATCCTATCACTACCTGCCAACCCCATCAATTTCAACACATCCTCACCAAACCCAGTTCAATCACACACTGAAACCCCAGAAAACACATGTTTCCACTCATGTCCATGATTAGATAAAAATGAAATGAGTACCTCCCACATTCTTTCTAAGGGGTCATGCAGTATAAGCACTAGTGTCAATATCAACTACACCTCAATCTCTGGAGCATCAGAACCAATTCTACAAACGTGTTTTGGCATTAGGGACAAAACCAGTTTTTGACTGTGGTACAAATATGCCTTTAGGTCTAGGTAGCAAAATAATTGCAGATTTCCAAAAAATTTTGTAACAGATACATAAGAAATACAAAGCACGAAACACAAACAGATCAGCAATATATGTGTGCTTTTGCCCTTAAGCAAATCTAACTTTAAATATAAACCAAACAAAAATAAAAGTAAACCGTACAGATGAAAGAAGAGACTCTTCACTTCGTGTGATGGGAGCGAGAAGCATTTGGACATCTGATTGGACATTTGTCTGTCCATTTACTGAGGCACTTGACTGCCCTTTGGTACTTTCCAATTTCAACTTCTGAACTCTAACACCAAGAAGATGGTTAAAAGCTGCTAGTGCACGTCCACGATGCAAGTGTTGCTCAAGTCCAAGGCCAGATTCCTGAAATCAGAACTACTGATATAAGCAGAGGCTGTGAAACAACCAGATAGGTGATTGAAGTACAAACTACTAGTTAATAAGACATTGAAATAATAGTAACACCTTCCAGATGTATTGCTAGGAAAATTCTTAAAGCCCAGTAGGCTCAAACAACAAAACAACATAACTACTAGAGTTGCACATATTTTTTCAGTTGGGGTTTGGAGGAAAAATGCTTTTTTGTGGGGGTTCAATAAATAAACAGTAACGAAAACAACTGGAACATTGATTGCCTTGTGGACTTCAGTTGTAGCACTAGAAAAGCCAGTGGCCCATAGAAGTTACTGCAATAATTAAGTAAATGGCTAGTCCATATTTGATGTACAAAGACAAAAAAAAAAAAAGAAAACCAAGTGACAATCAAATGATTGATACAAAATCATGATAAACTACAAAGATGTAGCATATTCAGTATCTTAAAATTTTGTCACACTAGAGGGACAGTCTGAATTCTCCTCCAACATAATATCACCCCCTCTAGTAAATTATAAATTTATAAAAAAATACCAATCAGTAACATAATTCACTACAATACTAAAAGAATTGAGCAAACTCAAACAACTGAGCAAATTTTTATCATGTATAAAGCAACATTTTCCTCAGCTACTTGAGAATAAGCTACAAATAGAAAACATGCACTAAGAATTGAAAGGAAACACAGCTACTACCCGAAGTGAAGAAGCATAGAGTTCCTCCTCAACATGCTTTTGAATAGCTGCTTCCCAGGATATGGCGCTAATATCAGCATGGTCATTAGAATTGACAAAAAGATCCACATCTCTAGGTGGAAAAGATTCTAGGGATTGCCATCCAAGAGGACCCTGCAGCAACAGACAAAATATCTTATATGATAAATACATTAGCTAAATAACCATTTTTAAATGCCTAGAGGTTTTTAAAAACCAAAAACAGAAATAAGCGATGAAGATATTGTTTCCTAGCATGCATTATATAGAAGAATGTAATTGCCTAATGAAGTTTGAGACTTTCAAAACAAAATTCAGTAATTTACATGATCATTGACCATATCTGACCACAATCTAGTATGACAAATCTCAAAAAGAAGATAATAGCATAACAGAAGTTCAGTGTGTTGGGAAGGAGAACAGAAATGACCTGAACATATAGCTGAATTAACCTCCTTATGGCCTTAGAAAACCAACATGGGAGCATTTGTAGTAGTGAAGTATCATGTGCAGTAGAGAAGAATATGTTATCTCGCCAGCTCAAATAGTCTGATAAAGATGAATTGCCAAATACTGCAAACTAAAAGATAATTACTATGTTGAAAAGAATTAAGCCACAAAATGCATGGCATACTACATGATCAATTTAGACATGTCCAAGAAAAGCAGTCAAAAAACAAATTGAGAGGCAAAAGTCTAACCATTCTTTGCTTTAGGGCTCAAAAAATTGCTAGTTGCATCATGTCCGAAACTGGCTGCTACAAGGGTGCGCCAAAGTGTAGGGAAACGCTGAAGGGTTGGCCTAAGGTTCTCTAAGGTGCACTGAGCTGAGGAGCTATAGTGTCTGTTTACACTACCACTACTCAGGCAATTTTGAATGGGGACAGGGGCATACATTAGGGTTGCTAAAGCCGCCATTTCCCCTCCCCCTTCGGCTATGTCATCAACAATACGAATTATTTCCTCGATCTCCAAGACATTGAGGTTGTTACTTGGAACTGAATTGCGCGACATGATCGAACGAGCATTCAAGAATGATGCATCATATTCTCGGCCCTTAATCCTAGAGAAGAGCAACCACTTTGCCCAGTGACAATCTCCCTGTGAAGATGCATTACATAAAACAAACATCACATGTAAGAGCATGCATAGATGCATAAAACTTTGAAAAGAATTCAATATCATAAGACAGCTCTAAACATGATCATGCTCAAATTGCACAACTAGGATAAGAGTGAATTCAGAAACTTGTGAACCAAATGAAGCCCCAAAAGTTTAGTTTTTATTAGATAACCATAAACACACAACGTTTAAATAGTAAGAACAAGCATATTGAGCTGAGATCTTAATTTTGAAAATTTTCATAGTAATATCTGGAAGTTGAGAAACAGTGAAGTTTCTTTTCTGCTTTCCCAATTTAATTAGTGTGGTAACATGCACTATTCTCCACAGCCAATTCCTGTATCTCAGACATGCAAAAGAACTATTTTGGAGTCCCCTTCGATCAAATAGATCTGGGACATCCAAAGATCTGGCCTTTTTCAGCTCCTCTAGTAGCCAAAGAATTTCTGCCTCAACGGCTCACTTAACACTCAATGACTTTGAGAAAGCTATGACAATCACCCCCTCATGTTCTCTTAATAGGTCATTGATACTAATATTTTCAAATCTAGATCATTCATTGAACCGGAATAGTTACTGGGTCATAGTTCACTAGCCGGACTGGTGGTTCAACAATAATCAAGCCATGATATTATAAATATAAGAAATCAAGAATATACATAAATAATTTTAAAACTTCATGATATTTCATTTTTTATCTTTGATATGATCAAATTTAATCATTATAAAGATAATTATAAATTTATTAATATTTTTAATTTTATTAAATAAAACATGTATAAATGTGAAGATGTATCATTCAAGATGAAAGAAAGTTATAACATTTGATTTTGTCTCCATCTCAAAAGTAATATATCTCATTATTTTATCATTTTAAAAATTAATATATTATTAATTAAATATTTATATTTATCCAAGGGTTTTAAATAAGGTAAATTTGAAAAAACAACCTTATTTCATATATTAATTTGGAGCATTATAGATTAATAGAAGAATAGCCCAGTGGCCATTTTCTCCCATTTACATCTTGGGAGTCCATGCCTCGAGTCCTCCCCAATGTTCTCCCATGGAACTTATTTTGTTTTTTCATCCTACATCATCCCATATTGGGAATACATGAAGATGATGTGGTGTTTAAAAAGCTTGTTACTCATTGAATGGCCACAGCTGTATTGGTGAGTAATGTACATTGGCTAAGAGAGGAGGGTTCATGGACCAAGTATGCTTCAGTCCACTTGTCCTTTGGTCTGCTCTTACATGGAGTCTTGGCTCAAACCCAATCATTGGAAGTGGAAAAAACAGAGAGGACATGAACCTGCTAGTTGTCATAGAACTGTCCAGTTCAAACAGTCCACCTGTTGGATCAACCGGTTCACCAGTTTAATCTCAGGACAATCCAAAAAAGCAAACCAAACTGGAAAAGCAATGGGTTGGTGGTTGAACCAGTCCAACTGTTGGTCCGGTCCAATTTTCAAAACATTGTTTGATACCCATCTGATCCACATTACCAAAGGAGAATCTGTCATATTTGAGTTCCAAGCTTTTCTTTAGTGGTGGGACCCA